>CM039468.1:413428-472825 GCA_022433065.1 Begonia loranthoides | reverse complement strand
CTCTCTCTCTCTCTCTCTCTCTCTCTCCCTCTCTCCCTCTCTCCCTCAAACTATCTTTGTTTTTCATTCCAAGTTTAAAAGGGTTTATGGTCCTACCTTTAGCTTGAGAGTAGGATTCCATGATCTTCAAATTTACATATAGTTTTGTAGGCAACAGTCAAGTTTAGTGATTAGATTATTTGTATTCAATCTAAAGAAAATGAAAAATAATAGCAAGTCTTAAGACAAAATTCATCTGAAGTTGATGCTCAAACATGGCTAATTTAATTATTAAAACAAATAATAAAATAAGCACACACCCATTTCACCAAAACATTCTACCTAACACAAACAGATGTGGATAATTGATTTAAAAAGGGTTAGTAAGTGAGAGCATTGACTTGAAACCCAATTGAGATTAGTTTAATTGAAATTAAACTAGTTGTTTAGACCATGTCTTATAACCAAGGTTGCTAGGCTAATTTTCTTTTAAGCTTCTTCTTTTCGGAGTTTAATGGAGAGGCACTCCATGTGATTGGCTGGACTTCCCATTATGTAGTTTAATATAGTTGACACATTCTTTTACTTTTTTTTTTTGCCTTTTAATTATTGTGTATAAGGAGACTAATAATTATATAAAATGAACCTCGTTATGCTACCATCTAGATAAGGAAATGGCGCTAATTGATTGTTGTTAGAATTGATGATGATGATTATAATGGGTTTGGATATTATCACTAAGTGGTGAAAGTTTTGAAACCTTACACAATCCACAAATATGACTGCGTCTACTCTCGAACCTAGCTGATAACTTAAGGGATCATTATGAAATATCTATCATCAACTGGTACATTCAAATCTTCATCACCTACATCACGGGGAAAACAATGAGCCTAATGCCCAGCAAGAATTAGAATGAATGCAATGCAGATGCTATACATGTCATACGACACATTGCAGAAAGGAACCTATCCCTTATGGAATCTGAGAGATGGATACGTCTATTGGTCATGTGGCTAAACTATCATCCGACGATGAGATACATCTATTAGGGGTGTCACCACATACCGTCACCATACTCTTTTGTTAAAGACGTTGGGAATTTCTGTACAAGAAAAATGATGAACCCTAGAGTCCATGTGGCTTAACTGACTCTACACTTTATGTGAGCTGGAGGTTTCCATCAGGGGTGTCACCACCGATGGACAGTCATCAATTCTCCCAAACCCCCACATGTCGATTTACATATAGTAGGCATGTCATGTTATATGTTCACATTTTCATAAGCCCTAGATATGATGCATGAATGCTACGTACATTGCACCACATAGATATGGAAGGAAACACAACGTTATCAACAAGACTGAAATCTGTAATAATTTACATGCACTTGACATAAAATTAAAGTAACAACTGAGTTGTTTCTTCACAACTATTAACAGGAAATTGATAGATGAGTTTATAGGGAATTTAAGAACAACAAGGTTAAATTGCGTGAATATATACTTTAAATTTTTATGATCCGAGAAGATTTCACACTGTTGTCCATAAAGGTAATGTCTTTAGATTTTCAATGTGAAGACCACAACAGCAAGCTCGAGATTGTGAGTAGGATAGTTAATCTCATGTGGTTTAAGTTGTCTCGAGGCATAGGCAACTACTTTTCCGTTCTGCATCAGAACCCCACTGAGTCCGCTTTTGGATGCATCACAGTAGATACAGAAATTACCCTATTCTACAGGTAGGGTCAATAATGGCGCTGACGTCAACTGACGCTTTAATTCTTGAAAGCTTTCCTCGCATTCATTAAACCACAAGAATCTCTCATTCTTCTTAGTCAAATTGGTGAGAGGTAGAGTAATTTTTGAAAATCTGCTAATAAAACATCGGTAATATCCAGCCAAACCGAAAAAACTTCTAACATCACTCACATTTTTCGGCTGTACCCACAATGGCTTGAATCTTTGCCAGAGCCATAGCAATACCTTCCTTAGAGATAATGTGACCAAGAAAAGTAACTTCCTTAAGCCAAAATTCGTACTTGGAGAATTTTGCGTAAAGCTGGTGCTGCTCCATAATAGATAAGGCGATTTTTAAATGTTCACAGTACTCTTTTTCCGACTAGAAATATACAAGAATATTGTTGATGAAAACAATAATGACTCTGTCTAAATGATTCTTGAATATCCGATTAATCAAATCCATGAAAGTCGCAGGGGCATTGGTTAGCCCAAAAGACATTACCAGAAATTCGTAATGCCCATATTTAGTTCAAAATGTTGTCTTGGGTATATCTTCTGGTTTAACTCTCAACTGATAATATCCCGAGTGAAGGTCAATATTCGAAAATACACATGCACCGTGGAGCTGATCGAATAGATCATCAATTCCTGGTAGAGGGTATCGATTCTTGATCGTTATTTTATTTAGTTCACGATAGTCCATGCACATCCGTAGTGATCCATCTTTCTTTTTCACGAATAATACTGGAGCTCTCCAAGGAGAGAAACTCGAACGAATGAATCCTTTGTTAATTAATTCCTCGAGTTGGGTCTTTAATTCGCGTAACTTAGCGGGTGCCATTCGATACAGATTCTTTGAAATTGGTTCCGTGCCAGGATGCAAGTCTATTTCGAATTCGATCTCTCTATTAGGTGGCAGTCTAGGGAGATCGTCAAGGAAAACTTTCAAAAAGTCACGAACTACCATTACATCCTCAACTTTTGTCTCAGACTTGACAGCGGTATTCATAATATTTACAAGGAACCCTTCACATTCACTCTTCATCAGTTGATCTGCCTTGAGCGCAGAAATAACCGCCACGGAACCTTGCTCCTTGATTCCACGGAAGATGTGTTGTTCACCATCAAGAGGATGAAAACGGACCTCACATCTTGCACAATTAATTATTGCCTGGTTTTGGATCAACCAGTCCATGCCAAGAATAACATCAAATCTCTTTATATCCATAACTATGAGATCAACATAGAATTCTCGACTGTTTATCTGATATGCATAAACTTCCAAAATATCGCTAACAGCCATATAATCTCCAAAAGGTACAATTACCCTATACCCATTTTTTGAAATACCAGGGGGGACAATTTGCCTTTGCACAAAATTCGGTTGAAATGAATGAATGAGTAGCCCCAATATCAAATAAAGTGTAAGCGACCACATTATTAACATATATAGTACCTAAGGTGATCAGAGAAAACTATTTATTTTAGTGTGAAAATTCTTATGGATATGTGGAACATTTTAATTTCATATAAAAGTATAATAATTTTATAACAATTTTTGTATACCTGATATAATTGCCGGTAGTTTCTCTTCTTCCTCGTTCTCGTACAGTGAGAACACGCGTGGAGCTACACCACCAAATCCGCTAGCCATAGTTGGACAATTTCTCGATATGTGTCCGGACTTCCCACATTTAAAACATTTCCTAGTGCCTGATTTGCACAGCCCAAAGTGATTTCTCCGACATATAGAGCATAGGTTAGGTGTAGCAGCAGTCGCTTCGAACACTGGGCTCTTGTCACACCCCTGTTGCATGACATTCCCAGATGGCCTCTTCACTCCACGGTTTCCTGGTGGAGCGGAGCAACGCGTTGTTGAAGACCTGGATTGTACCGTCCAACATGTTGACTAAACTCCTGTTGTCTAGCTGCAATTGTTTCCACGTCCTCAGCATTGAGTGCCTAAGCAACGATTTGCGCATAAGGGACACCACGAATACCTGTCAATTTAACTCCCCTCAAGATCTCCACCTTAAGATCTTGGACGAAATGCTGGACCTTGTGCCCATTATCATCTACCAGATGTGGAGCAAACCTTGACAATGACTCGAACTTTTGTATGTATTCCGATACAATCCCCATCTAGCGTAGCCTCATAAACTCCATTAGTTTCTAATTCTAGACTGTGAAGCTGAATTATTTTTCGTTAAAAAATTCATTAAAGTTCTTCCATGAGAGAGTCTTGATATCCAACATTGGTTTCACAGAATACCACCATAATTAGGCATCGTGGGTCAGCAAATATGTAGCACATTTCACCATCTTGTTTTCCTGTATATCAGCATACTTGAACATCTTTTTCAAAGAGCGTATCCATTGTTCCACTCTCGTGACATTAGAAATGTTACCTTCGAAGGTAGGGGATTTAAGCCGCTGAACCTCTCCCAGCTAGTTACCACAGGTACCATAACAACACGGTGGTTTCCATTCCCATTGCCGTCGTCTCACTCCATGAACCTTCCCATGAACTAGGCTTGTTGTTAACACAAGGCTCGTCGTAAAATATTCCGCTAATTGTAAGTTTAAAATTTAATTATATTCCATTAAATTTATTATTCCCTAATTGAAATGTAGAAAACTCTAAATGGCACGAAGAGCAACAAATGTTATACTAATTTCTAATGAGAGAGATGAGGCTCTTAATCATATCGCCGATGTTATTGAACGTCAATCTCAATTTATGGAACAACAAGCCCAATTCATGGGAAGATTCATGGAGCGAGAAGACGACAATGGGAAAGGAAACCATCGCGTTGTCATGGTACCTACGGTAACTGGCTGTGAGAGTTTCCAGCGGCTGAAACCCCTACCTTCGAAAGTAACATTTCTGATGTCACGGGAGTGGAAGAATGGATACGCTCTTTGGAAAAGATGTTCGAGTATGCTGATATATAGGAAAACGAGAAGATGAGATGTGCTACATATTTGTTGACCCACGATGCTCAATTTTGGTGGGATTCTAGGAAACCAACGTTGGATATCAAGACTCTCTCATGGGAGGACTTTAAAGAATTGTTTAATGAAAAATACTTCATCTTCACAGTCCAGAATCAGAAAATAATGAAGTTTATGAGGCTACGCCAGACGGGGACCGTATCGGAATACATATGGAAGTTCGAGTCATTGTTAAGGTTTGATCCACATCTAGTGGATGATAATTGGCACAAGGTCCAACATTTCGTCTAAGGACTTAAGGTGGAGATCATGAGGGGAGTTAGATTAACATGTATTCGTGGTGTCCCTTATGCGCAAATCGTTGCTCGAGCACTCAATGCTGAGGATGGGGAAACAATTGCAGCTAGACAAACAAGAATTTAGTCAACGGGTTGGACGGTACAATCCAGGTCTTCAACAACGTGTTGCTCCACCAGCAAACTATGGAGTGAAAGGCCACCTGGGAATGTCATGCAACAGGGGCGTGACAAGCGCCCTGTGATCGAAGCGACTGCTGATGTATCCAACCTATGCCTTATATGTCAGAGAAATCACTTTGGGTTTTGCAAATCAGGCACTGGGGAATGTTTTAAATGTGGGAAGTTCAGACACATATCGAGAAATTGTCCAACTATGGTTGGCGGATCTAGCGGTGTAGCTCTGCGCATGTTCTCACTGTACGGAAACAAGGACGAAGAGGAACTACTGACAGTTATATTAGGTTAGGGGTGGGCATCCAATGGTTTGGTTCAGTTTTAGTATAGAATCGAAATGAACCGTAACAGTTTCACTCGGTCATTGCGGAACCAAAACCGACTATGTAGTGTTCTGGAACCGAACCGGAACTTTGGTTTCAGTTCTAGTTCGGTTTCGATTTTTCCCCATTTATTTTATTTAATTTTTAAATATCAAAATAATTGGTAAGTATTTTGATTTGAACTTCCATCAACGCTCCATTCTCATCCTCCAATCCAACGCTTCCCCCCGACAACTGGAAATCGCTCGAATACTTAATCCAAAGGATTCAGACTAGTTTATCAGTAAAAAAAAAGAATTTTTCAGAAGAAATTGAAGTTTATCAATAAAAAAAAGACCTGGTGATAAAGCTGAGGGCTCAAATGGCAATGACTATAGAGAGAGGAAGCAATATTGAAGTCGGCGGAATATAAATTCTGCATCGCTGATATGCCAGATTTCAATACATTGCAGGCCTCCCAGAGCTGAGAGCTCTCGGCCATTTATTCATCGACCCATTTCTCCCTAGTAGGAATATAAAGTTTTTGCGCAAGCAGAGTGAGTTAGGGGAGTGAAAGGATCAAAGAAGAGAAAGAACTCTCTCTGCAAAAAATGAATCGACATGAAATTATTGGAAAGATGTTCTACGTCATCGATTCCTGGTGAGAAAGTAGTAGAAGAGGGATTCCCTGGTGAGAAAGTAGTAGAAGCGTGGAAGACAAAAATTAAGAGAGAGAAAAAAATAATTTAAACATAAAGAAGAGTTGGTGGAAGATAAAAAAAAACGATAATTATTAAATTTCACCTTCAAGTTTAAGGTACTTTTTATGTATCACCTTGAACTTTAATTTTTTTTAAAATAACACTTGTAATTTCCAACGTTAGCAGCTAACACCTTGTGATGGTCTTCCATTAGTTCTTGTGTTACCAGCTCACTTTTGAAGATGAAGCAGTTGCAATTCCTCTCCCGAAGACAAACTGCGAAGGCGAAATCCATGAAGATGAACCTGCGAAGGCAAACCCTTGCTCCGCGAAGACGAACCCTTGCTTGGCGAAGGCGAACCCCAGCTCTACGAAGGCAAACCCTGCTCCACAAACCTCTTCTCTGTAAAGAAGGTTGGCCGACTCTCCCCTTCTTGATTCTTCTATTTCCGAAATAGTGTAGAACAAATAAGTTTATTTGCTGATATCATAGGCAATCGTGGAGATTTTTGACTACGGTTAAGTAGATTTAATCAATTTTTTCATATTGATTCATAAATGTCTCAGAGAAAGTGTTCGTAATTCACAAGAACATATAGAAAAACCATGGAAGTTGGGAACCAATTGTTTATAATGCTTATTGGTATATTTCTTACTCCTCTTTTTCATCTCGATCTTTCTTGTTCGCTGATTATACTTTCTATGACTGAACAAGTGCCTCTACATTCCCCTATTCTTGATCTTTGTACGCGTTCTTGGCCCTGGAACTTCAAATCTGTCGACAGATCAGCCGCCGCATTTGGCCTGAAATATGATATTTAGTTTCCAATTAACGGTGGTGAACGAGAGGCAATTCCCAAAGCTCCTAATTATATCCATCTCTAATCAATGGAGGTGAATTTCTGGCACTGCAAATTCTGCAACCAGATCGAGAAATGCTCCCTCTCTTTCTATTTCTATGCATTCAAGAACCACAAATTCGTCTCTGCGGATTTCACCTTCGCGGTTCATCTTCGCGGATTTCACCTTTGCAGGTTCGTCTTCGGGAGAGGAATTGCAGCTGCTTCTTCTTCGAAAGTGAGCTGGTAATGAAAGAACTAACGGAAGACCATCACAAGGTGCTAGCTGCTAACAATGGAAACTACAAGGTGTTATTTAAAAAAAAACTGTACTGCAGAACTTGCCTCAGAATAGTGGTATTCATGACCCTGAGACGCGCTACATGAAATTCTTTGCGCAGTTAGGACTAATTAACCCTCCAGTATTTGTGGGTAGGGGTGATCCTCAGAATGCCAAAAATTGGTTCCGAGTGTTGGAAAAGAAGCTAACTGGTATTAGAGCTCCTACTGAGTATTGGGTTGGTTTAGTGACATTTTATTTCGAGAAGACGGCTGAAGTTTGGTGGAGGAATCTCAAGCTGGATTATCCACGTGATATGATGACTTGGGCCCAGTTTGAGACTATATTTCGTGATAAATATTGCAACGCTGGTCACTGCCAGAACATGATTAGTGCATATTATGACTTGGAGCAAGAAGGGATGACTATGCAAGAATATTATGCTAAGTTTACAGAGTTATCGCAATATGTCGATGAAGATCCAGTTGGTTAGATGGTCAAATTCATGAAACATTTGAGACCTAAGATTCGTCATCAGTTGGCATCAGGGGATTATAAATCTATTTCTGAAGTTGTAGCTGCCACTCAACGTGTTGAAGCTTCTTTGGTTGAACAATTTGGCGAGTATAAAGGTAAGTCTAACAGAGAACAACAAGTTGGGGGAAAGATAAATAAGAAAGATCAGAAGAAGAATCGGAAAAAAGGTGAACATCTTCAGAGTGGAGCTGGTGGTCAGTCCAGTGGCACTCTATATTCTACTAGTGGACGCTCAGGCTCTTATGTATGTTATACTTGTAACCAGTCAGGTCATTTGAGGAAGAATTGCCCTGAGAATCAAAAATCTTCTCAGACTAATTCGGCGCCTGCTCAGTCAGCATCTGTTAAACCTGATTTTGGAATTGGTAAGGGATTTTCTAGTCAGAGTCAGCGCAGTTTTTCAGGATCACAGAGTTTTGCTCCCCATAACCAGTTGGTTATAGACCTCTGTTTCAGCAGCAGTATCAACCCACTGGTACTAATTTTCAGAGGTCTTCTGGACATCAGCAGAGTTATGCAGCTAATACTACACCTACGGGATCTTCTAATGTGATGGCTGGCACCACTCCTCATGCATCAAGGGGTGGATTTGGCGGAAACAAGAAAGGCAAGGAGAAGATGTCTGGCCAAGCTTATGCAGTTTCTGGAGCTGAAGCTATTGATCAGTCTGGTCAGGGCGTCATTGATGGTACGCTTTCTTTGTTTAACACTATGGTGCATGTCCTTTTTGATACTGGCGCTACGCATTCATTTATTTCTGCATCGCTTGTTCGTATTTTGAATATGACTGTGGAGAAACTAGATAAATTCCTTATATTGAATACTCCCCTAAATAAGAGATATGAAGTACATCTTTTTGTCCGGTCTGCTGCCCTTATTATTGAGGGACACGAACTATCTGTTGACCTGATAGTTATACCTATGGATCAGTTTGACGTGATCCTAGATACGGATTGGTTGAGCCTATATAAAGCAAAGATTGACTGTTATCAGAGAAATATATCACTTTTGTTGGGAAACGGAAAAGTCTTGGTGCATCCATGTAATACTCGCATGCTTCCTGTTGACCCTATTTTGCGAGCCTGTTTGGGTGGTCGGAGGAGATTGGAGCCTTATGGGAGTATTTTTTCTATCAACGGTGACTTGTTACGGTCAGGCAGGATTATGAGTTGTTAGTGACTTGTGATTACCCTGATGTCTTTCCTGAGGATCTGCCTGGGTGACCACCCGACCGCGAGATTGATTTGATGCCCGAAACCACTCCCATTTCGATTGCTCCATATCGCATGGCTCCTACTGAATTAAATAAATTGAGAACTCAGTTAAATGATCTGTTACAAAAAGGGTTCATCCGAAATAGTATTTCACCGTGGGGTGCACCAGTTTTATTTGCAAAGAAGCAGGATGGTTCGCTTTGTTTATGTGTTGACTATCGCAAATTGAATCATGTAACAATCAAGAATAGATATCCATTACCAAGAATTGATGATTTATTTGATCAGCTTGGTGGATCTATGTATATCTCGAAGATTGATCTGAGATCTGGTTATCACCAACTGAGGGAATGTGAGGAAGATATTCCGAAGACTGCTTTTCGCACACGTTATGGTCATTTTGAATTTATGGTGCTTCCGTTTGGGTTAACTAATGCACCAGCCGCCTTTATGGATCTTATGAATAGAGTATTCCGGCCATATGTCGACCATTTTGTTGTTGTATTCATCGATGACATCTTGATTTATTCTAGGACTCGAGATGAGCATATGGAACATCTGAGAATCGTTCTGCAGACATTGAGGGAACATCAGTTATATGCTAAGCGTGAAAAATGCAACTTTTGGATGACTGAAGTAAAATTTTTAGGCCATGTTGTTTCCCAGAATGACATTTCAGTTGATCCAGCTAAGATTGAAGCAGTGTTAGATTGGAAGCCACCAAGAAATGTTATCGGTGTACGCAGCTTCTTGGGTTTAGCTAGCTATTATCGACGGTTCGTACATAACTTTTCTTCTATTGCTATGCCGCTAACACAGTTGACCAGAAAACATGTGAAGTTTATCTGGAGTGAGAAGTGTCAAGCAGCTTTTGATGAACTCAAACGAAGATTGGCTAGTGCTCCAGTTTTGGCAGTGCCTGACGAGACTTTACCTTATGCAGTTTTTACTGATGCCTCGGGGGTTGGCTTGGGTTGCATTCTAATGCAACGTGATAAAGTCATAGCTTATGCATCTCAACAGTTAAAGACGCATGAGCGCAATTACCCTACACACGACCTAGAGCTTGCAGCTATTATATTCGCTCTAAAGATTTGGCGGAGCTACTTATATAGTGCTAAATTCGAGATATTTTCAGATCACAAAAGTTTAAAATATCTCTTCTAATAGCGTGATTTGAATCTTTGTCAACGTCGTTGGGTTGAATACATGGAGGACTATGACTTCACTTTACAATATCATCCTGGTAAAGCTAATGCTGTAGCTGATGCCTTAAGCCATTATCCTCAAGGATCCCTTTCTTGTCTTGTTTTAGAGGATTGGAAGAGATGTTCAGTCATTGGAGATTACGAGTTGCATTTCCAAGGGGATGGTCAATCAGTCAGAGTTTTTAACTTTATTGCGACCCCTACACTCTTACAGTGTGTGAAAGACTTACAAAAATTTGACGAAGAAATAAAAGAGAGATTTGAGAAAATTCAAGCAGGTGAACAGTTTGATGGTTGGAAAATCAGTTCTGATGGGTTTCTATTCTTCAAAAATCGAGTCGTCGTTCCTAGTGATTTGGATTTGAGGCAAGCAGTCTTAGCTGAGAGCCATAAATCCAGATTTGCCATTCATTTGGGTAGTACGAAGATGTATCAAGATATGAAACGTCAATATTGGTGGGATGGAATGAAACATGACGTGGCTTCCTATGTTAAGCGATGTTTGATTTGTCAACAAATTAAGGCGGACCATCAGAAACCCGGGGGGTTGTTACAACCTTTGCCTATACCGGTGTAAAAATGGGATAGGATCACTATGGATTTCGTGACTGGTTTGCCTAGGACATTAGAGAAATTCGACGCAGTTTGGGTGATCATTGATAGATTGACGAAGTCTGCACACTTTATTCCCGTTCGAATGGATTATTCCCTTTCAGAGTTAAGCAAATTGTATATCGACAGTATTGTTCGTCTGCATGGCATCCCTTCTAATATTGTTTCAGATAGAGATCCGAGATTTACTTCAAAATTTTGGAAAGCTCTTCAAAAAGAATTGGGTACCGAACTCAGTTTAAGTACTGCACATCGTCCCCAGACTGATGGACAATCAGAACGTACTATATAAATTCTTGAAGATATGTTGAGGTCTTGCATCCTGGATTTCGGAAAGAGTTGGCGTGATCATTTGCCTCTTGTAGAATTTGTTTATAATAGCAGTTATCAGACGAGTATTGGAGTTTCACCTTATGAAGCTTTATATGGAAGACCATGTCGATCACCAATATGTTGGGTTGAGCCCGAAGATCATATTAAACCTAAAACAGAGATGATTCAGGAGATTACTGAAAAATTTCAAGTAATTAAAGAAAGACTGAAGATTGTGCAAAGTCGTCAGAAAAGTTATGCAGACTTGTTACGAAGAGACGTGGAATTTGAAGCTGGAGATTTTGTATTTTTTAAAAGTTAGGCCAAGAAGAGGTATAAGTCGTTTTGGAGTTAAAGGAAAATTGGCTCCAAGGTATATTGGCTCTTTTCAAATCATGGATAAAGTTGGCCCAGTGGCGTATCGTCTACACTTGCCACCGCAATTATACTATGTTCATGATGTTTTTCATGTCTCAATGTTGAGGAAATATGTTTTTGATCCGTCACATGTGATCTCCTATACTACAGTGCCTATTCAAGAGGATACTACTTATGAGGAAGAGCCTGAAAAGATTATTGGTAGTGAAATTAGAGTTCTTCGTCGTCGTGAAATACCTCTAGTTCAAGTCCAGTGGAAGAACCACAGTGAAAAAGAAGCTACTTGAGAAGTTGAATCAGATATGATGGCTAAGTATCCTCATTTGTTTAATGGTAATGTTGAGATCGTTCTAAATTTTGGGGACGAAATTTCTTAAGGAGGGAAGAATGTAAAATCCGGCCTAATTGTGAAGGCCCAATTAGAAAAAAAAAAATTTAATTATCTTTTGAAACACCCCATTACAGGGGTGGTTGCTAAAAATGGGGGAAAAAATCCCTATTTCAGCGAAGGTGAGGGGGAAGAGATTGAGCACTCAATCTCTCTTCCTCCCTAACGCCGATTCCTTTTGTGATTCTTTCTCTGGCGTGCGGGTTTCCTCTCGGTGCAAGCTTCTTCCAAGTTAGTCCCACCTCAACTCTCCGATTCGATTTCTTCTCAACACACTCCGTTAATGGAATGCTTCTTCTCCTAAGGTCGAAAGGCGTAACTCGGATTTTGGGGACTCCTTTTTCCGGCAAATAGAGGAGCTAACATCAAAGAGTAAGTTTAAACTCTTTTCTCCAATTTTTGCTCTGTTCTTCACAACAACCGTTCTAATGGGCGTGAAATTTCTAAATGTTAAAGCTTGGGATTTCGTTTGATTATTGGAGGCTTCGAGCACTGCAAGTTTTCGTTACGGTATCAAAAGAAGGAATTCTTGAAGGTATGAAAATCATATTTTTCCAATCCATTTACGTCTCTGTTCCTGGCACAAGAATGAAGATTTTATATGGATTATTGTGTGTTAAATTTCTTCATTTAAGTTGGATTCTTGGATTTCGTTTCGGCTCGTTGTGTTGGTCTGAAATTGGATTAAAATTACTTGCCATGTTTCCTTCGATTAAATTGCATTACGAGATTTCTATATAAGTTGTCATCGATGAAATACGTCAGGCAGTGATGGATTTACACAAATTAAATCAGTGCTTGTATGGGTATCTGGATGGTGAAATCGCCTAAACCAGAGGGAAAAGAGATCTTTCTCTTCTTCTGGTTGCAGGCAGACCTACGAATTAGACGTAGGCTGTAAACTGGTTAAGATTGGGCTTAGCCCTAAGAGCAGTGCCCATTATGAGTTGGGCCTTATTGGGCCGAAAATTAAGTAAGTTTTGGGCCACTAAGTTGGTCTAAGTTGCATTCTGTTTTTGGACTATGATTAGTGAAATAAAAATATTCAAGATCATATTGGGCCTCTAATTAAGTTTGTTTTGGGCTGCCTTCCAAGTATGTCTTTTTTTGGGCCGAAATTAAATCTGTTTAGGGTTTGTTTTAAAATTCTTTCAATCCTACTCGAGACTAGATAATATTGGGATTTAAAGCTAACCCACGAAATTTCCCTAACTTCAATTTAGGTACTCAAATATTGGATTAAATTGTGGATTCTATAAATTGGGCATTTTGAGCAATTGGGCTTAGATCGTGAATAACTCACTTCGAGATAGGGATTATTTTGTTATGCATTATATTTTGCATATTGTTATTTTTAAATAATTCTCTTGATGTTGAACAATTTATATTCTAATGAATCACTGATTTTCAAGTATTAGATTTATTAAAAAGGGGATTTCTTTATAAATGTCATTGGGTTTTAAATCCCTAAAGTGCAACTAGAGTAATGGGACAGCTGTATGTGCCGTGTCCCTGGGTGCAAAACCTAAACCTGATCACGGTGTTAATTGGCTTTCGCGATCGCCGAGCATCACCTTTATTTCTTTAAATGCTTATAACATAAAAATGTGATTCTTAAATGTTATACATGCTTTATAAAAATCATTCTTTCAAATTTTGAAAATTTTAAATTCCTACTGAGTTAGTCAACTCATCCCTTAAATAAAATTTACAGGAAATTATTTGTCAGACTTCCAATTGCCAAGTCAAGAATAGATCAAGCACAATTGTTAAATTTTCTATCATTTTGTTAGTTTTATTTCGAGAGACTTTTAGTGAGGTATATTTATTTAATTGGATGACTGTAATCCCTAATCTTATTTTTAATTTCTGCACAGTTATTCATTTTGGATTATATTTCTTTACTATCTTATGTCACTTTTGGAACCTGTTAAACCCATTGCATTTTGGGCCATGGCTTAATTAATTAAATTTCTGTCTTCCGCTACTGCATAATTGATTTAAGTGAAATGGGTCGGATGATCCGTTCCCTTTTGGGCCGGATCGTCCCCCATTCTGTCTCGGGTCCCTTGGGGGTCGTGACATGCTTAATATATGTAAATAGGCGTGTGAGGGTTCGAGAGAATTGATAACTGTCCATCGGTGGTGACACCCCTGATGGAAACCTCCAGCTCACGTAGAGTGTGGAGTCGGTTAAACCACAAGACTTTAGGGTTCATCATTTCTCTTGTACGGAAATCTCTAACGTCTTTAACAAAAGAGTATGATGACAGTATGTGGTGACATCCCTAATGGATGTATCTCCTTGTCGGAGTGACAGTTTAGCCATATGACCAATAGACATATCCATCTCTCGGATTCCATAAGGGATATGTTCCTTTCTGTAATGTATCGTATGACATGCATAGCATCCGCATTGCATTCATTCTAATTTTTACTGGGTATTAGGTTCATTGTTTTCCTTGTGATGTAAGTGATGAAAATTTGAATGTACCAATTGAGAAGAAGATATTTCAGGATAATTCCTTGGGTTATCAGCCGGGTTCGACCTGAAGGGTTATGACTTGAGAAAAATAAATAGTTTTGGACAATAGTTTGTAAAATAATAAATCGATATATGATTCTAAATGGTTTGAATGAACTTTTAAAATATATTTTAAAGTTAGTCCTGCTTAAACACTCTGATTAAGTTTGAAATCGCACGTTTTCATTTAAATAAAAGCTCTTTGTCAATCTCCACAATAAAAAGTAAAAGACTCCAGGTGGCCGAGATCCACAAACAATGAAGTGTAAATCAGATAATATTGTATTATTTGATGAAGATAGAGATCTTACATGCCAACGCAACAATTTACTAACACTACAATTTACTAACGCTGAGTATTGCTGCCGATAATGATACCTTCTGCAAGTATTAATCGTCCTGCAACAAAGATCCCGATGAAGACATTTCACAAGAATTAGTAAAAACTATGAAAACACGAAATGCAGAAAAACCAAATTTAAATAAAAATTTTTGTTTTCCAAATAACAAAAGAACAAAACTCAACAAGACATTCAGGCTTCCCCAATTTAGTTGAGGCTAAGATACAACAAATGGCCACGAAATTGAAGTATTAACTTTTGCTTGACTTCAAGAAGAAGGGAGACAAAAGAAAAAGGAAATCCCGACGTCAGTGATAAAATGGAGGGTTCCTGATCTAAGTGAGGGACAAGAGACCAGTTGGTCGAAAACCCAATAAGCAGATCGAGAGAGACATTTCGAAGGGCAATCGACCTGCCAAAATAGCCAACTCCCATTTTGTAGATCAGATAAACCTACAAATTTGAATATTGATGTACATTAGATACCTCATATGTGCCCAAAATTGGGGGCTTTCGCCGTCCAGAATAAGGACAAGGAGTCACATGGTGCATAACCCAGCTTGTCTTTCTAGTGATTTGGCGCTTTCGCCAACTTTAAGAGCCGTGCATAAAGCTTCTCTGCACATTCAAGAAACAGGCCACAGATAGAAATCTAATGCTTTTCTCCTTTGATTACAGACACTCTAAACGTCTTAATTCCCTGGAATCGTAGTTTATCATCTAATTGCAGAATAAAAAAGATGGAATTTACTTCATTAAAAAAGAAGATTCATATTTCACACAAATTTAGTGGTGAAGACAGAAAATGACGAGGGAATAACAAACACGTGGGAAAGGCTATAGGGCAATCGCCATCAGCTTGGCGGTGATGAGGAAGAGGAACCAGAACCAGAACCAGAACCGGAGAGTAACTGTGCGAGAGCACTCATGGCTCGGACCTGCATCTCAAGGGCGGGTATATAATCAGTGGTTTCTTCTAGAATCACCGGAAACGGTTGCTTCCTGCAACCGGGAACCAAACGTCCGAGAAGCCGAACTTTTCTCTCAACCGCAGGCAGAGACTTGCCTTTCAAACGCAAAACGCTCACACGGCGTTTCTTTGAGCGGTTATTCGCAGCGGAGGAGACTCTTTGCCTTCTCCGCTTCGAGAATTTGAGCTTCAGACGGTTCATTAAGATCGATCGGCTCCACAGAGTTTTCCCCTTCGCAGCAACGGCTAAGACTCCATCGGCGGCCTCGCGGACAGCCTGGCCGAGGCGAGGAGCTTCGCTGGGAGACGAAAGGGAGGGGCTGAGCCGCACTTGGCTCAGCGCTTGAACGAGCTTGGACGTGTAGATTTGCTGCTGCACTTCAGATTTCCATTTGATATTGCTCTGATCTCGATTACGATCTAGGTTCATATGAGTTTTCTTCTTCTTTTTCCTTCTGGAAGATTCACGTGAGCGATCGGTGTTAATCACTGGATTCAAAATCAGAGATGATGCCATAATAAAGCTTTCGTCGCTTCTCTGAAACCTCTATCTAACTTCTAACCTCAATTGCTCCCTGCCGTAACGCAAACGATGCAGCAGGAAGAATCAGAAACAGAAAATTTATCACCGAACGAATTGAACCAAAAACCAACAATTCACGTGAAAATAAGCTGAAACTTCCCACACATAAAACAAAATCGAAACTAGCGGCGAAAATTGAAACGATCATAGAACGATTCAGATGCTTACAGATAGAGCGGAACAAATGATGTGAACCTTTTGGAATCGTTGAAGAAGATGAATCCAACGGAATTACATCCCTTTTACAAACAAATTCCTCCAATCAAACCCAAGAATCGCTTCGTAAAGAATCAACTGAAGTCTCTTCGAGAGAGAGAGAAAGAGAAAGGAAGACGGAAGTGAGTGGTTGATACGTCCAGTCCGCGTGGTTGGAGGGAGAGGGAGAGGGA
Source organism: Begonia loranthoides (assembly GCA_022433065.1). NCBI lineage: Eukaryota > Viridiplantae > Streptophyta > Magnoliopsida > Cucurbitales > Begoniaceae > Begonia > Begonia loranthoides. Next base: position 456,098 of record CM039468.1, on the reverse strand, counting down.
GAGGGAGAGAGAGAGAGAGAGAGAGAGAGGGTATATAGAGGAATCAAAAGAAAAGGTGCGCCGCTTCTCCTCCTCTTCTCGATGCAGCCACTGCTTTCTCTGCAAACATCTGTTTACTTGGCCCTAATCTTATATTATTACATTAATCTTATCTCATTTACTACCTAATATACGATAGACCCCAAAACGCATTACTCGGTCTATCTTACCGCCTAAAATTAAAATCGTGGCCAATTGTGGGCAAAGAGGGATTCAAAGCCACATGGTCCAATTTTATGAGCATATAGGCGTCACCCTGTCTCCGCTGACCCTACCCTGAACTAGGAAGGATTCCAACCAAAGATCATATATGTCCAAATTTGGCACCTATTTGGATACCTATAGACCAAACCAAATCGGGTGATAGAGGAAATGGAACTAGATCGTGAGATTAGACTCAATTTTATTAAAATATACAAATTTTGTGTCGAGTTTTTGTCATATTACGGCGAATTATGTTTCGTTTCAATCGCATGTTGTTGTGGTTATGCCCACCACTACATATGTCTAGTGCTCTAATGATCACATTTCTCTAGATTCTTGTCAAATTAAAGTTCTAAATGAGCACAATTGGGTTCAAATAACTTTGAAAAATAAATAAAGCAAGCAAGGAAGGAAGAGCATGAAGAAGCGTGGTCCCCCGTTTCAATTAACGCGAACATTTCTATAATCAATGGTCCAAAGAATTGTCTAATTTTATCAATGACTCGAAACGTCACATCGTGTGAGGGCGTTTTATGAGTCACATTTTTTAAATTTTAAATATTCTTTTAATTTTTAATATTTTTGCTAGGGAGTGAAATTTTTGACTCATTCGACTTTTTATGTACAGAAAGTCGGTGATTACTTTTAAGACATCGCACATCTTAATTTACACATGATTTTGTTAGGAGTTACAGTATAACTTTGAATGTGTTATATTTCATGTCACATTCAAAGTTGTACTTTATTTTTGGTATCAAAATCATGAACAAAATAATTAATTTTCTAAGGGTTACATAGTGATGATGAGTTGTCCTTATGTTATTGGGTGGATACTTGGCGTTGGCTTCCACTAATTGACTGGAAAGAGTGGAGGGACCTCCAAATATTTGTATCCATCCTGCGCAATGATTGAAGAGGGTGGTCATTCATTAAAGAGAAAAGGATAAACAAAAGAAGAGGATGGATGCGCAACGTGGGTTGTTTTTCTCCCTCCCTCTACTTTGACACCTGGGACTATTATAAGTATTTTATAATAAGATTTAAAAACTAAATTAAAAACGCTTGAGTTTCAAAATGAACAATATTATATTATTTAGTATAGATCAAAGTATTACGGTTGTTACAATGTGAGTTATTTCTCTTGTGACAAGCATTCTGTAGGGACAAAATGTCCAAAGACACGTAAAATTTTGTAATCTAGTATTTCACAAGAAATTCACAATAATTGTGGAGTATTTCAGTACTTCTGGTACAATATTGTCTACTTTATATTGAAGCCTGTATAATTTTGTTCTTGGGGTTAGCCTAAAATGTGTTGTAGTTGGTAGGAATGAGAACCTTACTTATAAATCATTTACTCTTCATTCTTCTAAACAATGTGAGATTGTGCATCCTACTGGTGTGAGCTGAGCCTTCACAGTCATTAAGATTTAAAAACTAAATAATAAGTGTGTTAGTTTCAAAACGAACAATATTATATTATTTAACATAGATCAAAATGTTACAATTGCTACAATATGAGTTGTTTTGCTTGTGACAAGCATTTTGTAAGGACAAAAAATTCAAAGACACGTAAAATTTTGTAATCTAGTATTTCGCAAGAAATTCACAGTAATTGTGGAGTCTCTCAGTGCTTCTGATACAATATTGTCCGCTTTGTATTGAAATCTGTATGGTTTTGTTCTCGAATTGGCCTAAAATGTGTTGTATTTGATAGGGATGAGAATTTTACTTATAAACCATTTACTCTTTACTCTCCTAAGCGATGTGATATTGTGCATCTCCACTGGCGTGGGTGGAACCCTCACAATCACTAGCATCTTGGGTTGTTTTTGTCTTCCCAAAATAGACTGCCACAATAATAATTTATAAAATAAGGCTTTAGGTGCAACTTCTACAAAATATTTTAATATAGAATCTAAAAATAAAATTAAGAAAGTCTAAAACAGATGATATTATTTTGACGAATCGATGGACGAGAGTGGGATTGCTTTCTATTTCATCAGATTTTTGGCCTTTTCTCACTTTGTGAGGTGTGGACAGGCATGCTCCACTCAAAGCCTCTGCCCATCTCTATGTGGTTGGCGGTAAGAGTAGATATTTCTATTTTTCTCAATTATGATCAATTGCGAAAAGGGTAATTGAATATTAATTAAGTAAAAATCACTGATTAGATTTAAGGAAAGAGATTGCTTTACCTCCTCCTCCTCCACTAACACGTTTCCCCTCATCTTTTGATCCTCTTTTTTCTGGTCACCACAGCTCCCCCACTGACCAAAGATCAATGCCCAGTAATTCTATCCCATCTTCAATGTCCTTGAAACGTAAAAATGGTAGTAATTTTTGTGTTTGATCTGACAAACTTCAAATACAAAATTCTAGCATTAATGGAAGGAGATAAGTAAACTAGTTTTGTGTTTGATCTGAGTGCTTATATGGTTTAGAAATTATGAGTAAATCATCTGAAAACAAATGTATGTATTGCATAAGTTGAATGAGAAGAGAATAGACAAACAAACAAATGAATGACATATCTAGAGGGGCCAAAGTGAGGGTATCATTACATCTTGTATATTTGGTTATGTGGCTCAGGCCCTGATAATCATGAACCTAATTCATCCAACTCATGGTTAGCATGTGCAATCATAAAACTCACAAGAGAATCCACAAAGAGGCATCATGATATGGGAGAGGCGTTGCCTTCCACGAGAGAGACAACAAAACAGAGAACCAGAGAGTGTTGTTGATGAGGCAGCTGCACCAGAAAGTAAGATGTGCTTTCTGATAAGCTGCTTTTCAGGGGATGTCTAAACTTTTCTAGCATTTGTGATTATAAAAGTTTTTATACTATAAACTCTGAGGAGCCTTTGTTCTTCATTAAGATATTGACCACACTAGGGTGAGATGAATACTTGTAGGTTAGGTACGTCTTAATGGTTGCACCCATTTTCAGGGCATTCAAGCTTTCAACCATGGATCTTTTAAATAACATGAATATGGGGCATGATTTCATGATTTTAGAGGGAGAAATTATGTCTCTCTCTCTCTCTCTCATCAAACAAGCACATCAAAATAAATATTCTTCCAGTTAAATGCTACCATATAAGCAAAAGCCAGTAGATTTCAGCATTAGATGATGGTACAATCTCACATTCTTTTCTCTATGCAAAATAGTTGCAATGGTCCATTCACCAATCAACCATAGTTGAAAATAAAGCGGAGAAGCGTGATAAAGATTTTAAGCTTGAATTATCGCATAAATTGACGCCATTTCCATTCGTGAAATGCGAGCAGAAGAAGTCGAGCTATTCAATTTGTGTAATCCATTTAATAAAATTATTAGAGTTTGGTGGGAGGCGAGTTCTACTTGGATCGGGTTAGTAGGTTTGCATTGTAAATCTTATATAAAGTTTTGTTTTCTTTATAGATTCATGTAAATTAAAATCGCAAAACTAGCGATTGTATTTGATCTTCATAGTAGATTTGTTCTTCTGACGGTAGTTTTTTCCTCGAAAGAGTTTTTCCACATAAATCTGGTGTCTCATGTCCTATTTTCTTTTTCCGATTATTGTTTGATTTCTGACAAATGATATCAGAGACTGATTGGTAGAGAGATTATAAAATTTAAGTTTCGAAATTCGTCGAAACATCAATTCTCTCCAGTCGTTCCGCATCAAACTAGATTTTCGTAATTTTTTAGAAAATTACAGTTTTTTGGGAAAAGGGGAAAAAAGACGGATACTTGTTACCCCTAGCATTCGTCGTGTTCATAAAATTTGTTCTTTTCTACTGTCTATCTGCCATAAAAAAAAAAAAAAAACTAATGTTCCATCCATCGTAAAAGCTCAAATTTTCCCTTGTTTTGAGTTTGTCGAAGTCGTTGTCCCTCGAGCAATATGTTTGTTGGTAGGTTTTCTATTCATCGTTAGTCGCCAAAGTTCTGCATCGTTATTCTCCGTTCTTGCTGTCAAGCTACTTGACTGGGGTTGCCGCGAGAGTGTCATTTGCAAAGTTAGATCTTTGCCCGAGATAAAAATTTTTGAAAATCCTTGAAATTTTTTAAAGATTTTTGAGATATCAAATTTGATAATTTAGAGAAGATTTGGAATTACGATAATATTTCAATTTTGGAATTTTTTTTTCAATTGAAATTCAAATAAAGTTTGAATTTTGTTATACATGTGATTATTCTAAGATTAGATTTGATATTAGGCTAATTTGTTATCACAAAAATTTATAAATTTTTGGGATATCTTTTTTTGAATATTGTGGTATCTAGGATTTTTCACTTTAATTTTTGAGGTGAATATTTTATTAAATCCAGTCATTTTTTTTTCAGATATTTTGTTGAAGAACATATTTTTTGGTCGATGAGATTTTCGAAGTAAATTTTTCATTTTTGGATTGAGATTTGATATTTTGTTATAGTAGGATAACGATAATAGAATTATAAAAGGTTTTAAAGAACAAGTTTAATATATCAGATCAATAGGCGAGATACGCTCACACAAATTTGAATGACGCGTTGTAGGATTAAAGATGTCATCATCATAGTTTAAGTATTTCTTAAACCTAGTTAGCATCAATTGCTGAATTTATTCGATTTTTACAGTTTGATGATATGCATATTTTTTGGGATGGGGAGGTAAACCCTTTTTTGCAAATCTTCTTTAAAAGTATGGAATATAAAGATTTGAAAATTGGTTTCTTGCATCAGAATTCGTTTGAACCCCGACGTCATCAAAACTTAGAGTTTTGAATTTGTTTTCTTTTTGTCCAGCCGACCAGCATGCATTACGAATTTTCTTCATTAAAAGAGCTTCTCACAGCCAAATTCCTGAAGTAAAGCGCCAAAATAAGGATCCAGAAGAAAAGAAATAACAGCATTACGGCAATTTTGGCCGGAACAAGCTCAGCAAACTTCTCTCTCTCTCTCTCTCTCTCTCTCTCTCTCTCTCTCTCTCTCTCTCTCTCTCTCTCTTTATGACCAGCAAGGAGGGCAGTTTTAATTAATACATCCACAAGCTTCTTGGATAGATGATTCACGGAAACTGAGTTCAGGACCTGAGAACGTGTTTCTTTCAGAAAATTTACCGCAATGTCTAACTTGACTGAACCAGTCCTAACGCCCTCCAAGTATATCCAATCCATTACAACTCATTGAAATGTTGCCCAGCTCGCTATTCTCGGCGGGGACGACACATAAATGAGAACTGTAAGAATGAATCAATGCTTCTGGAGAAGGTGGGAGGGCTGGATTGGAAAAAGAACTCTGAAACAGAAATAGTACAGCGAGAAACTAAAATATGAAATTCAAATAAATCTTGATTTCTATAGAAACATACAGCGCCAAATTCATTTAAATTTTCATCCATGAATTCAGTAATCAGAGAGAAATCCGCAGATTCTTTTGAGATCCGCAGATTCTTCGCGATCTTAGACAATGAAATAAAACGAACATCAGAATCGAGTGCACGGAGATTATACAGTCAGAAAACTGAGGTAGAAATGTCACCTTCTGAGGCTTCTTCAATTTGCGATTGGATACGAGCTCAGGGGCTCTCGCGGGGTCTCTCATCACTATCGATTTGGCGGGAGGATTTGAAGATTGAAACGTAAGACGATCATTTAAAGGAGTATTTATACAAAGCCTAGCGCCCTCCTTTAGCTTGTTTATAAACAGGTCAAGAGCTTGACTAACTGCACTGACTAACCATATTGGCTCAATTAGTTTAAACTAGTAGCCGATACTGAAATATAAGCTCTTGAGCTCGAGATCATCCACAGAGGGTTCGACTTTGCGCAGAGCCGCAGACAAGACTCATTCCATCGGTTCGGTTAGGAGGGTTCAATTTTTTTTTTTTAATTGCAAGTTCTGTCAGTTTGGTTCGGTTATTGTCAATTTTGCAAAAGATAAACTAAAAATCGAACCGAAAACTTCGGTTCTTACAAAAATAAACGGACAATCAGTTCTAGAGTGTTCAAAATTGATCCAAACCAAACCGAATCAATCAGTTTTAGTTTGGTTCCTCAGTTTCGATTTGGTTTTGCACTCCCCTAATATAGAGTATCCAAAAAATCTTAATTATTAAACATGGACGGGATGTGACCCAAATGAAAATATGACGTTACACTTCTAGTTATGACATTTGATATATGCAATCTAGAAATTGTGAAACTGATTGACATAGGAAGAGCGTTATCATAGTTCTACGGTAGATTAACAGATGAATCAACAATAATTATGATAATTCGATAATTTTCATCACGTCATAGCGAAATCTTCAATGATTAAGTGAACATAATTTTGAGAGATGAAAACATAATAAAATGTAATCTAAGGGCTGAAAATCTTGATGAAACCATCCAAACTAACACCCTCCACTTGATCATCACCACCCAACAAGATCATAGAATTGATGTCTTCTTCCCCAACTGAGAAACCTGCCCATTCCAAGCAACTCTTCAAGTCCTCATGGCTTAGCTTTCCATCTCCATCTCTGTCCATAACTTTGAACACTCCCTCCATTACTTCTCCACCCGAGCTTTTTCGGCCACCAAGAACCTGTTCAAACTCATCGTACTCAACGAATCCCTTCTTGTCTACATCGGCAACTAATATCATAGCTTCAATGGCCTCTTCCTCGGCCTCTCTGCTAGAAAAGCCAGAGTAAAACAGTCGCCGGAGATCATCTCGGCTTATCTTTCCGTCGCGATCCATGTCCATGGCTTCAAATGCTGGCCAGAAATATGTCCCCATGGTGTCACTGGCTAAGATCATATTAGAGCCTCTCTCTCTCTCTCTATCTGTGTGTGTATATATATATATATATATGGCGATGAATCACTGGACGCACACCAACCACAGTTTAAGGGGTGTGGATGCTTTTCCACGTCTACATTGTTGGAGCTCTCTATTATTCGATTTGGCCGGTTGCCAATAATGCAAGCCTTGTCACATGGTGTTCATTTATTGACAATTAGGATTTCTCACTTATGAAAAATCATATAATTTTAGTATTATGATTATAATTGTCGTAGAAGGTTGTCTCAAACTAGACAATAATTATATAATACACGTATGGGGTGACGTCATTCTAGTTCTTCCAGACGATAATGAGAGGCATTCCAAAAGAGAAAAAGCTGCATTGTCTGTTTGATAGTAATAATTGAGGACCACTTTTGAGACATTTGATATTTTACAATCATGCCATGGAATTAAAAAATTGTGTTCTTATTCTATAAATACTGTGTTTCAAGCCGAGCCGGGTCAAACATAATAATTCTGATCATCCAATTCGTCGATTTGAGAGACCGTTCAAGTTCTTTTGATACATTGTCAAAAAAAACATCAGACAAACACAGGATTTCATTGAATCTTTCCTTCTTTAGAGTAATTTCAAAAAGAGTGGAAACTCAGCTGTCCAATGGGCCAACCAAGATGAGCATGAACTCAACTGCCTCACTCATAATGGTCTTAGCACAGGCTAGACAATTCAGCTGGAGTCCAGTCTGCACCACATGGTCATATGACCCAATCACTATATCTTTTATTCCTAAACATGCATTTGTATATAATTATCCAAAATAAAAAAAGTGTCGAATACGAGTGCAAGTACTCAAAAAGAAAAACCAGGCAACTATGAGAGCATAATGTCTTTCAACTCACTTCCCTGAAAGAATATGCAAAAAAAATCCAAGCATTGAACCAAATCCCTGCAGTAATTATAAGATTTGAAGCCGAACTTGAATGATGAATCCATGTATTTAAATAGAAAATCACAAAATTTCTCAAAAGTTCAGTCCTAATCGCATAAATAGTCCTAGGATTCAAACTCTAACCAATTTTTCCAATCCAGAACTGACTCATGATGGGTCTGGTACTCAAGGGTGGTTAAGCCTTCAAGTGTAGGTTATTGATCCGAAGCATTTCGAATTGATAATGGACAGTCAAGACCCATGCCTCTAGATATCCGTTCGTGGTTTAAGAATAAAACAATGACAGATATATCATCATGGAAATGGCGTCTAACCTTCTTGTCAATCTTTCGAAGATCCGAGTATCGCATTTCTCGTTTTCTGGCTGCTTCTTGAAGTGCAGCCTTCACAAGCCTTTTTGCACTTCCCTGTATTAATAAAACACAGTGACCATCATCCACTAAAATGCAACTTATATAATTCTTATATTCATAACGTTTTTATCAGTCTTTCCAATTAGAACTTTGAAATTGGATGGGAGAACTTGCATTTCCATTTGCAAGCAGGAAATCTTAGAAAACTTGGAAGACAAAACCGAGATATTTCGCATTAGGGCGATGAAATATGGAAAACAAATGACAATTTAAAATATAATCTTGACTCATACAAAACCAATAAGTGTCAGAGTAAACAACATAGTATATCACGAATGTTTCATATAACTAGAATTACTTTTTCAACTTGGTAGCGTTTTGTTTCATGGGGTTAAAACTTAAATGACAAAATTCACTTAGTAGTTACACAAGTTATTTTTCTCCTGTTTTTCATGAAACGGCAATATCTGTGACTATTACCATTTTTGTTCGCCTCAGAAATTAGGAATTCAAACTTTTGTATCCCTATTCTGCTAAATCTAGACAGAATAATGAAGGTAACATAATGTATAAGAAAATAGTAATACAGAAAGGATGATCTTACTGAACGTGGATGACTATGAACTATGTGCACAGCTTTTTCATTACTCAAGTGTTCCCATAGTCCATCAGATGCAAATATAAGAAAAGAATCATTTGCATGGATGGAATGCGTAATAATTTCCGGAACAGAACTTAAAATTGGCATGCTTATTGGTTCAGGAAGTCTGAATTTTTCATTAATCCTTTCATTGTTGAACTGGCAATGTTTCAAGTAGAGATCGCCTATAGATTTAGAAACCTGTATAGACAACCATCACAAATTGGTAAGAAACATATCAAGAAAATTTGAAATGAAATAACAAACACGAGAGGCATGACAATATTCACACAATGAGTATTTGTAATTTCACTAATACACTGGCTATTTTCAAAAAAATTGGATCATTAAAACTCAATACAATGTGAATCTCCCACAAAATGGGAAACCTTATTCTAAAAGGCAATGGCTGCTAACCTGGCAATTACTTTACACCAATTTAAAACTGAAATTTGAAATCAACAATAATTTAATAGGAGCCCATCTAACCCTATTTAACATCCTCGTATATTTATCCAAATAATAAAAGTTACAAAAATAAGATTAGATTCTTCATCCCTAGTCTTTTACAGTTTGAACCAAAAACTTGGCATTTATCCAGTTGAAATGACTTGGAAGCACATAAACAAGACATTCTACATGATAAAAACATTAGTGGAAGCATAAACAGGCATTGCATCAAAAATTGAATTGACTGATCATGTAATAGGTAAATTCGTCAGAGTTACTCTGACCATATCTCACAGAAGGGGGGAAAATCACAACAACATATGCTATTAATATCAATTTCAACCTGTATGATGCCTTTTACTCTCCAAACTCCACGCTTGAGAACAACAATTTGAGGATCATTTGGATGAAGTTCTTTCAATTCCCGCCTAACATCTTCCTGATTTGCGTTATGTTCTGCTGACAACTGGATCGCAGCAATCTCTCCGGTGATGCCAACCTTTTTGCCCAGTACAACCCGGGAATCTCCGACATTTGCGACAAAGAGACTCTGTTGACGTATGATTCCAACTAAACAACAAGATCCAATAGTTGCTAAATGGGGCCGAGTATCCCATAGCTCTGAAACAAAGGTAGTGAACCCATCCTCTGTTCGGCGAAAAGCATTCTGAATTGATTCTGGAGTCACAGCTCCATTCAATTCAGTTGATATTGCTGCATAACGAGAAATTAATGTGAACAAATATAAGAAGTAATCTTCTTCATTAGTATAGCAACCCCATTCAAAAAAATTATTTATTCACTAGCATATATTTTCCGAAATCTGTGCCCCAGATGAATATGCTGATCAACCATCAAGCAAACGCAAGGTTTAAAACAAGCTATAAGTTGGACCTAAGGAGAATGTGATCAGAAATCCATATGGTAATGAGGTTACAATTTTGTTTTCTCCTTCCATTCTCTTCAAACTACAGAACTATTAACAACAGTCAGAGGCAAACAAAAAAATTTCTCAAAAGCTGACCAAGCACAACCTTAAAATTGGCTTAGCCGGAATCAACTGTGTATGCTACATTGTACTCGACCCTGAAAGGCACGGACCAAAAAGTAAAAACTCATTTCAAGCAAACTCAATAAATAATCAATAATGGCAGCTTAAAGTCACTTACATATGCTAGTGCTACGAAGTAGAAAATATTTCCAAAAATCACACAGACGCAGAGTCCAATTTCCATGTTTAATCGATATCCATATATGATGATTACGAAAATTTTCATAAAAGGATTTGGTTGCAAAATTACAAACCTTGGAAATGCCCAAACAAGTTATCACAAACGTATTGGGCAGCCTCGGGGCCGGCATGTCCATCATAGACGCCAACGAAGGTGCCAAAAGGTCCCGATTCAATCTGAATCTGGTCCTCGAGAACCTGGTTAGCCTGCACCACGGCCATGGAGAATTCGCCGGATGCGTAATTGCCAAAATCACGGAACCAAAGCAAGCCATCTTTGCCGTCTCTTCCACCAGAATTGGCTCCGAAAACTCCAACAGAGTTCAATCTTTCACCATCATGGCCGAGTGGCTTCCAGCATAGAGAGAGAAGATTCATCAATGCCTGAAGCATCCCACATCTCTCAAAATCGCAAACCCAATCCAAAACCAAAACGACCAGAGCACTCCTCTCCGGAGAAAAAGGGTCTGATCCGCAGAGGTGGAAGGGAGAGAGAGGGGACAACCCTAGATGTAGAAAGGGCGAGGGAGAAAAAGAGCGTAGTACACAAAAAAAGAGGGAGGCTAGGTTAAAAAGGAGTAAAGTAGGGAAACGTGGTCCGGTGGTGAAGAAGCAGAGAAAGTATTCTCCTCACTCTGTTTGGCGGAGGAGGGAAGAGACGGCCATTGCTGTCTGTGTTCCTTTCTCTCTCTAAATTCTCTCTCTAGAAGTTTGGGAGAGAGAGGTTTTACAAGAGGAAACTGTCAAGAGTTCTCTCCTATTTACGCGTTTTGAAGATCAGCTTCTCTCTCCTAATGGGCGAAGCCCTAATGTCCTCGTCAAACGATGCTAATTTTATAATAGCGTAAAATACAGTTCACCTGAAATTAATGATACGAGACAACCGATATTATAATTATTAGGAAAGTTTACTAATTTGTGCTCCTCAAATATTTTCACTAAACAATTTAATTACTAAATTATAAAAAATAAATGTCAAAAATATTATTATCACATTTATCATTAAAAAATATTATCATTCCAAGTAGAGGAAAGACGACTTTTTACTGTAGAAAAATAAGTTTATACGGAGGAAATATGATTTTTCGCATAAGAAAGACGACTTTCCGCTGTGAAAAGACAACGTTTCGCAGGGGAAAGTTATCTTTCCGCATAGAAAAGACTGCAGATAAAGAAAAAATTCATTGTATTCTTCGTAAAAAAATACATACAATACAGACAAATTGTGATTCTCTCATAGACGGTAAAACAATTCTAAATCATCAGAAATCTTTACATTATATATTATTTTACAAGATCTTCTAAATTTTAAAACTAAAAAAAGATTAAAATGAACTTTTACATAGTATTTTCTTAAATTCATTCTCCATGAGTATTAACTTATTTCCACTGAAAATCTCTAAAATCATGAGTTCTTGCAATTTTTTCTATAGATATTAACTCTCGAGTTCTCATAAAGTTAATGGCGATATTTCCTCTATTTATTTATCATATTTCATTGTTTAAGTTGTTAGCAAAAATTATTCAGTAGTTGATTTGTCACTTATCTCATAAGACAGTGACTATTTTGTTAATTTTCCTAATTATCATAATATATTTTTTAACGAAACTGTCTTTTATTATAAAAACAATTTGTGTTTCAATAAAATTCGTAACATATTTTACATTTTTTATTTTTAATAGTCATTTTATCCTACTTAATTTCTTGCACAAATCGATTTAGAATATTAGAAGACAGTACAATTGAGCTCTATGCTCAAAAATCATGTGACATGGAGTGATTCCACATAACTAGATTGAGTTAAAATGATTATCAAAAGAAAAAGAAAATTAGACATTTGATAAATTTTATCACGACATAAGTCATTTTAAAAAAACAAGAGCAATTTGATGAAAAAAATAGTTTGTAATATTTATTGTCTAGACTGAATTACACTTTATCCTTTATATTATAATATAAAATAATATTAGTTGTACACTTAATTTATATTTTAGTATTATAGTATAAAGTAATTGGTGAGACTTTAACATTATATTATAACATATTATATTTGACTTCAAGGCATGTATTATCTTTTTTTAATCAACAATTACAATGGTTACTTACACCATAAACATTTAATAGTTTCTCTTTTCACATATCTTTGGTGGCATGAGGATTTAAAAGCAAGAGTAATTACGGCTCGTAAGCTCCTTATTAATCGTTATTCACCTCATTATATATTTGTCTTAACCAATCTTTCTAGTCGACGAGTTTTCCATCCTTCAAAAATGGTGAAATACGACGAATTAGTGTTAGGGTATCAATTAGGTCGAGCAAACCTATCAATGATGAAGAACATGTTTATTTTCTATTACGTTAATATTTGCGTTTGCTCTCTTATTCCGCTTAAGTCTGGTCAAGGAAGAATTTTAAAGCATAAAACAAAAAATATTGTATTTTCTTCCCGCCATTGCCCATTAATGATAAAAAAGAATGTTGTTCCATTTTGATGGGTAGAAACTAGAACTGGTTCGGGTTTAACTGGGTAAATCGAATAAAAAATTTAAGTACACTTAGATTCAACTTTGTTTTAAAAAATTGAATTTTTTGAATAAAATCAAAATTATCGGTTGCATTTTTCAAAAATTATTGAAACCAACAAACTAATATTTTATATATATATATATATATATATATTACAAATCAAACCAAACAAAAGAAATTGAAATTGAAACAAAATCTAAATCGAACCGAACCAAACCAAACTTAAAACATCAGTTTAGTTTTGGCTCGGTTCAAAACCAAACCTAACTCAGCCAGACACGTCCCACCCCTAATTTTGACTAGAAACTCACCCTGAGTTTCATAATTGCACACTATGAATTCATTGGTGTAATAATTTGACCGAAAATCGCTAGAAGAGGATCGATGTAAAATGTCACCATAAAATTCTCATGGGAACAACTTTAAATATAAAAAATAAAAAGGAGAATGGTTTAGTTGAGTGGAGGAAAGCATTAAACATGGTAGTTGGGGCAGTTGGGTATTATTTGTCTGTTTTGAAAACCTGATCACAACCGGCTCTGATTCTTCAAATGTTTGTTTTGATTAGAAAATCACATGCCCAACAATGAGGAACAGAAGTGGCCATGAGTTGTGTCGTCGACATTTTTGCGCTTGAGCACAAATGTCGCCCTCGACCGGCCCCGTTTCCGGCCGCCCATGTTAGCCTTGCCTGCCCCTGCTGTAGCACAAGAAGAACAACAGTCAAGAAAACTCCATTAAAAGTTTATTGTTTTTTCCCAAACACCATCTTGTGTGGAGGCCATGGAGGGTTCGGTCTTTGTTTCTTCAATCAAGCTTTGAGTTAAAAGATACGAACGATAACCGGAAAAAAACAAAATGATGTGAGCCAAAAAAATTTTGGGAAAAAAAATTATGGGCAGAGAAATAAATTTACTATGAAGATCAAAATATAACAACAAATTTTGCGACCTTAGCTTACATCAATTTATAGAAAAAATAAAATTCTAAATGAGATTTACAATGATAGCCTACCGGCTTGACCCAATAGAATTTAGATCACACTGAGCTCTAACAATCTCTACCTTGATATGAATTCTATGAAAGAGATCTATAGCGCATGTTCGTCAGCCCGACCCAACAAAATGAATTCATAACCTTGAATTCTAATAATCTCCATCTCGAAACGAATTTTGCTGTAATAATTAATTTTTAAATTTTCATCTTCCACACCCTGAAAGAAGATGTGCAACGAGAGCTCGTCTGCTCGTCTTAAAGTGTCATTCAAATATATACAAGTATATATCTCCTATTGACATGTCATATCAAAACTGTTCTTCAAAATCTTTTAAAATTCCATTATCATATCTTACCATAACGAAATATCAAATCTCAATATAAAAGTAAAAGATATACTTTAATGATCTAATCGTCCCAAAAATACATTTTTCAAGAAAATATCTTACTCAAAATCACTGGTTTCAATAAAATATTTTCTCAAAATTGAAGCAGAAAACCACAGATATCACAAAATTCCAAAAGATATTCGCAAAATTCAGATATTTCTATAATAACTAATCAGCTCCAAAATTAAATCAAATCAAATGGTCAAATAATCGCTGATATTACAAAATTCAAACCTTATTTGAATTGCAACTAAAAACAATTTTATTGCTGCGATTCCAAATTTGCCATAAATCATTAAATTTAATTTCCTAAAAATCTTTCAAAAATCTCAAAGATTTTTAACGATAATCTGGTAAAAAAATCCAATTTTACATAGGACATTCTGTTGGCAGTTATTTTTTGTTTTGTTAACTTCCAACTCAATTGTGGTCTAGTTTCTAGATGGTTTCCACTTAGGAAACTGCCTATAATACATTCCATAACTTCTATATATGTTCTTGATAGAAGAACATGTAGGGAGTGATTTTATAGAGAGTTTTCAGAGTAAGAAAACATTTAAGGAGAGGTTCCTCTAGCCTTCAATTCATTTAGCAAATACATCATCGTATTGAGGTCGAGTGGTTTGGAAGAAACTCTTTAAGAAAGAAAAACAGATGTCCCCGATTTCAACACCAATGGCTGGAGGTATTTCTAATTAATTTCCGCAATTCGATCTAAATGCTTTAATTTTGTTTTATAAAGCATGTTTGAATCGTTTAAGTCGATTACATTTGGTATCAGATCCAGTAAAACTTCTATCTTGCTGTATTGACAATCAAAGTTTTTTTAAAAAAAATTGGATTTGTTGGTGGTATTTTTTTATAAAAAAAATGCCAAAGGGGATAATGAAGTGGGTTGCCACTTTATCAGATTAAATTCTAGAATTAAAATGAATTTATTAAATATATGTATTTCTTTTGTCATTTTAATTGTTAAAAAGAAGGTACCGAGGTTCAAACCTAGGCTGAATGGAATAGGGGTGGATTCATTTTAGTTCAGTTTTATAGTGAATTAGAACCGAACCGACTCGGTTCGGTTCTGAAAATAAAAAACCAAAACCAAACCGAATCTATTGCAAAACCAATCAAAAATCAAACCTCAGTTTTTGGTTTTTCTTGGTTCGGTTTTCAATTTTTTCAGTTGAATTTTTAAAAAATCAAAAAATTTGGATTTTCTTAGTATTTGGCTAAATAAATTTTAATTCAATGAAATTAAACTCAAATTTCAACAGATTTCAACATAAAACGACTTGATAAACCTCATAGAAATTTTAGTTTTTTAAAAAAAATTTCTTTCATCTAATTCACTTTTCCATTAAAGTACAAAAAATTTACAAGAAAATTTTAGGAACGCGAAAGAAAGAGTATTTAGCTAAGTTAGAGCAACATCAAACACTCATATCCACATTTGATTTCTTAAAAAAAAAATTCTTTTTCTTAAAAACCAAACATAAATGAGAAACAAAACTCCAAGAAATACAAAACAAAATATAAATAAGTTGATTTAGGTTTATTTCTGTTCGATTTCGGTTTTACTCAGTTTTGCTTTATTAAAACTGAGAACCGAACCAAAGATTTTGGTATATTCGGTTTGGTTTTAAATTTGGTTTTTTTTTCTTTTAAAACCAAACCGAACCAAGTAAAATCATTCAGTTTGGTTCGGTTATCCGATTCCAAACGAATCGATTTCCACCCCTAGTATGGAATAAGAATATAAAGGATTGCCACTATGTCAAGTGAATTTTCTATTATAGTGTTAATTTCTTTTATATTAGTATTAGTTTTATATTAAATTAAGTGCAGAATTAAACATGTTAAAATTGTTTGCTATGTTTAATTCATGTTCCTATATGTTAAATTAAATGTCTAAAACAATCTGTTCATATTAATTTGTCAATTAAATAGCATGTTAATTAATTTTATATTTTTACATGCATATTTAGTTGCACATAATTTTATTTATTTTGTATGCATAGTTTTGTTAATAATGTATGCAAAATAATAGCATATTATATAATAACATCAAAATTCAATTAATTAAATGTCGAGTGATTAATATAATTTTATTTGATTAAAGAGTAGCCACAATATTTTTTAATTAAGTAAAATTATATATTAAGTGTTAAAAATAACATTATGACATTTATTGTAATTAATTATATAAATATGGTAAAATTTATCCTTTAGGAAAATTTATTGTATTTATTTGATTAATTATAATAAAATATCAAGTTATTTTTCTTAGTTATCCACAGAAATTAAGAAAATGGATATAACTTAATAATTTTATTAATTTGGTGAAAATGAATCTTATCAAATTAGAACTTTAGCCTACATACAAGTTTTATGTTTTTATATTCATTATTATTGCATGATTTACATTGGTAAAACATGACATTCAATTTTGCTTCTTTTTAAGCATGTTATTTACTGTTTACAGCTATAAATTCTATGAATTTCTCTGATATAAAATGCGATATACCAGAGTTAAGAGGTGATAATTATAAAGTATGGAATGAGAGAGTTCTTCTTCATTTGAGGTGTGTGGACATCGATTATGCTACATGGAAAGAAAAACCAGTAATTACTCCAACTAGCACTCCAGATGATCTTGTTCTTCATGAATGTTGGGAACGTTCAAATCGCCTTAGTGCGATGTTCATAAAAACTAATATCGATGCTGGTATTCGTGATTCTGTTAAGTAGTATAATGATGTTGTGCCATTACTGAAAGCTATAGATGAGCAATTTGTGACTTTAGATAAGACACCTTCTAGTACACTCATCATGAAATTTTCATCCTTGAAGCTCACTTCAGTTACACGTGTGCGTGAGTACATCATATGGATGAGAGATATTGTGGCTTAACTTAAAACACTTAAGGTTGTTATGTCAGATTCTTTCCTAGTGCACTATATCCTGAATACTCTTCCACAGTCATACGGTTCTTTTTAGATCTCTTATAACACACATAAGAATAAATAGTCAATTAATGAATTAATGATCATGTGTGTTCAAAAGGAAGGAAGGCTGGTAATGGAAAATATGATAGTGCATTCATGATGACCCATGAAAAGAAAAAGACACAAACCAAAAAAAAAGATAAAGGAAAAGGTAAAATACCAATCAAATATGGTGAAATCAAGAAGGAAATCAAGTGTTATTTCTATGACAAGAAATGACACATTAAGAAAGATTGCACCAAATTTAAGGTATGACTTGAAAGAAAAGTACACCAATTTTCTCTCATTTTAAATCCTTATCCGTCGCAAATTTGTGATCTTTCAAACGAGTGCGGACGTGCTGGTCTCGTCCGCAATTGTCCGCATGTGTAAAATTCTCAGATTTTGTGTTCACGGACAAGAAATGGCATCCTCGCCTGTCCGTACTGTCCGAATCTGATATTGGAACGCGATATGGCGTCCGCACACGTCCGAAAGTGTCTAGAAATTGGACAAATTCAAATCGGACGAATCCGCCGCATCCTCATTCATTCGCAAGTGTTCAGCGACAAACACATTGGGACGCAAAACCTCGTCCTGGTGTGTAATACCCCGAAAATATTTTCCCCTTTTTGTTGATGTATTAAATCTGACAAATTGAATATATAAATAGTATATCATGTTATGTGATGGAACGTGTCAATTATGCTCAGAAAGTACAGGGTTAATATTTGAAAATAAGTTAAGTGTGAAAATTTAAGGAAAAATGCATAACAGTGGAGTTTCTGACGACTTGCGGACGACACAGATGACGATGGTTCACGTCCAATTTGAATCTGTACAATTCATAACTCATTTCGGACGACTTGCAAACGAGTGGGGACGAAGATGGCTCGTGTCCGATTTGACTCTGGACAATTTTATGACACATTCGGACGAATTGCAGACAAAGATTCGGACTAGACATCTCGTCCGAATGTCACCTGTGGACGGTATGGACGACACTTTGGGACGCGTTTTCTCATCCCAAATTGAGTTTCGGAAGCGTGTTGACGATACTCCGGACCACTCAACTTGTCCGAATTATCGGGAAAATCTGAGAAACCCATTTATATTGCACTCTCTCTCTCTTCCGATTTCATGTAGCACTCAGCAAACTCTCTCTCTCCCCCTGCCTCCTGCTGCGATGTCCAGTCTCCCCTGAGGTGTGGAAGCTTTTCCACTTGGGTCTCCCTCATTGGACCTCTCCTCCTTGAATTGGGCAATGGTCAGTGTCCCTTTCTGCAACTTATCCCCTGCAGCTGCTGTGTACCCTTTTCCTTCCTTCTATAAGAGGTGAGTTCTGTATACTCTCTACTCTAGTGTTCTGAAGTTGTGGGGTGTGTGAGAGTAAACCTTGTTGTGAAGTAGTTAGTGAGTAGAGTGAAGGACTAAGGGATGAGTGTTATGCAGTGAGGTGTTACTCTATTGGAAAAACTTTACTAATCATCTGTGAATTGAAGTAAAGGTAAGGATTTGTTCTTGAGAAATATTGCTTTGATTATGGAACTTTGATTTGGGTTAAATTTGTTATGAGGTTGAAATATTGATATTGTTTTTGCTTAGGAACTGTTGGAAGATTTGGGATTGAGGACACGTCTTGACTGTTAGTTTTACTGGTGGACATTGAGGTAAGAATTGGAATTTGTACTTGGCCAAAGGAGGCCCTACATTACGCGTTTTGTTGTTGTGTTTTTGATTGGATGAAAGACATTAAATTAATAGTTGAATTGATAGTGGATTTTGAATTGAATGAAAAGCATGATCAATGGAAATCAGTAGTTATCATGTAGATTACGATCTCAACTAAACTTGGTAGAATGTTTGGAAAGTTGTACTGTCAATTTTTTAAAATCATTATCGATATGCTTTGTGACTGGATAGGAAATATACATTGTTAATTATGGATTAAGTACCAATGATAGACACTGTCAATTGTGGGTTGCTAGAATGTATATCCATGCTCACACGTTACCTTGTGTCTTTATGCTTGGATTAAACTGCGAATTAAATTAACTGCTATCATTACATGAACTGTGCGTTGTAGATCAAGTATAGTAAATTGTTCTTGCACTCACTATTGATGTCATTGAGTTTAACATATACTTATCAGTCAACTTGCTTGAATTGAACATGAGAAATGCCATGATGAATAGTTGAATAGAGTTGAAGTTCCCATATCTGGTTGGATTGGAACATGATTTGCTCTTGCTCACATCGTTAATGAACAACTCTAAAATTACATTGTCTTAATTTAAATACTTGTCTGAAACATGGATATTTTGATAGATTAACACAGTGCCTTTCAAGTGAATTTCCAATTGCAATTGTAATTAAATTGGTTGTGTTTCTGTTGTATGCTATTTTCTGTGACTTAGTTCGTGACATTCATGCATCACCCTAGGAATTATGAACTTGTTTACATATTGTGTGTCATACCTAAATTATGTAAATAGGCGTGTGAGGGTTCGGGTGAATTGGTGACTTTCCATATGGTAGATTACTCCCACGTAGGGAGCGGTAGGATAGAAGTTAGCTACGTGGATTCTAGGGTTCACAATTCCCATGTTCTGAAACCCCCAACGTCTTCAACAAAAGTGAGGATACCGGCTTGTGGAAACACCCCCGATAGATATATCTCCTCGTCGGAGTGACTGGTTAGGCCACAAGACCCTAGGGAGTATTCCAGCTTGACTTCCATAAGAGATACGGTTCTCTTTTATAATGCATTGTGTGGTCACGCATCATTTGCATTGCATTTAAATTATAATTCTTGTTGGGCGTTAGACTCATTGTTTTTCCCCGTAAAGTAGGTGATATTTATAATGAAGATGATATACCAGTTGAGGAGGAGGCATTCCAGGATGATCTCTCATGTTATCAACCGGTTTGACCTGTTGGGTGCGGCTCACATATTTTGGGAAATATTGATGTTTTGATAAAAGGGCATTTTGGTAATTTACTATTAGTAATGTTTGAATGTTATAGACATTTGTAGTAGGGACTTTGGGACTTTTGTTAAGAACACTTGGAAACTATGTTTTGAATTCCCTTTATTTGACTTGTTTAGTTTACTCTGATATGTTTTTCTTCCAAAAAAATTTCGAACGTTAAATGATTTAAAACGAAAAATTTTGTATATGACATATTTTTAAAACATGAAAAATAGTTTTAAATTATTGGGGTGTTACATGGTGCGTCCCAAAGCATGGGTACAGCTTCCCGTGCAACTGTGGACGACATTCCTCATCCCCATGTCGTCCGCATGCGTCCGAACCACAAAATTCCTAACTTTTCCGTCATTTTTTCCAACTTAACTTTCTTCCCATAATATTTTTCCCCTAAATACTTGTCACCAATTGACACGTGTAGCTAGGAAATGTAATATCATACTATCCCCAACATTTAATTACATCACATATACGAGAAAAATGTTATCGGGTATATTATCCAAAACAATGGTTTGACGAATACGTCATTGGTAATACCCCGATAATTATCCTGTAATCCTGAAAACCCCCAATTACTTGCCAATTGTTCTTAAGCCGACATAAAAGTCAGGGTATTACAACCCTGGTAAAGACCACTTGACTGCTACAAAGAAAGTGTTACGGTACCTTCAAGGGACCAAAGATTACATGCTTACCAACAGACAGATGGGTAGCGTGGATGTGATTGGATACTCTGATTTAGATTTTGATGACTACGTTGATTCTCGTAAATCAACATCAGGATATATTTTTATGTTGGCCAGCGGAGCTATATCTTGGAGGAGTGCTAAACAGGGTTTGACTGCCACATCCACTATGGAGGCTGAGTTCGTATCGTGTTTTTAGGCTACTTCACATGGTGTATGGATGAGGAGTTTTATTTCAGGGTTTAGAATCGTTGATTCAATTTCTATGCCGCTAAAGAAATAATGCGATAATTTAGCTGCAATTTTATGGCTAAAAACAACAAAAGTGGTAGTCGAAGTAAGCATATCGACATTAAGTATTTAGCCATAAAGGTACGTGTTAAGGATGATTCAATGGTCATCAAACACATTAGCACTGAATTGATGGTCGCCGATCCTTTGACTAAGGGCATGACACCATTAAGATTTAAGGACCATGTAGTTAAAATGAAACTTAGGTCCATTATGTAATTTTTCTTTGTAAAAATGAATGTTTATAACTTTTCTCATAATATTTCTCATTATAATATTTATTGTGTACACATTCAATTTGATAAATATACTTCAGTTTTGAACCTTGAATAAACACAGAGTTTATTCATTAAGTTTATGGGTAATAAAAAGAAACTTAATGCATTGTGATACATGGAAGATAATTTCAAATACATTAAGAGAATTTATCTCTATGATTCATGCATTATGTTTCCTTACTACAGCAAAATTATAAAATGCAGATCAATTGGGAGAATGTTGGCAGTTATTTTTTATTTTGTTAACCTCTAACTCAATTGTGCTCTGGTTTCTAGGCGGTTTCCATTGACGAAACTGCCCATAATACACTCATAACTTCTATATATGATCTTGATGGGAGAACATGTAGGGAGTGATTTTACAGAGAGTTTTCAGAGTAAGAAAACATTTAAGGAGAAGTTCCTCTATCATTCGATTTCGTTTAGCAAATACACCATCGTATTGAGGTCGAGTGGTTTGGAAGAAACTCTTTAAGGAAGGAAAGCAGTTGTCCCTGATTTCAACACCAATGGCTAGAGGTATTTTCGTTTAATTTCCACAATTCGATTTAAATGCTTTAATTTTGTTTTATAAAGCATGTTTAGATCGTTTAAGTCGATTACACATTCTTGCAGTAGTCCCAATCGAAACAACTTGACAGAAATAATGAAGAACATCGATACAAATATATGGTGACTGACGATAAATATATACCCTCCGATGACGAAACTGTTGTTTGGTGGTACAACATCTCTGATAAACTCAAAAGGAGAGAAAGATCAAAGCTTTCGTGATAAACGGGGTAACCGTTTCTTATGGTGGTTAGACGATAGAGAAGAACAAATCTTCATAAAGAAGATGAATGGCAAGGGAAACAATTTTTCATTTTTTTCCTTTTTTTTCCAAAAATTATAATTTTTTGAAAAATTACACAAATATTGTTCGATGAGGAAGGACTGAAGAGAATATGTTTCAGAACACTTGGAAGCATGAACTCTTGAAACCAAAGCTCTAATACCATTTGTTAAAGATCGAACGCTAACCGAAAAAAGAAAATACGATGTGTGACATCAGATTTACGTGGAAAAATCCTTTCGAGAAAAAACTTCAAGCAAACGAATAAATCTATATGAAATCAAAATACAACCGCAAGTTTTGATACTTTAATTTGCATCAATTTATAGAGAAACAAAATCGTAAAGGAGATTTACAATGTCGGCCCATCACTCGGCCTAATAAAATTTGGATTACACTAAATCTAACAATTTCTCCCATGAAAATCACCAAAATTTCCATACGGGAATTCATTTTTAATTTTTATGTATTTTCAGAATTATTTTCTCAACTTACAACTTGGGAGGTTTCTTCGAGCTGTGACGGGCTATGAACTCCTCTAAACTGTTCTTTCGTCGTCCCATTATAATGATTGAAACTCTTTCCTGCATCGCGATCACTAAAATTTTCATCAATAACGCAGCTGATAAGCGAAGCAACAGGACACTTCTCGACACCGTATGGTCCAATGGGTGGAGACCGCTCCTGAGATTGGCTCCACGAATAGGCTTGGCAGGTCTGGCCTAGACTGGATTGGGTTAGATTCGGGTGGGTTGGGTTATGTCTACACGGGCTGAGTGGCTGGACTGGGTTATCTGTTCTATAGACTAGGTCGGTTGTGCTTGGTTGGGCTTCTTTGGGCTGGGCAGAAATGGAGAGGTATAGGGTGGACTTATAGTGAACTAGGTTGGGCGGGACTGACCTATGCTGTCCTGGACTAAGCTGGACTAGGTCGGTTGTCCTAGGCTAGGCTACTGTGGGGCGGGTTGGGATAAAATAGCATGAACTCGACTGGGGTGGGCGAGATTGAAATAGGAGGGTGTGTTAAGCTACGATGGGTTGGGTTGGAGTAAACTGGGCTGGTAGGCTAAGGTGGGTTAAATTGCGGTGGGTTCGGTTAGGTCTAGGTGTGCTAGACTAGGTCGGCATTGCTGGTCTGGGTCAGGTGGGTTAAGATTCAAACTGGGCTCCGTTGAGACAAAGTTGGGCAGGAGTGGACTGTGCTGGGTTGGAGTGGGAAATTATCTGAAGTTCAGTTTTTAGACCCAATAAAGATGTTGGTTATTTCAACTCTCATTCTCATTGCCCAAATTTAGAGGCCGAACAAACCAACGTAACTCAGATTCCGGTTTTGAAGGCCATTACACAATCAAACAATGGTTAAACAAGTAGAGAGGCCCGACAAACCCCTCCAAAACTCATTCTCTTTTCATGCCTCTACACAAAAACCATGTTTCACCCTCGATTTCTTTTCTTTTTCGGATCGAGAATACCAGTCAGCCGCAAATCAAAATTCTACCTTCAGGTTTCTCCTGCTTTCACAAGTAGCCTGGTGGATTTGGTGGGACTGAAACTTTGAGAGATGCTTGTTGTTGAGTGGGGAGAAGCGTCGTTAACTGATTGTCTATAATTCCTTCTGAACGTTTTCTCCGGTGCCCGATCGAGCTGCCTGAAATTGAAGTGTGTATTTTCTCTGAAGCTCTCTCAGCTTTTCTAGGAGTTCCTGGAATGTCGGCCGGCTTGCCGGATCACTGAGATTCACAAATCAAACAATTACAATAAACAATAAGATATACAATCGCATCATCATAAATTTTTCGTTTGCTACGACAATTTATTCCATAAAAATCTGAAAAAAGGTGGTCATGTATGGTCTAGATGCTTGCAGGATCACTGGCATTTGACAAAAGTCTCAATAGCAAAACACTTAGTTTTTGTCTCCTGTGGACACTTGTTTGAGAATCACTCTCCCAAAACTGTTTTCGGTTTTCAAAAACAATCCACGGCGCAGCCACAACTTTTAAAAAAATTATTTCCAAAAAATCATCTTCTCTTTACGTTCACAAAACACTTGAAGTTTTTGCTTAGAAGACATAAAACCAACAAAAGAGAATTTTCTAAAACATCTCACTAGCACAAATTCTCATTAATTAATTAAGGCAGTAGACTTACTGAAGAACAATATAGTATCTTCGCTTTCAAGTGTCCTAATATTAAGGAAAATTGTGTGGAATGTGGTCATGCTTCTTTGCCTAGAAGCAATTTATCAAATATTTCCTCTCGCTAATGTATAAATAACATTAGTTTCCTATGATTTCAGACTTGCCCAATTGTTATTGGCCTCTGTAAGAACTCGAAGATTAAGCTCACATAAACCAAAGCTCATATTCAATGCAGAAAGAAGGAAACTGAACATAAAGAGCAAGTGTTAGATGACAGAAACCTGTGACAGCAGCTCTCAATCATGGAAGCCCACTGTGGATCCACGTCTTTCGGAATTTCAAGCCGCTGGTTCATGAACCCCACTGCCCCAATCACCTGCAAGTTTCACAGATTAATGACTTGGGGGCTTGCTTGAAAACTGTTTCCAAAAGCAGTATCCTTTCAGAAATATTTCAGGGAACAAGTGTTTTCTGCAGAAATTTGAAGAGTTTTCAAATCATGTCATTTACTTTGTTGAAAGAAAAGTAAAATTAATGAAAATTTGTTAGCGTTCATTTCTTTCTTCTGTTCTGTTTATCAACATCTCCTAAACACATTAAAATTCAAAACCATTCCATTAGTTTGGTTCCTATCACCAGCATCTAACAGATTCTACAGAATCGTCATGAGATTGCTTCTTACTTTCATTGGACACAAATTATCCATGTAGTTTTGTTTAAATTCAAAAATTATCCTTCTTTTAAGAAACACTATCATAAATGATGCTTAATGTAACATTCTAAATTCTCCCAGTACAATATTGTTTGTTTTGAGTCAAAACTCGCACAGTTTTTATTTTTGAGGTTAATCCAAAACGCGTTGTATAGGTAAGGAAGAGAACTCTACTTATAAATCATTCATTTTCTAATCTCCCAAGCAATATGAGACTGTGTACCCCCATTGTTATGGGTCAGATCCACACTTAGATCTTCTTTAGCTTCACAAGGCGGACTGCCACACTTAAAAGGTGGTAAAAAAAGCTTTATAATAATTTATTATACCTATAATTCATTTTTAAAATTATTATAAGAGATTTTTCTAATTGCTATAGTTAATGTAAGTGGTGTAGTAATTAAAAATCTGTGCATAAGATGATATTGTATCACTTAAATTTAAGATAATAATTGATCTTTGAATGATTATCGAACAATTTTATCACATGAATAATTTGCATGAATTGTAAAAGTGTAGAAAATTTTCATGAATGAGATTTATTGTTCACCAACAATTCACTAAACATTAATATATCTTTTACATTATTCTTCATAATTTTATCAATTAAGAATTAATATTCTAGCAAAGAGTTCAATTCATAGTTCAATAAAAACATATTTAGCAAATAAAATAAAAGGCAAATAATATGTCAAAAATATAATTACTTAAAACAATGAATCTTTTTAATTTGCATCAAAATAATACCTGCATTGAATTAAGATTATCCCAAGGGATCTTTTCAGTGGCAAGCTCCCACAATATAACTCCAAAACTGTATATGTCAGACCTGTATATTCCAATAAGAACAAGTTAATTATGCTCCATTCAATAAAACATAAATTTATGAAGTTCAATACTCCATTTATAAACTCACTTTTCATCCGAAGGTTCGTTGCGTAAGACTTCCGGAGCCATCCATTGTGGCTACATGAAGGATAATAATTGATTAAGGATGAATCAGCCAAATATAGGACAATTTTTATTATTCATTTTCATACCGTTCCCTTTCCAGTCTTAGTTGAAAGATAAGTGTCATATTTGAGTCGCGACAGACCAAAGTCACCAACCTGTTATATTATCGTGTTAAACCAATGTAAAGTGAAAAATGGTACAAATACAGATGGTAACAGATTGCTAAATACCTTCACGGTCCAGTTTTTATCAATTAGAAGATTGGAGGATTTCAAATCGCGGTGAATGATGGGTGGATTGCAATGGTGAAGATAATTCATACCCCGCGCCTATTAAACATAAAATAATTAGAAATTCAATAATCATATGGGAAGTGGATGAAGGGGGTACTACCAGAAATAATATACTGTGAGGTGGCATTGTGTGTGAAGAGGGAGAAATCGAATTATAAATGGGAAGGATGGGGAAGACAATTATTATGATTGAGGAATAAATTATGATGGCTTAGTATGTTAGAAGTTTCTGAGACGAAGAATGGTTAGGCTTGTGATAGGAATGAAATAAATTGTGCTTTTATTTTCTAAAAAAAGACGTACAGACTCGGTAGGATCACCTACCCACCCTTTTCCCAAACTTCGAGCGTCTGTAGCTCCTCCTCCCCTCATCCCCTGCAACCCATTTCCTAATATAACTCCCTTATTTCCTTAACAAAAAAACAGAATTTTTCCTAATATTCCGCACTTATTTTTTGTAATAAAACAAAAACTGATTTACTTCTTCCTTCTGGAATAAGTAAATCTAACTACGGGCCTATCAATACTCCCCCCCCCCCCCCCCCCCAACAACAAAAAACAACCTTGTCCTCAAGGTTAAAATCTGGAAATTGAAAATGAATGACATCAAAGTCCTCCCAAGTTGCTTCAAAAGGTGGAAGGTGTTTCCATTTAATAAAAACCATAGTCTTCGAAGTATCGCTACTTTGTGTTCGCACATCCAGTAAAGATTCGGGCTGAACAACCGATGAATCGTTGCGTAAATCTTCTGGCAAGGGAAAAACAGAAATGACACTCCCAATAACCTTCTTAAGCAAGGATACATGGAAAACCGGGTGAATTTTTTACTCGGTCGGCAAGTCCAACTTATATGCTACAGTGCTATCTTCTGTAGAATTCGATAAGGACCGAAAAACCAAGGGCTGAGCTTCGCATGAAGTCTTTTACGCACTGAATTCTGCCGATAAGGATGAAGACGAAGCCACACTTGATCACCCACTTTGAAATCGACCAATCTCCTTTTCTTGTTGGCCGACAACCGCATCACATTTTGAGCTTTGGAGAGGTGAGATTTTAAGGACGACAAAACCTCGTCTCTGTCACGAATATGAAAATCAACAGCAGTAAGCAAGGGCTTCTGAAGGTGGGGCATCACGCTTATAAACAGCACGGAACGGGCTCATGCCAATAGCCGAGTGAAAAGTGGAGTTATACCAAAATTCTGCCTAGGCCAACCATTTACACCAAGCTTGAGGTTTATCGCTACTAAAACAGCGAAGAAAAGCCTCGATCGTGCGATTCACTACCTCGGTTTGCCCATGAGTTTGTGGGTGATATGCAGAACTGAGTCGAAGAATAGTTCCTTGCAACGAGAACAACGTTTGTCAAAACCTGCTAATAAAAATTTTGTCTCTATCAAAGACAATTGACTTCGGCATACCATGAAGACGAAAAACAGTGTCAAAAAAACATTCGCCACCATCTGGGCCGAAAATGGGTGTCGTACTAGCATGAAGTGAGCAAACTGACTCAATCGATCAACGACCACCATAATTGTGTCCATTCCCTCTAATCACGGTAACTTTTCGATAAAATCCATTGCGACATCCTCCCAAATGTCATTTGGAATCGGCAAAGGTTGCAGCAACCCGGCCGGGCGAAGAGCCTCATATTTATTCTGTTGGCACACCACACAAGCGTTGACAAAACGCTTGACCATTGTCCTCAAGTCAAACCAAAAGAGCTCAGTAGTAATTCGTTTAATTGTCTTCGTAATTCTCGAATGTCCGCCAGCAAGGCTATCATGGAAGATTCGCAAAATCTGAGGAATAAAGTTGGATGAGCTAGTGATCACCTTCTTATTCTTGAAGAACAGAAGGTTATGAAAAAGCGAAAAACCAGGATACAGAGAAGAGTCCGTAATCAATTCATCCTTGATCTTTCGTAATTTAGGATCGGCATCCACTTCTTCTTCCAGTAGGTGCTTATCAATCATATTAGCACACTGAACATTTTGACATTCACCTTCAATGCCAGAACCAAACTTCTTGGATAGGGCGTCAGCAACTAAATTTTCAGTACCTGGTTTGTATTGGACATCAAAGTCAAATCCCAATAATTTGGTAAGCCAACGTTGGTGATCAGTAGCCACCATGAGTTGTTCCAGCAGAAATTTTAAGCTCTTTTGGTCGGTACGCACAATAAAATGCCTCCCCAGCAAGTAAGGCCTCCATTTCTGGATAGCTAAGACAATAGCCATCAATTCTCTTTCATAAACCGACTTGAGTTGTTGTTTCGAGAGCTGTTGACTAAAAAAAGTTATAGGACGTTGATTTTGCATTAAGACTGCCCCCAGACCCGAACCGGAGGCATCCGTTTCTACCACAAAATGAACATTAAAATCAGGTAACGCCAATACTGGCAGGGACGTCATAGCAATCTTCAACCTCTGGAAAGCAAATTCAGCTTCGATAGACCAAGAGAAATTATCCTTTTTCAGCTGCTCGGTGAGTGGCAAAGCGATCATACCGTAGCCTGATACAAATTTTCTGTAGTATCCCGTCAGACCCAAGAATCCTCATAGTTGTTTGATATTCTTAGGAGTATGCCAAGATTGGATAGCCTCAATTTTACTTGGATCGGCCGCAACACCCCCTGCCGAAATGATGTATCCCAAATAATCAATTCGTCGTTGGGCAAAGAGACACTTCTTGTCAACAAATAATTTTTGGTCCGACAGAATTTGTAAAACTTTGGCCAAGTGTAACAAAGGATCACTTTTTGCCAATTGAAAACCAGAATATCGTCAAAAAAAAACTAATACAAATTTTCTTAGAAATGGCCGAAATACCTCATTCATCAGAGCTTGGAATGTAGACGGTGCATTAGTCAATCCGAACGGCATTACAAGAAACTCATAATGGCCATCATAAGTACGAAAAGCTGTTTTGGCAATGTCAGATTGTTTCATTCTAATCTGGTGATAGCCCGATTTAAAATCCAGCTTAGTAAAGATAGTCGTGCCACTCAATTCATCAATAAGCTCGTCAATTACTGGTATCGGAAAGCAATCCTTAACCATTTCTCTGTTAAGAGCTCTATAATCAATACAAAATCTCCAACTTTTATCTTTTTTCTGCACCAAGATTATTAGACTGGAAAAAGGGCTGGAACTGGGCTGAATTATACTGGCCAAAAGCATTTCTTGCACTAATTTTTCAATTTCATCTTTCTGCATCACCGGGTATCTATACGGTTTGATGGAGATTGGATTGGTCCCCTCCTTAAGATTAATGGCATGATCACAATGACGATCAGGGGGCAGACCCATTTGCATCTCAAAAACATGTTGAAATTGTAATAACAACTTAGCTACCTCCGTAGGGATTACTTGGTAGAGCTTGAAATTCTCCCTCAAATATTTCGATCAACACTACCACTTTTTTTTCCTTGTATCGTTCCCCACAACCTCATTGTTCTTGAGGTTGTCAGTCCCACTACTGAGTTAAGGGAAACTTCTACATTGTCGTCGACGAAATTATTTGTGCCTTCCTCAGTAGATTGCTAAGGATTAGTCTGGCGCTGTAATTCGTCATCCTCATCTTGTAAAAACAAAACTTGAAGCATTTTCTTCTCGTCACAGCAAAAACACAAGCCTTTTTCTCTTCTCATCCTTATTTAAGCTTCTGTTAGATTTCTTCTAACGATTTCTGGGGCCTTCGACCTAAGGGAAACAATTGACTATGGTGTCTGTTCAGATGGAATAATTTTTGCAGAAGTCATGGACCAATTTGATCGATAATTTCCCTTTGTAATTACTGGTTTTTTAGACTTGGCCAAATCATTTCTATCCTCAATGATTTGGCCATTTTCCATTAAATCCTGTAAATCCGACGGCCGCATAATTTTGACGTCTCCCTTAATTTCGCTCTTCAATCCGTTTAAGAAAGCGCGGAATAAAACTTCATCCGGAACATTCCGTAAGGAGGATACCACTAATTCAAACTGCGTTCGGTATTCTTCGACCGTTCCATCCTGTTTCAGGGAGAAAAGCCAATCGCACCCCATCCTTGAGCGGTGATGGCCGAATCTGTCCATAATTCTTTTCTTGAGGATCATCCAAGATCGTATAGGTCGCGCTTCACTTTCCCATTGAATCCAAGATAAGGCGGGTCCTTCAAAACATACCATCGTTGCCTCCATCTTCTCTGATTCGATCAAGCGGTTGACGAGGAAATACCTTTCCGCGCGAAAAACCCATCCTTCTGGGTTCGTACCATTAAAGATTGGCAATTTTAATCTTCTGGGTAAGAACTCTTTGGTCATAATCGGCCTCTCCTCTCCTGAAAACAGATCTTTCTCAACGCTCGAGCTGCGGGTTCCCTCCTGAGTTTCCAAGGGATTCTGCTTCTTATCCAGTTTTTCGATCAATTTTGCCATCTGTTCCGATAGGAGTAACAGATTCCGTTCCATCGCCGTAATCCGCTCTACCTCCTTCAATTCTTCCTTCACATTCGTCAGCTCTTTTTGCCATTCCGCCATGTTTTCCTTTTGCGCTTCGGAGCGAGTCATCATTTCTCCCGGAAGGAATCGGCTCTGATACCAAATTGATAGGAATGGAAAAGATTGTGCTTTTATTTTCTAAAAAAGACGTACAGACTCGGTAGGATCACCTACCCACCCTTTTCCCAAACTTCGAGCGTCTGTAGCTCCTCCTCCCCTCTTCCGCTGCAACCCATTTCCTAATATAACTCCCTTATTTTCTTAACAAAAAAACAGAAACTTTCCTAATATTCTGCACTTATTTTTCGTAATAAAACAAAAATTGATTTACTTCTTCCTTCTGGAATAAGTAAATCTAACTACGGGCCTATCAGCTTGTGGACAGATTTAGGGTTCTTTGTCGATTTTTATGATCGTTTTATTTTCTGTAATGGGTTCTTATGTTCGTCAGAAACCTCATATAACCATCTCCATAATGAAATAAATAAACATATCCAATTTTTGAGTCAATACTCACTATATCAAATGCCATATGAACCCGCCGTCTCCAATCTAGTTTGGCAGTGCTTTTCTGAAGTAGGCGAAATAAACTTCCACTGCATTTATAGAACAGCAGAGACTAGCATGAATTTATTGGGAACTACTGAAACGAGATCATTTCCAATGAGAGAAACTAAGACCATAAATCAGAACCAACATTTTAGAGATGAAATTTGAGGATTTTCTAAGTGAAATTTGAGGACAAACCGTGGAAGGAACTCAGTCACAATGCAAAGACGCTGAGTTGAAGCCACGACGCCCATGAAGAGAAGAATATTGGGATGCCGAAGCTTTTTCATTAGAGATACCTGCAAATGAAAACGTAAGGTGACATGGATGTTTAAATATCAAAAGTTATCATAAAAAGTTGAAAAAATGAAAATATTAGAAAGACCCCAAGCTGTTAATTGGTTCATGGATTTCTTAATGTGTAATAAGTAACACATAGAATAAAAATGATAATTAGGATCATGGGAAAAAATCATCTACACGCTCAAGTTCACAAAGCATTGTGATTTTTAGAACAAAAATATAGAATATCTTATACATCATAAAGTGCCATCTTCATTTTAATCTACAAAAGCCCAAAATCAAGTATTAAAAAATTTAAACCAAATCATAAGAAGAGGAATTCAGTAGAAGGAACAGGCCTTTTTAATAATAAAAAAAAGCATTGAGAAGAAAATGAAGCACAAACTTCTCCACTGAATTATACAGCGGACTAATAACAACTACAGTTAAAACCAAAGTATACCTCCTGTCTGAATGAAAGTATAACATCTTCTGAATATTCTTGTCTAGAGAATACTTTGACAGCAACATCCTGCAATGAATAAAAACCACCCAAAGATGAAGATAACTTTAATATGTATCATCTGTCTATGCTTAGTTTTAAGTGCTCAGATGTTTTTCGCATTATTTATATACAAAATATGTATCCGTCTAAAGAACTTGCAATGGAAGTAACGGAAAAAACAGGATGGTGTTTGGTTGCAAACCACAACACAGTATTCCAACACAAAACAAAGCTCTAAAACGAGAGCAACTAGAATGGAACACCAACAGTAGCAAGATACACACAAAAGACAGCAGCAAACACCACGAAACAGTAATGTAAACGACACAACTCCAAAAAGAAACACCACAAATCCGGAGACCACAAGTTCAGAACAAAAGCTTCCAACTCTAGAAAGAAAGTTCTTCGGAATCATTGTCCCCCTCCTCCTTAGCCAGACCTCTCGCTAAAACCATAAACGGGCCAAAATACTTAAGTGCTAATTTGTACATTGCCAGAGTCTAGATGGAAGTATGAAGATATGGTTAGAGCTTTAACCAGACTAAGTCCCCCACTTAGAATTCCTCCGCCCTAGATGAATTGATATAGGTCCAGATTCTTTCTTGAGCTTTTTCCAAATTGTGACAAAGAATTTTGATTTGGGCATCTCTGTCGTGGAGTTGCTGATCTATGGCACCTACTGCAGTTTTACCCCCACAATAACTAAGTAGCGTTAGCGACTTCCAAAACAAAAAGAAAAAAGAAAAAAAGTTCAAAAATTCTCTGAGTAAGAACCTTTGGATCATTACTTATTGAATGATTTTTTATAATTATAATAATAAAAGAATAATCGGGAGTTGGAAAAAAAAATTGTTGATTTATCACTTTTAACCCTTTTTTTGGAGTCCGTCCTGAGGTCTGACAAGTATGAATCATAGTTATAATATTTTTGAATTTATTTCATATATTACGTGCTCCAAATACTAAGATACTAGACTAGACTAGACTGAATATCCAACTAAATAAAACCATTTTGATCAAAATGGAATGGTTTTCGTAGCTTCGAGAAAATTGGTATTGTCCTAATATTCTGCCCAACACAGCCATTTTTACTCTAAGATCGAGGTTTATCTGAGGTGAAATACCGTAGATACGCTACTAAGCAATTATTAAGAACTTCCATTTGTCCGTCGATCTGCGGGTGGTAGGCGGAACTCATCTTGAGCTCAGTTTCCTGCAACTTAAATAATTCTCGCTAGAAAAGGTTGGTAAATATCTTGTCTCGATCTGTCCTTCTCGGGACTCCATGATGCCTAAAAATCTCCTTGCAAAACAATTCAACCACCCCCCTTGCTGAAAATGGATGTTTGAGAGCTAGGAAGTGGGCATAGTTTGTTAATCGGTCTACCACCACCAAAATGACAGAGTATCCCGAAGATTTTGGAAGCCCTTCAATGAAATCCATGGAGATGTCTTCCCACACATTATCTGGAATGGATAGAGGTTGCAATAGACTGGGTGTCTGTGTGGATTCCGTTTTGTTTCTTTGACAAATAGCGCAATTGGACACCACTTAGGTTGACATCTTTTGCTAATCCTTTTCGATACACATTTGCACTTAACATTTAAAAAAATCGCCTAGTCCATGAATGTCAACCCATTGGTGTATTGTGGAACTCTTCTAATAACTTCTCTTTCGAGGAGGAGTTATTCGAGATAAGAACCCTTTTTTTAAAAAATAACACCCCGTTACAAATAGCATACCTTGAGTCCTTATTGGTGCCCTGCAAAATGTTCTCTAACTCCGTATCTTCGGAAATTTCTTTTTTCCAATGTCTCCATGTCTAATAATTGAGGGCCCAAAATAGTTAATAACATATTGGTTTCCTCAGCGAGATAGAGCATCAACGGCCTTGTTTTCAAGTCCTAGTTTGTAGCGGATGTCAAATTCGTAAGCTATGAGTTTCACCAACCATTTTTGCTTGTCTGGGGTGATCAACCGTTAATCCAATAAGAATTTCAGCGAACGTTGATTGATACAAACTGTGAATCGCTGCCCCAATAAATATGATCTCCATTTTTGCACTGTTAGTACTAAGGACATGAGTTATCTTTCATACACCAATTTATTTCTAGCTAACCCAATTAGTCATTTGCTAAAAAATGAGATGGGACGAGTATGCATAAGAACCACCCCTAGAACCTCCTCGGAGGCATCCACTTCTATTTCGAAATTGCCAAAAAATATCTGGTAACGCAAACATTGGAGTTTCAGATATTCTCTTTATGAGTTCTTCAAAAGAAAATTGATCTAGTTTGCAATCATACCATAATTTCAGACAAAACGCAGGTAATAGCCGGTTAACCCCAAATATCCCCACACCTCCTTGACGTTTGATGGAATAGGTCATTCTAACATGGCTCGAATTTTATCCTCCTCGTCTTGCTACCCCTTGGAAAGTGATGCAATGGCCTAAATAATGCACAAAGTCTAGGAAGAATGGACAATTTTTTTTTATGTTAACGATGAATTGCCCCTCTCGCAAGACCACAAGCACCATACGCAAATGGCCATAATACTCAATTCGGTTTCTGCTATATACCATTATAGCATCTAAATAGACCAACACGAACTGTCGGAGGAACGAACGAACGAAACAGATCCATCATAATGGCTTGAAAGGTGGTTGACCCATTGGTTAGACCAAGCAGCATAACTAAGAACTCGAAATGACCATCATGTGTTCGAAAAGCCATTTTTTTCACATCCTCTAGATTCATTCATATTTGGTGATATCCACTCTTTAGATCTAATTTTGTAAAACAAGAAGTCCCTCTGGAGCTCATCAATCAACTACCGGAATTAGAAATTTATTTGTCACGACGAGCTTATTCAATTTTTGGTAATCGACACAAAATCTCCATCCTCCATCTTTTTATCTAATTCATAATAGCGCGCTAGAATAGGGGCTCTAACTGGGTCGAATAATTCCTGAAGCAGCCATGTCACTAGCCAATTTTTCAATCTCAGTTTTCTGTGAATGCGGATATCAGTATGGTTGAATATTTGGAGGAATGACCCTAGATTGTAAACGAACAGCATGACTGCGACTCTGTACGGGAGAAAGTGTTAGCTGCTCTGAAAATACCCCTGCATATTCCCTAGATAATGCTGCCATATAATCAGTAACCCCAGTATCCCAATTGTCTTCTTCCTAATTATGCTTTGTTTGTCAGTCCACCATATAACATTCTTCTCATTGGGTTGTTGCTTTAATCATTGTTTTAAAGGAGACTTGTCGAATAGATAGTTGTGGTTTGCCTTGCAAAAGACAAATGACTCCATTCTTCATAAATTTTAACAAGAGAGGAGTGAAATTGGCCTGGAATGTACCCAGGGTACTCAACCAATCAACCCCTAAAACAATATCGACATAAGGAATCTAAAACAGATAGGCATTCACCAAGAATTCTACTCCTTGAAGCTAGAATTTCAAGCCACAGCACATGGAATTGATAGCAATTTGGAAATCATCCCCAACCCTTACTCCAATTTCGATTACTCCTAAAGTCGACAATTGCAATTTTGTAACAATTTGCTGGCTTATAAAGGAGGAATTCGCACCTAAATCAATCAACACCAAGACCCTTTTGTCGCCCTGCTAATCGAACAACATAAAGGAGTGATTATCGTCGACGCTGGCCACTGTTAGCAGGGGATACATTGAGTTGTAGAAATATCAACCCTTCCTCTGTTTCCCCTTCCTCCTCGTCGACTTTCTCTTCATCCCTTCCGCTTTTGGGATCCTCCTCCAACAGATTCATACCTGGATTGCAAGGGTCCCCAACTCCCATTTGTAGCCACAACGGACGCATAGGTTAGCTTCACGACACCTCTGTCGTTCTGCTTGCGTGCCGGCCAGCTGACCTCCCTATGGAAAAGCAGGTTCCACTTGGTTTGCCATACAAATCAGATTCTTAGCTTCTATTGGGTCGCAGACGGTATTGGACCCACCTTTGGGTAGGTATGGTTTACCCCCTTGGGTCCAATTTTTGTTAGGTCTAGCATAGGTCCCCCTAGCCTGCTACTTTTCCTCATCATTTTGTACTCATACCATAAAGCTAACATTAAAGCCTCGTATACATTTTGCAGTTGCATAATCCTAACATCATCTTGCAATTCCCATGATAACCCATTCAAAAAAGCTCCCAACACAACTTCTCGATCCATGCCTCATATTTTGGCGAACAGCTCTTGAAATTGTTCACCATACTCTTCCACACTTTTAGTCTGCCGTAAATTGTTCCTGGATGAAAAGGAATTCCTTCGGTCCAAAACGTTGTGCGAATGCCACTTTGAAGTCCTCCCAATTTAACCATGGTTCTATTGCGTGAAACAAAAAACGCAGATTACATAAATAACATAAATACACCACAAATCTGTTTAGTTACAGATTCTGAAGAAAAACAACTCCTTACAATTCTTTTATGAAAATTCACACACTTCTTCTGTTATTTTCTACCTTTTAAAACTCTCATCCCTCTCTCCCAAACTGCACATACAAACTAACTGCACACACAATAACAATATAACCATAAGTACATCAAATGTCATCCCAATCCTTCTTTCTAATATATGTTTTTCCAAACATTTTGTCTTCCTTGGCTGTACATGCATCATTACTTCCCTCGTTAGAACAGACCTTATTCTCAAGGTCCACATTTGGAAAACGAAATTGTAAATTCGAAACAGGTTTCCAAGATGCATCTTCCTTCTCAACTATTTCTGCTTCATTAAAGGATTTAGCTTGCAAACTAGTATCATCAACTGCTTGACTATCGAGCAGCTTCAGACCAAATTTACAACGATGTCCAGTTGATGGACAAGGAGGAGTCGTTTTTAATAAGAGGAAATGAATGATAATTTGGTAATTTAGAGAATGGGATTTGAAGGGAGAGGTTGGAGTATTTTATTTGGGGGAAGTTACAGAGAGTGGGGTGGGGGTGAATTTGCAAAGAGAAAAGTCCGAAGACTATTTCCAGAAAATGGCGATTGTTCCGAACCCGTGGTTTCCGTGTTTGTGGTGTTATGTTTAATGTTTGTTTAGTTGTTTGTTGTTAAAGTTTTGTAATTATGAATTATGGTCTAATGTATGTTGAAGAATATTTGAACCTGTGTTTATAACAGTTGGTGATAATCTGTGTTTCTAAAGTTGGAGATTTTATATCCAACAATTTGGTATCATTAGGGTTTTCTTGAAACAAAGTGTTTTCATTTTCCTCTTCCTTTAGTGTTACGACATCATCTCCTCCAAGCGCTGCCTCCTTCCTTACAACTGACAAAAACAAATTATTTTCGTCCACCTCTGTCACCTCTTCTTTTTCCGCCAACACCGTCTCCTCCATTTCCTCTCTCGTCGGCGCCTCCATTTCCTCTCTCACACGTGCCTCCATTTCCACTCTCGTCTGCGCCTCCATTTCCACTCTCGCTGGCGCTTCCAATGTCCCTCGTATGATTGCCTCTCCTTCTCCAGTGCATGACACGCCGCACATATTGCAGGCGTAGGTTCCAGCACCAAACAGGGGCGAGTCATCGATTCGGCCAATTCGTTTGCTCATTAGCCCACCGGTTGAAGTTCTGGCGGCACATTGCCCTTGACTGTCCATAACGACGCAACCCACTGTCTTTTGTGCATACAAACTTATCGGTAGCCCATTCATCTGCAATGGACTCTCCACAATGGCGCTGTATGTTTCCACCCCGACAGCAGGGACTCTGTAATCAAACAAAACGGCGCCTGCTTCTTTTCTACCTTTAGAACTTACATCTCCGATTTGCTCGCTCTGAAGTTTCCCGAAACCCCTTGATTGTTTGTCTTCAAACTTTGCAACCAATTGATCTAATAGTTCTTGGATTACCAGCAAACATTTTTCTATAGCAGACAGTTTATCCAAATCTTTCAATTCTTTTCTAACAGTGACGATTTCCTTCTGCCAATCGTCCATAGCCTTCTTCAGATAATTCTGAACTTGTTAGCATACTCTATGGTCTTCTAAGATCATACTCTGATACCAAATTGATAGTAACTATAATATTATTGAAGAACTTCACACACTCACACACACTTCCAGGCTTTCGAGACCCTGGAGTCTCCTTATACAATACCCATTCTCCCCCTTTCCCACTCACTTCCTTTCCCCTAATTATTAACTTATCTTCAATAACTACCTACTAGTTATAACCACCAAATAGTTATAATCACCCAACAGTTATCCACTCAACTAATACTAATTAAAATTACTATTTATTAAGTACTCTAACAGTCCCCTCTAGTTGTTGGCTTGGCAATGCTATGATACCAAAAGTGTTTGGTTGCAAACCACAACACAATATTCCCACACAAAACAAAGCTCTAAAACGAAAGCAACTAGAATGGGACACCAACTAGAATGGGACACCAACAATAGCAAGATACACACAAAAGGCAGCAACAAACACCACGAAACAGTAACGTAAACGACACAACTCTAACCAGAAACACCACAAACCCGGAGACCATAGGTTCAGAACAAAAGCTTCCAACTCTGGATCTTAAGAATCATCGTCCCCCTCCTCCTTAGCTAGACCTCCCATATTTTTCCTCCTCCCAGCCGTTACCCATCACTTTCACTCCTTTCCCACCATCGTAGCCCCACAAACTTGTCCTTCAATACAAAATTACTGTTCAGCCCTTATCCTCCTATTATAAATAATGGCAAAGCGATCTCCCTCCTTCTTTCCTTCCATAAATCCATCAAGTGGATAATCTATTTGCTCTTTTTAATCAAAATATTAGTTAACAAATACAAGGACAATACAATAAATTGACCTGTAAACATATACAGGTGAGATTTTTAGATGCATTACTACTAACTTTTTTCTCCATCTGCAAGTATTTCAAAATGAAAATTTTTCGAAGGTCATGAAAAGGACGTACTGATCCATACCACATGGCGTGATATACAGTTCCAC
Source organism: Begonia loranthoides (assembly GCA_022433065.1). Classification (NCBI taxonomy): domain Eukaryota; kingdom Viridiplantae; phylum Streptophyta; class Magnoliopsida; order Cucurbitales; family Begoniaceae; genus Begonia; species Begonia loranthoides. The sequence goes on along the minus strand of CM039468.1, from coordinate 416,580 downwards.
AAGAACCTGCAGAATTGAAGAAAAATTAAAATTTCATACATATTTGAAACAGAATGAGAGATAACTAGCAAAAGTCACAGAATAAGACTTAGATATGAAAAAATAACCATTGATTGGGCATCTTGTGATCTCATGAGTCAAACAATATGTAATATTATCAATAGCAATAGTCACAGAATAAGGCTTAGATATGAAAAAATAACCATTGGTTGGGCATCTTGGGGTCTCATGAGTCAAATAATATGTAATCTTATCAATTACTCGACGGTATTTCGACCAATATGTATTACTTCTCTCGCATTAAAGAATATCATTATGTGACAAAGGAAAAGCACACAATCTAATTTGTTATCTGTGATCTCCTCATACTTCAGACACATACCTTGTCCAATTTGCTCTCCAATAGTCAAGTCCTCCCACAAGATTTCAAAATCCAAGCAGTCAGTGTCCATGTCGACTTTATTAATTGCACTACTGCTGGTACTACCACAGCTGCTCGCGCTGCTTGTACTGTTAACATTGAATGATGACCAAGACCCTGTGGCCTCGTTATTGACCACACGATTACCTTCATTTGTTTGATTCTCTTGTTTCAACCCGGATGAGGAATTCTTGTAGTTCTGTAATTCTGCCTCTTGATCATTGTGCAACCAGGGCCAACCAAAACGGGTATTCCTTGCCTCTGATCCTTCTTGTTCATTCCCTTTCCACGGCCATGATATGCCTTTCTTACTAATCCATGCCTCCGCCTTTGAGGTAATAATCCTGTGAATTGCAAGCTTTTCTTCACCATCATTGCCTGATTCTCTAGTGGATTTTCCAACGGACTTCTCCTCTATAGATGAGAATACACCGAAGGAAGAAGGGGGTAAATCTCCTCGTGGCGTGCTAGCTCCACTTGAATTTGCATCTTCTCTGTGATCAGAGAGAACCCCATCAGCAAACCCATGATCAGAATGATGACTGTCTCCACTTCCACCTTCACGATCGGAGCTATTTTCTCCTGTCCGAATCTTTGACTTCACTTTGTTGCTTACCTTGGATGCCTGCTCTAGTGTTTTCAATTGATCAAGATATGCCACCTTAAAAATAATATATGGAAAATGAGAACAAAAGAAACTAACCAAATTAGATATTTTTGATGCAATAGCAACTTGCAAAGGCTGTTGAGGATCAAGGCCAAGTTTAGTATTGACAATACTTCTGGGTCGGCTATAGCTTGAATCTTGTTCAGAATGTTTTGGACGTAACCCAACCAAGGAATTGCTTGATACACAAATAATACCAATCAAGGCATTATCGTTATCATAGAATGGGGTATTGGTTGCAACGACTAAAAATCTGTCCCCCCTTCTGTTCTTCACAGGGAACTGCCCAGTCCAACTCTCCCCCAAAGTGACACGGTGGACAATGTCATTTGCTACTGGATAATCTTGGGGATCAGCCAGAATCTCAATTACATTCTGACCAAGGGCTTCTGCCGCAGAATACCCGAATGTTTTTTCAGCAGTTCGATTCCTGAACAACTAATACTAGTAAATGGCTATTCCAACGAGTAAATACAATGAATTGAACTCAAGAATAAGAGCACGCACATTAACAGATAGGAGGGGAAATGATAATTAACTAACTGAAAAGTGCATTTTTCAAGTTTGTGGCTTCAAATTATAAAAACAAGAATCCAAATCACACGCAATAATCAACTCCACTTGGAAGAAGTTAAATAAGCACCCATTAGGTGAAAAAGCCAGAAAGTCAAAAGCAGTGGAGTGAATATTACTCTAACTATCTCCCAATTTCAAACATCGAGAACTTGGGAATCATTTAGATAAAAGCAACAAATCAAAAGTTTAACTCACCAGTAGATTATTCGACCATTTAGATCAAATATATAAACAGACTGCCCCATAGACTGCAAAATATTCAGATATTGGCTATCAGTGAAATTCACCGGCAAAGGACCTCCTTCTTCTCCTCCACCGACGAATAGAGAATCGTGACTACGGCTTTCCCTCTGAAGCGGAGATGAATGCCTAAAAGAAGCAGAGCCTTGTTTCCAAGCTGTCGCGGCATTCGGACCATCAAAAACCCCGCCTCCACCGCCTTTCCTTCTGCCCCCTAATAACCTCGACCGTTGCGGTGATATGGAATGCGACCGATGATGCTGATGACTTGGCCGGTCAGTTTTCAAATCGGGAGTAGCTCCAGATAGTACGAGCTTCGTCATCTCTTCCTTTAGCTGAGCGTGACTCGCTTCGAGCTCATGGATCTTCCTCAGAAGCTCCTCCGCTGTTTCCATTCGAATTAGAAATCGACGAGCAAAAAAACTCCAGTCTTCAAGATTCCAAGAATTTTCGACGACAAGAAGACGAAGAATTTTAGACCATGAACAAGTTTCATGGCTGGTTTTCACTCTTTTCTTCCCCCTCTTTTTTGAAGGCTACCCTCTTGATTCCTTTGTTTTGCTGGTTGAAATTGACAGAAATTGACGAGACGAGAGATTCACCCAACCCTCTCTCTTCCTCTCTCCATCATTCTCTCTCTACAAAAAGTCTTATTTGACAAAAACTTCGGATACCCAAATTCTCTCTCCCTCACACACACAATGATCCGTGAAGAAACTTGCAGAATCGAAAGAGAAATGGATGCTCCTCAGCCTCTAAATCAGTCAAGCAGCTTTCAGCCAACTCTACTTTCTCCAAGTACCCTTTTGCCGCTACTGCTGCTTTTACTCTACTTCAGCTTGGATTCATCCCTCTCTCTTCCATTCGTCCATTTTGGAGGGTTTGGTTGTCCATCTTTATCATAATCATCACTATCATCATCATCATCTCCATATTATTTAAAAGCCAAGGTCCTTTAAGAGAACCTCATGTGATTCTCCCCACTCTCCTTGAAAGCGCGTGCAAATGATTGTTCTTTCCAATATCCGACCTTCTTCGGGATGTCTACAACGCGCATGACTAGTCGAGTGGAAGTATGTAAGAAATTCTTGAAAAAGCAAAAATTCAAAAATTAATTTGGACATACTCAATAAATACAAAAAGCTTTTATTTATTAAATAAATATTTATAATTATTGTTGATTATTAGAAAAAGGACGTATTTATCAAAAACTAATTATTATATATATATATATATATATATATATAT
>CM039468.1:221368-413334 GCA_022433065.1 Begonia loranthoides | reverse complement strand
GTAGGGAAAATGACAAATCAACTATCGTAGTTTTAGATCAATGACAAGTCAATTACTATGATTTAAATTTTAACAAATGAACCACTAACGTATGAAAAAATGACATATTTAACATCGTAGTGTAGGGGTGGGCAAGAACCGCCCAGAACCAAGAGCCGGACCAGAACCGCTGGTCGGTTCTGGGTCGGGCCTGGTTCCTGGTAACCACATATTCCTCATGGTTCGGTTCTGGTTTACATCATTCTTCCTAGTTCGATTCCTAGTTATTGGTGGCAATAACCGAGGGGAACCACTTAAATTTAAACCAGTTTGTACTACACAGTTTACGCAATTACGCCCCTGCGCAGCGTTACTCTGATTCTTCTCAATTCTCATCTTCTACAACAACTCGTTCTCTTCGAAGGCCAAACGAATCAACGACAAGGAGAGGTGGAGGGCTCTATTCTCTTCTTCTTCTAGGCTGTTCTTCGAAGTCCTCTCGAGACTTCGACACTTCTATTATATTCTCAAGTCAAGATTCACGAAGCCGGAAGCCTCGCCTCACCTCGCCTTTTTTCTGTTCTCAATCAACGAAGCCACGCCTCGCCTCACCTCACCTCACCTCTGGACTCTGTTGTTTTCAAGTCACAACGTCTGACCAGTGGCCTCTGTTCTAGCCGTTGTCTGGTATAAACCAATAATAGCATGTAAGATCAGATTTTTCATACGTTTTAAGATATAAGTTATGTTCATTGATATAAGCTTTAAGCTTAAAGCTTTCTGTTGATAATAATCAACAAGCTTTAAGCTTTAAGCAAAAAACTTATTCTTGTTTGTATCAATAGAGGCATATATATCAAAAACAAAAAAAATACAAAATCTGGTGCTTTAAGTTATAAGATATATGTTGGTAGATATAGTTTAAGCTTTAAGCTTCTATTCAGATTATGCAAAATTATTTTATGTTGATACATACAAGCTTTAAGCTTTAAGCTAGATATTGAGGTTATACAAAAATATTTAATGGGTCCAGTTTATTTTAGTTGGTCACTGGTCAGTGATGATTATTTACAACCGATTTTTTTGTTTAGAACTGATTATGTAGTTTAAAAATGATGAACTGATTTTTGATGTTTATGCAGTTTAGAAAATTTTTTGTGACTCTTTACTTTTCTGGGATACAAAAAGAATGTCAAACTGTTTCCAAAAAACAAGCCAGAAATTCTAATGTTTGAGAGCATTTTGTTGAGATTGAAAGTCAAGATGCTGAAAATGATAAAGCACAATGCAAGTATTGTCAGCAAATACTTGCAGCGAATACTAGAAAGAATGGCACCTCTAGCTTGTGGAAGCACTTAAAAACGTGCAAAAAACATATGACAGATCTTAACACTAATCAAAGCAAGTTGCCGTTTCACAAAAAAGAAGATGGAGAATGCTCGAATAAGCCAATATATAGTCAGATGGTTGGACGAGAATATATAGCCAGAATGTTAATCAAGGTAGAGTTGCCTATGAGAATGGTTGAATTGGAAGGCTTTAAAGAACTACTTCAATTATTCAGAAACGACTTTGTCATGCCTTCCCGTAGAACTGTTGGAAGAGACATAGAGAAGACATACATGAAAGAAAAAATGAAATTGAAAGCATACTTCAAGCAAAGAAGTCAACGAGTGTGTTTGACTACACAAAATAAGTCCTATATGGTGTTGACTGGACACTAGATTGATGACGAGTGGAAGTTGCAAAAGAAGATACTAAATTTCTGTGAGATATTTGACCATAAGGGTGAAACAATTGGCAGCACAATGGAGCATTGTCTACTTGGATGGGGGATAGACAAAGTCTTGACGGTAACTGTTGACAAAGCATCATCTAACGATGTTGGCATTTCTTACTTGGTGCGAACTGTGAGAAATTGGGATGGTTTGGTTTTAGATGGAAAGCACATGCATGTTCGATGCTTTGCTCATATTCTAAACTTGATCGTAGTTGATGGGCTAAAGGAGCATCACGAATCCATTGTTCGAGTGAGAAATGCGTTGAAGTACGTTAAATCTTCTCCGCAACGACTTAGACTCTTCAAGTCTTGTATTGATATTGTGAAGGTTACATTTAAGGGCAATGTTACTCTTGATATGCCGACTCGATGGAACTCCACTTATTTGATGCTAGATAATGCCGAAAAGTATGCCGTATCATTCGATAAGATGAGTGAATGTGATAATACCTATGCAACGGCAATGGAGGAGGAAGGACATCTTACTTCTAGATATTGGAATAACATTCGCATATTTGTCAAGTTTCTGAAGGTGTTTTATGATAGCACTCTAATGGTTTCAAAATCATTGTCAATTACAGTTCATGAGTATGTCATTGAAGCTTACAAGTTGAAGACCATCATCAATCAGTATGGCAACAGTGATAGTATGATGTTGATGAATATGGCTCATGGAATGATGATCAAGTTGAAAAAATATTGGGGATATTTCGATAAGATGAACATTATTCTATTCCTGGCAGTCCTCCTTGATCCAAGAGGTAAATCGAAGTTTCTAAGACATTGTATCTACACTCTCATGGGACCCGATAAAGTTGATGAGTATGTGAAAATAACTGATAATGTTTTAGAACAATTATATTTGAAGTATAGAGGTCATTCAGCTGATAATGTAGAGATTGTTCATGTTGCTAATATTGGAAATCCATCAAATGAGGCAGATATGTTTTATGCGTAATTCTATGACAATGAGAGTATTTCTAATTCAAATAATATGTCAGAAGTGGCGGAGTATTTGAGCGAGCGAGCTGAGAAGTTTACACAGAGTTTTGACATATTGAGGTGGTGGAAATTGATGACACATAAGTATCCAGTGTTGAGCCAAATTGCGAAAGATGTATTGAGCTTTTCGATTTCTATTGTCCTTTCTGAGTCGGCTTTTAGCTGTAGGGGTCGTATTATTGATTCATCGCGTACTTCCCTCCAATCTGACACAGTTGAAGCTTTAATTTGCACACAAAGTTGGATTCGTTCCCAAACTCATCTAGATACGTTGAAGTCAAGAAACGACTACGAAACTATTGACGAAGGTGCGTTAATTCTACAATTACTCTTATATATTTGATGAAACTTTTTAGTTTTTAATATTAAATGATAGTATCATTTTTTTTTTCAGAACTTATTGCTTACGACCAAAAAGACAAAGATGACAAAGGAGAAGGTGATATCATGCCATGAGGTTATCTCATGCCATTTGTCATGCAACCATGATAATGATTCATTCCTAGAAAACTTCAAAACATGCGTTTGATTACTTAAAAGAAAAAAACAGTTACATCACCAGAAATTTTTCTTAACCAAGTTCAGTAAATCATGATTTAAACAGAAGTTGACAAGTCAAAAGAATTGTGCCAGCTATCCACGACAAATTCGTCAATTGAACAAGGGCAGTATTCGACAAATGAATATGTATATATCCCAGTAGTTTAACAGATGAACAAATTTCAGAATCTATCAAGGCAAATTCAACAATGCTTACTCTAACGGATGAACAAATTTCATAATCTATCAAGGCAAATTCAATAGATGCTTATACTCTAACAGATGAATAAATTCCTGAATCTATCAAGGCAAATGGATTTGATCAGAGATATAGTGGGCAAACTAGCAAAGAATGGTCGGCACTCGGATCGAGAAGACGAACGGCGAACTGGCGAATAGGCGAACTGGCGAAGAATGGTCGAAGGATCGAGAAGACAAACGGTGAATTGGCGAATAGGCCAACTGGCGAAGAATGGCCGGAGGATCGAGAAGACGAACGGGGAACTGGCGAACAAGCGAACTGGTGAAGAATGGTTGGAGGATCGAGAAGACGAACTAGCAAACTGGCGAACTAGCGAAGAATGGTCGGAGGATCGAAAAGACGAACTGGCGATTGGCGAACTAGCGAAGAAATAGAGAGACTGAGCAACAATGTCGAGAAAACAAGTCAAAACAAGAAAAAATTACTTTTCCTATAGGGAACCAGAACCGCCCAGAACCGGACCAGAACCGTGGCTCGGTTCTGGTTCTGGTTCCCAATCCTTGCGGTTCTGGTTCTGGGTCCAAAAAATGAGAACCGATACCCGAACGGTCGGGTACAAGACTTCTGGAACCGACACCAAGAACCGATTTGCCCACCCCTATCGCAGTGACGTTCTCCGTTAAAAATTAGTCGAGACGCCGCTGCGGTGTCCCAGGACACCGCAACGGTGTCGTGTGTTGCGAAGGAAAACACAAAGTTTTGTCTGGACGCCGCTGGGGTGTCGTCAGGAGGCCATTGCGGTGTCCCAGGACGCCGTAGCTAAGTTGTGTGTTGCGAAGAAAATCGTCAGGACGCCCCTGCGGTGTCGTCAGGACGCCCCTGCGGTGTCCTCACGACGCCCCTGCGGTGTCGTCAGGATGCCCCTGTGGTGTCCTCACGACACCCCTGCGGTCTCCTTTGAAATCAATATTTTTATTAGATTTTCGACCTCTTCAACTTCAAACGACCATAACTTTCGCTACGAGTGTCGGAATTGGACGCAGAAGGTATCAAATCGAAGCTCTCTCAGAGATCTACGATTTGCCATGGGTTTATCCCATGACTCCCCTGGTTCGACCCCTAAATCAATCGCTTAAGCCCTCAAATTTGCAATCAAACATTTTTTACCCTAAAAAATGCAGGACGCCGCCGCGGTTTGCTCGGGACACCGCGGCGGTTTCCCAGGACGCTGCCGCGGCGTCCCAACTACATTTTAACAGAAAACGTGACTGCGATGGTAGATTCATCATTTTTCCGTACGTTAGTGGTTAACTTGTTAACATTTAAAGCATAGTGGTTGACTTGTCATTGACTTGAAACCACGATAGTTGATTTGTCATTTTTCCTTATTAATTTAAGTAATTAGCAAAACTAATTTTCGTGAAAATAATATTTTATTTGTTATTTTATTACTCTATTTCCCTATTTTTTTGTAAGTCAAAAAGCAATACCCCTTTTACTCTTAGATAGGGGTGTTCAAAATCGAACCGAACCGACGAACCGAACCGAAACCGATCAAAAAATTGAAACCGAATAAGGTTTTTTCTATTAAAAAACCGAATAAGGTTCTCTTTTGCAAGAACCGAGTATTTTGGTTCAGTTACCGGTTTTAGTTTTTCAAAACCGAAAAACTGAAACTGAACCGCATAAATACGTTTATAGTGTTTTTTGTTTTTGAAGTTTCATATTCGGTCATTCGTGCCTCAGTCTCTGAAGTGATTTTAGTTCCAAAAGACCTAATAACTATTTTTTGGACAAAATTTTATTTTGAAAAGAGAAGATGAAGAATAATTTTATTGTTATTAATTATGTTTTTATAATTTTTAAATTTTTATTATACTATTTGAAAAAAAATTAATAAAGAAAAAACCGAAACAGAACCGAAACCGGAACCAAGATTTTAAAACCGAAACCGACTTAGTTCTGATTTTTCTAAAACCGATTCAAGTTTTGTAATTTTAAAACCGAAACCGACTAGTTTGGTTTAATTTCACATCAAAACTGAACCGAACCGAACCGAACCGTGAACACCCTTACTCTTAGATGGCTTCAATTTTAATATAAAACATACACCTAGGCTAAATTTTGATAGTAACAAATGAATTAATACTCTCTACTCGAGCTCAATATTTACGATAAAACTCTTCTAAAGTGAAATAAACAACATCATTAAAGAAATGTTGGGATTAGAATAACAATCCGCAGTTGATCATTTCTTTCAAGTCACACGTTGATTTCTTCTACATTGTTGTGTAGACGAAGATGATGAAAACGAGAGTTGATTTCAAAAGGTTAACAACTTCTTAGATTGATTTAATCTGAATGATTTGATCATGCCAATAAATACATTAGCAATAAAAGGGTACACCAAAGATAGAAACTCAAATGAAAGCAGCTAAACCAAGTTGTTTCAATGTAATTAACAAAAGAAGCTTCGAATCATGAGTTAGTGACAAACTAAATTTTTAACTAGTTTCACTAATAAATAAAATTTTTAACTATTGAAAATGATTGAGACAAATCCCCTAGTTATGCTTTCCATTAAAATGTCAGACGTTCAAGGCTGATCCTTGAAATTGAAATTACGTCCACAATATATATATTTGAAAGTGTAGACGTCCATGTATATCTCTTTACATGAAGGAAGATGATCATACTTATGTGACAAACCTCTGCATCATAGTACGGCCATCTGCGTTTTTACATTTACACAGACACAGACGTTTATACTAAAATAATGCACGCCCGCTTCTTAGGAAAAACGTCTGTTAATCTGTAAATGTTAATAAGAAGCACGTCCAATGCCATATGATGTCAAAGGATCAATCTTGAACGTCTTCTAACGCTGAGGGACGTCCAAAGATCAGTCTTGGACGTCCTCTAACGCTGAGGGACGTCCTCTAACGTTGAGAAACGTCCTCTAACGTTGAGAAACGTCCACGGATCAACCTTGGATGTCCTCCAACACCGAAGGATGTCTGAGAGATATTTTTTTAATGGAAAACATGTTCACAAAAATAAGAAACTCACTATATCAAATTCAGCAAATATTAAATATTTTGGTCCTCCATCTCAATGAAGTGGGATTAAAAAAAATAAAAATATGCAAACAATGATTCCAGAGTTACAGTCATCTACGTTTATGATAGAAACTCCACCTGCAATAATAAATTATTCATGTCCTCTGTACCAAGAAAATAACAATTCTATTGAATCAGAACAATCAGAGAATACAAAGGCAGAATTTCAAGGATTTGCAACAACACCTTCCGGTTTATCCTCCTACTTACAAACAATCCTAACCCGGAATAGTCTCCTCTGTTTACTAGCAAAGTGACTAAAATGTCACTACGAAATTACTAACACCACAATAATTAATTATTATACGAGTGAACGTGAAACTTACATGTCACTAACTCTGGCCATAGGTGCACCTTCCCGAAAAAGTCAGCATTAGCTCAAATTAAACGATTTTGCAGATGAAGCGCCGACCAGCCAATGAGCACCGCGGCCTGGCATACGCAGACTAAGAATAAAATCTAGTCAATGTTAAGAGAACGGGAAACAATGCATATGTCTCGTGTAATCAGACTCTCTTAGATTATTTCCGTCGACTAAAACAGAATTATTCACCTCAGACAAAGCACTAAAGCATGCAGCGAAGGAAACCAAAATGAAGCACGACCAAATCAGGACAATAATTTACAATTAAACGCTTATCTGGTCAGAATGGAAAATGGTATTAGAAGTGTAGAATCTCCCTCTCTACATTTTTCCTCCCGCCATCGTAGTATGTTACCATTGTTGAAAAAATGGCGTGCCACTTGACTGTTCGATCGAGATTTGGAACAACTTGCCATTCATTACATGATTTGGTCCTCTTTTTTTCCCCATTTGTTCATCAAAACCCCATTGGATGGTGCGCCTTGTTATGAGCATGTGCCTTATTTAATCGTCTGCGCACATAAGCTAGGTGTCTCGTGTTAGAGCTTAAAGTGCGTATCTTTTGAGAGATTAATGTCCTAGTTGATGTTGTTGACTGGTTGGAAGATCGATAATAGTTAAGAAATAGCATCTTTCTGACTCTCTGACGTACTGGACTTCACCGTCCATGAGCTTCAGAATCTTTCGACACATGCTCAGCCCAAGGCCTTCTTTGGTCATCCAGTGACTGCTATTGAACATGTCGTGAACTAAATCAGGAGGAAGACCTTCGCCGGGGCATACCATCCTTCATCCAAATCATATATTCGAATTAGTTTCATGATTAAGGATAAAATATTCTTGTTTTGAAAATAAGAGGATTATTAGAAACAATATTGTAAAACACTTCAAGACCAACGTACCTGAATTCAATACGCACAAGAGTGATACTTTCAGAAACTTTGTTTATGCTTGGACGTACGTGAATCCCAACCCATCCTTCTGGAGATGGAGCATATCGCACCATGTTCAACAAGAAATCGACCAAGACCTGTTGAATTCTCACTTGATCTCCATAGATTGATAAAGTTTTGACTTCTTCTGGAATATCTCGAATCAACTGTAAATTTTTCTCTCTCAGCAATATCATTATTTGGCTAACAACAGCATTGATGACACTCCCCAAAAAGAACTCAGCCTTCTCAAGCTCCAAAGAACTAAATCCAGCAAGAACAACAAATTAGTCATGCCCTTCTCAACATTGTCTTCAAACTTCAAGTAACAAAATAATAAGAGGTTCAAATTTAATTGAAGTATTATAATCAATTATTGAACATATATAATGAAGAATTATAATTCTATTTAATGTTCAAAGAAATAATATTGTACTGAAGAATTATAAACAACAGAGACTATGTTGTCGAGTTTACCTTAAACACCGATTTAAACCATTATCTAAAGTAATACGAAGTCCGATACTTAGGTTGTGTAGAGAAGACACTCTCTAAGATACAACCAGCTTCAAAATAGACAGATTTCAAATGTAATCCATATGAAGTTAATTTATCATCTATGTACGTTCTCTTGACATGATATTATTTGGAAAAGTCATTTATAGACCCCAACAGGCAACAAACACATAGCGCTCGAGTGTATAGAATTTTCTATCACGTATAAATTATAAAACGTGTTCGATAAATATAACTTACCCATCTTCAATTGTTTCCAAATCAATATCTTCAATTATCTTCAAAATCTGCCTCTCACAAGCAGCACTAGTTTCAAGAAATTGCTTCTGATCTTCGGTTAATGTTGTGCCCTCCAAAAGCGAGTTAGTAAACCTTATTCCACTTAGAGGATTTTTTATTTCCTGGCCAATGTAAGCCAACTCTTTCATCCTCACAGACCGCTTTTTCTCCTGTTGGCTCTGAACTTTAAGAGTTTGTTGCAACTCAGGACTAGCAATCTGCAAGAAACAGAAGGCCCCAATGACCTGACCATCCATATTCACCCTCTTGTTCGCTGTTAGTAGAGCTTGCACATATTTCCTATTGCGGTCGAAAAAAGAAAATGAAAACTTATTTGTGTCCTCACCTCCAATAGCATTGTGCAAGACAATCATAAATTTTGTCACCGCATCTGGACCCTTAAGCCTACAACAATTGCCAAAAACCTCCCCAACCAACATTTTTCCGATAACGTCTCCTCTAGACCATCCCGTTAGTTTTTCCATAGCTGTATTCCATTCTGAGCAACATGTATTATCGTCTGATGCAAATATGGGAGGGATTAGTGGACTAGGACTGTGTACAATGGCCTTGTAATCCCCTTGTATATGGATGAACTTGTCCATTACAACTTTTTGGACAGTAACATCCTGGCCAACAAAACAAACTCCAACAATATTGTTTTTGTAATCCTTGCTAGAGCAAGCATTAACCACTAAAAACACTGGCTTTTTATCATCTCCTAACCCAAACGTCTTTAATTTTATCTCTACATTTTTATCTTCTTCCCCTGCATTATTTCAAAGAAAATAATAAGACTTTTGTGTTTCACAAAACTAAAGAATATTAGAGTCAATCTAAAGTAGTTTATCCAATAAAACAGTACTCACTATAAACCATATAGCCTTTGTATAAGAATACTATATGTTATGATTAAAACATTATTGACCCGTAAAGAACCATAGTTAATGATTAACTCGTTATGTTGTGCTTCAGTCCAAACCATAATAGATATATAAACAACATACTATACTACTTTTTTTTGCAAACAGATTATATATATTGCATCTAATAAGAAATAACAATCTTTTTATCATTTGAAAGTGGTAACAGATCCTTCATCCACGAGCAAGAAATAATTTCATCAAATGTAATTGTCATACCTCTTAAAGCACGATAGAGAAGCTTGCCGACAGTTTGTTCAGATTCCTTATAAACAAGATCATAAACCAAGGATTTCCCCATGGCTTCCTCAACTGGTAGTCCAGTTGACTCTGCAATCTTCCCATTCCATCCATTTATACGACCCTCCACATCCACAGCAAATATTGGAGCAGTTGCCGTCTCTATCAATCTAACCATTTCTCTGGCAACTGAGCTGAGCTCATCCATACCTTGAATCTCATAATCCTCAATTTCAGAATGTATCACCGCCTTAGAATTATCCTCTGCAAGTCGAAATGAGTCTCTAAAAATAAGCTGCAAAGAATGAATTGCATCCATTTCAGGGTTCTCCCAAGGCAAACTGCGATTTTTCACCACTTCTAAGAATGCCTTGAAAGATGAACGAGGATGCATTCTCTGACCATCATCTTTGTCATCCGGATGATGCTTTGCGCCACCCCACTTGACCTCTTTTGCAGTATGGGATCGAAACCAGAACAAAAAATCTCTTTCAGTGATATAAGCAACTGCCATTCCACAAACCTCATTACCCAGTGATGCTGCTCCAGGGTAGCCAGCATCAGCCAAGCTATCAGTGCTTAATCCCGTCGAATCTGCATGGAAAGCCAACAACCACTCCACAATGTCCCTAAGCTGGGATTCAGAGGGGGTCACACCCAATGGATAATATTTTCCCTGGTAGTAGAGTGCTGCGCCATCACATTTCACAAGGTCCATAATACTTGGGCTTTGAGTAACAATTCCAGAGGGTGAATCACGGAGAAGCATGTCGCATAAGAGGGTTTGAGTCCTCAAAACATGTTTTTCAGAAAGCTGTGAAGCCAATTGCAATTCCATATTCAATTGGAGCCCAAAAGCCTGCATTAGGAACTCGCAAGCATAACGAAGTGGGAATGGAATACAACGTGCAGAAGTGTGATGGCAAACGACAAGGCCCCATAACCTCATTGAGTTCCTTCCAACCGCTTCCTCCTCATTGCCATTGATAATAACTGCCATGGCTAACGAGGCAATGGAACCCATATTGGCCATATATTGGGAATGACATTTGTGAGATCCACGAAGTGTTGAACCAACCAAGCACAGAGGCTGCTTAAGCCCATCATCCTGGACCACACCAACAGGTGAAGCATGGCAATCTACAATCATTCTGACCCGATTCTGCTTGAAGAGAAACCGTGATGCCTGAGGTATATCAGTGGCGGGATAGTGTAATCCAATATATGGCTCCAAATCTGGTCTCTTACTCTCTGCCACAACCTCGCCATGCTCATCGTCATGAAATTTATACACCATAACTCTGTCATAACCAGTTAGTTCCTTCACACTTTCAACAACAGTATCACACAAAAGCTTAATATCTCCACCAGGAAGTGACTGCAACCGAGAAATTGCACGCACAGCTAGCTTCTGTGACTGAACTGCCCCGGCAATGGACAAAGCGGGGTCCTCAGTCCTAGCAGGCTCCAGATCAATAACAACACCTACATCAATCCGATGCAAAATTGCATAAAAGGGCTTGCCTGAATTCTTGGAGTGAATCCAAATAGGGTTTAACAATGTGATTTCTCGAGCCCCAAATGCCTTCTCCAGTAGAATTGAGCTCGAGGGTGTGAATAATGCACGAACATCAGTGCCGATTGCAAGAATTTCAGGTTTTTCAAGACTAGGGACTGATTGAAAAGTAAGACCAAGCATTTCTCGGGAATTTTCACTGTAGGCAATGACTTGAAAAGTGGCCTCATCGATGGCTATCATACACCCAAAGGGCTGAATATGCCCACCCCTCTGAATTCTGGACAAGTAGGCAGTAATTTGTTGCTCTGGGACAGATTGTGTGGTCGTTTTCACAGATTGAGAATAGTCGAAAGACTTACCCGACTCGCCTGACTGCTCGAAGACTGCATGGAGACGAGCGTCGACGGTGAACTGCGAAACGGCTTTCCGAATGGATTCAGCTTGTTGAACTCTCGAAATACTCGTATTCGTATTCGTATTCGAGGACTGCGCTTGTTGAATTGAAGACGTTGCTTTGGTTCCCGACGCCATCGCTGCTTAATTCTCAAGCTGCTTCTCTATCAGGCTCTGCACCGGTGGCCTCAGTAGCGACCAAAAACTCGAAAAAGAAAAATCTCTCAGAAAAAGAAGGAAAAAGGTAAAAGATTTAGTGATTCTGTCAAAATCGAACGAGAGATTTTAAACTTCAGAGCAAGAGCTGATCAATCGGCAAAAACAGTACTGCTTTTACCGAAGCAAGCAAGTCAAGGAGGGGGAGGAAGAGAAAACCACCCAAATTTGCGGCCGTTTCTCGGAAAACCGGCAAAGGTAAGTAAGAGGGCGACAGGGAGATAGAGGAATGGCGAGTTTGTGTGTTCGGAAGTTGAACGCGAATGCCATAACGTGGGATGTTTCTCTGCAACTCATTTGAACTACACACCAACTCAAGAGAAAATGACGCATTAATTAATTAAAATTAATTATTTTATTACTAATCAAACTTAGGCAAATACTCTTTTTTTCGTCTCAAATCACAACTATTTTAATATTTAAATTTGTCTTATTGAACTTTTTTAAGTAATATATTTATTATAATTGTATGAATAATTAAGAAATAGGAAAATGACAAATCAACAATAAAAAATTTATTAGACGTTAATAGGGTTGGTTGGATGAAGAATGATAAATTATAGTATTTGATGGACAAAGAGTAGTGTGTTACATAGAGTAAAATATAATGTGTAGAGGATTTTAAAAGTACTGGTTGATCAATTTAAGGGATTTGATCATCGGTTAAGTTGGCAAAACAGTGCAGCATTTGAAGAAAGATTCGGTCGACTATGATGTTGGTCGACCGCTAAATATTACAGAGTGTTCTCAGGTTTTGCGGTCGGTGGAGCAGTCGAGGATACTCTACCGAAAAATAGAAGAGAGGCAAAATGATGTTGGACCGGTCGATAGTTGATCGACCGGTAATGTCTACCGGAACCACTGTGTTTTGCGAAGAATGAGTTTTCAACGTTGGACTGACTGAGTGTTATGGTTAAGCACCCATCGACCGCTCCCACACGGTTTTTAGTTACCGAAAGAGGAAAATACATATCCCGATACAGATGTTTTCTGACATTTCTTCCCGTTTCTTCCCTTTACAAATGGCAAAGTATAAAAGGGTGTTAGGTGAGATTATGGGGATATACGCGAAGCTAGAAGGAAAGCTTTTGAGATAAGCAGACAGAAGAGAAAGAGAAGAATGGGAGAAACACTCTGGAGAAAAAGAGAAGGTCATGGGAGAAATTGAGAGACAGAGTTAGTGAGGGAGGAAAAGAGAGGAGCCGAGAGGGAGACTAAGGGCTTCTGGAGAAATTGAGAAGGAAATTACAGAGAAGAAATGAAGAGAAAGAGGGAAGTGAGAGCTTCTAAGGGTGAAGCTGTGTGCAAGGAAAGATGGAGTTGGAGCTCCCTGCTTCTCCTCGGTCCTTCTCGGATCCTTCAGGTATGATGATATGATAAGTTTCCTTTCCTTGGTTTACAACTTTGAAGGATAAGGGTGAATGCTTAGTTTAGTGTTTTCTGTTTAAGTACAGAAGAAAATCTGGGAAAAACAAAGAATATGAATCAATTGATTGAATTTGTTCTTGAATGCTTGTTGTGATTATGGATTTTAGGATAAAGCTATGTTAAAGGTAAAAGATGAAAAAAAGGTGTGAATGTTTAATGGGTTTTGGAACTGTTAAGTGATTAGTTGGATTTGTGTTATGGAATTAAATAATGGTATCAAAATCATTGAGGATAATGAACTATGACTATTGATGATTGTGTGTTTAATGGTTTTGAAGGTATTGAGAAGAGGAAGAAAATGTTGAGACGCGTTACGGACCCCAGGTAAGTGATATTGAATGTGTTTTGGTCTTTGGGACCCTACATCGCAAGAGTTAGAATTTGTATGATACATGCATTTGCTAGATGTAATATGTAATACCCCAATAATGTTCTCCTCGTATACGCGATGTAATTAAATGATGGGATAATTAAGATATTACATTGAGTATCTATATGTGTTAAATTATGACATGTATTTATGGGAAAAATATTATGGGATGAAAATTAAGTAGGAAAATGTGAAGGAAATGTTGTTTTGGACGAATTCGGACACATGCAGACGACATGGGGACGAGAAATGTCGTCTGCTAATGCATGGAACGTCGCCCCTGAGTCTTGGGACGTCAGGACGTGGTTTTGCGTCCTAACTTCACTTGTGTCATGAAGTTACGAACGGACCCGAATGAACACGGACGCGGGCAGACGTTGAAGATTTGAATCTGTCTAATTCCTGGACAGTTTCGGACGATGCGGAAGCTTGAATGTGGATGCCATTCTTCGTCCGAATGGCAAATTCTGGCGGTTGCGAACGAAGGTGAGGACGCCATCCTTCTTCCGAACGTGCTTTCTGCCTTAGGAACAATGATTTTTGGACGAACATGGACGAGGTCAAGACGACTCCTCGCGTCTGAAACATCCTAGGCTTGCGAGAAAATATGGTTTAAAATAATTGACCATTTGTCGTTTAGCCATTAAAAACTCACTTAGGAGACAACTCCCACTCCAGACCACGCCTTCCCCCACGACGAAGCAACGCCTCTCCATCCCCTCAGTGTACGTGTGTATCCTTCCAGGTATGGCTTCTGATTTTAAGTCATCCCTCTCCTTTCCCTTTCATTCCAGTTTTCTTCCCTTGCCATTCTCAGCATTTTCTTCCTTCGTGTGAGGTTTCCTACGAGTGAGAGCTCCTGCATGAGTAAAAATCCTCTGTGAACTCGTGGGTGTTGTGTGAGTCCTCCAGTGTAGTATGTGGGTGATACGTGAGCTAAGGTTGGAGCTTTGCAAGCTAGGAGTGTTGTCCGTAAAGTTGGGAGTGAGTTGAATTGTTGTCCGTGATAGTTTTTGTCATAAAGGGTAAGGATTTGGGTAGTGTCTTGGCCGTCAAAACCCTACCCACAAGTAGTGTGTGTGAGTTGTGTAGATTTCCTTAATGTTAGTTTCCTGCAATTTGATATACTGTTGTTAGTTTCTTTATTATTAGTTTCCTGCAATTTGATATATTGTTGTTAGTTTCCTGCAATTTCTTTACTGGTGAATGCTTAGAGAGGTGATGAATGCTTACTGAATGTTTACTGCTTAATGATAATCTATGATGTGAAGCTTGTAGAATAGAATGTTGAATTGAGGTACACACGATGACATGATAAGCATGAATGATCATAAATGAGGTAAGAGTTTCCTTTATGTTCTGTACAATTTGTTGTCTTACTTGCTGTAATTCTCCCTAGCTTATTCTGTCCTGTTGTTATTGTTGAAATCTTTGTGTAATCAATCCGAGCATGCCTAATCAACTGTTTTCATATTGCTTCCTAAATCTGAGCATGTGTAATTAGATAAAATCATATCTCCTTGAGAATGTTAATTGACTTGGATAACTAGAACTTGAGCATGTTAATTGACTAGGATAACTAGAACTTGAGCATGTTAATTGATTAGGATAACTAACTAGAATAATAATTGTAATCTTTCTTAAGCATGTGAATTAACTAGGATAACTAATCATAATTCTTCCTTGAGCATGTTTAATTAGAATAAGATTTGTAACCTGGAGCAAGTTTAATTAACTAGACCATTAGTTGTATACTCACTTAGGCACTTAGAATAAAAACATACTTAATTAACTAGAATAAGAATTGTGGGTTCTCCTTTGAGCATGTTTAAGTATTATACTTTATCCATGTTATAATTGTTATCTATGTCTATTTAATGTCGTTGTACGCTTGTGTTCGTGAAGCATGTTTATTCGTATGAGTAATTAGTTGTAATTTAACTTGAAGCATGTTTAACTTATGACCTTAGTTTAATAGCATATTATGATCGTTGTTCTTTTAAGGTTGTGTTCTGTACAGTCAAGCATGTCATCTGTTGTTTTAATTCACTGTTATGATTGTTCTCTTTTTTGAGTTTTAATTTCTATATTCATTTATATGTGTTGTTCATTATTGTTACTTTATTTCGGGCGTTGTTATTTATTTGTAAGTATGCGCAGTTCAATTATCGTTACCTTCATTTCTATGCACTATTCAATTATTGTTATTATTATGTCATACATGCATCATGATAATAGAAACAAATAGGAAGTACCACCTTTGGGGTTGGTACTCATATGCATTACGTGAGGAAAAAAAATTAAAGAAGAAGAATGGGGAGTTGAGGAATGGAAGAGCAGTGCGGGTCTAGCCAGGTAGACAGATATATTACTACCCTTTCACGGGTTACGAGAAGAAAAGAACTTTACCTTTCCCTTGTCGGGACTACGAGACTGTTTATCATAGGTGGTTAGTATCCGATAGGCTACTCCCTCTCCACAGGATTCCACCAATCTCTCGCTTGATGTATGATTTAAAGAAAGAGCATAATGAAAAGACAGGTTTGGGGCGGTACCCATTCCAGAAATAACTAAAGAGAAGCATAAAGCATACTGCATAACCCCCTTTCCTTACTAGGCCTTCAGGCTCACGTCTTACTTGTGGTGTAGGTACATGTACAAAAAAATGATGAACAGATCAGGATACGAGGATGAAGGATTTGCACACGCGGGACTTGAGGTTGATCAGGCTAAGGGAGTAAAAGAGATAAGGTTTTTATAAAACTATAAGTTCAGTATTTTTTTTTAAAAAGATTTATCCTTCCTTTTATAAATAAAGCTTTTCGTTGTACGCTTCCGCTAAGTCTTGATAAATCCACTAAGTTTTGATAAATCCGCTAATGTTTCTTGATTTGGCCTCCGCTACGTTTTGAGAAACGATTTTGTAACTATAGCTTTTCAATCTCATAACGATTTTCATAGCAGGTATAACGAAAGGGTTAGTAACGATCCGGCTTTAGTGACGCACTATGATTTAACCTAAAGAGGTTTTAATAAGGATTTTAGTCGTTTTACAAAAGTTTTAAATTTCACACATTTTTAAATGATAATAAAAAGTCGGGTCATTACATAATAGGTTGCGATCATGTCCTGAGGATGTATTACTGCTTGTTGTGTGTTTATTATAATTAGGTTCTTTTAATAATGTGTCTATTAATTTTAAGTTAAGGATAATGATAATGAGATTGGTCATGCTTGAGAATATAGGATTGTATGCAATCTCGAGCATTCATGCATCATTGTTTTCCAAACTGTTACGAAAATGATTTTTAACATATGTTTTGAAAAGGAAATGGAAAAATAAACGAAATGTAGAGACATTTTTATGGATCGGTAGGTAAAACCCGACACAAAAATCAAAAAAATGTAAATAAGTGTGACGAGATGTGAGGCTGAGTTGGCCGCTCTTCCTCGTCAAGTTTAGACATCTCTAATGTTTCTAGTTAAAGGAAATTCAAGATCAAGATAACAGTAAAGGAAACGAAAACGAAAACACAAACTGCATATGGATTTCAAAAGTTGCATAGCATGTGCATTTTATATTTTATATCGCTTACTGAGCCTTTGTCTCATTAGTTAAGTCTTGTTGATGTAGGTACATTAGAATGGGTTAAGGAGCAGTTGATGAAAGATGTGTGGCTGGCTAGACTAAAAGGATTTAAAGAAAAATTGTTTGTAAAGATTTTGTAAAGAAATTTAATTGTAAAAGAAAAAAGTTTATTTATTGTATTTCTTAAATGTTTTTTTATTATAAAGTATTCCGCTGTATTTATAAAAGAAAAATGTCTTCAGAATGATTTAAACTGAAAAGAAAAAGTTTTAAATTTTATTCGCTTTTGAAATTACTCGTTTCAAAAGTAAAGAAAAACTGGGTTCTTACAATAATTACCTTCAAACAAAAATAGATTATGAAAGTATTGAGTCAATTGATTTAATTGATTTTTTTTTTTTTTTTGTATAAAACAAGTTTGTAAACTACTATTATTATTTAAAACTAGGGAAAATGACAAACCAACCATCATTCTTTACTATTAGTGACAAACCAACTATAATTTTTTTTTGCTAACAATTTAAGCACTGAACTTTGAGAAATTGCCGCCATGAACATCACCGTTAACTTTCTGAGAATCGTAGTGCAAAATAACAAATACCCATGGAAAAAACAGAAATAACTCATGATTTTAGAAAGATTTTAAGTGAAAAATAGTTAATATCAATGGAGAATGGATTTAAAAGATTTTAGATTTTGTAAAAGAATGGATTTAGAAAATTGCGGGTTTTATAATTTAGAAGATTTTGTAAAAGAATGTTAATGTTTTAGTTTTCAGATGATTTAAAATTGTTTTACAGTCCATAGGAGAATCATAGTTTGTCTGGATTTTTTTACGAAGAAGACAATGAATTTTTTTTATTTGCAGACGAATTGCGGTGAATTGACAACGAACGTGCAGTGGCTTGACGACGAATAGCATCGGCTTGACCATGAACAAGGCACGTTGAACCGCCGCGGTTTATCGTCACATTACTGTGGTTTACTAAATGATCCGCTGCGGGGCATCAAAATTGTAGTGTTATTTTTTAAAAAATATGGAGCCACAGCGGTTTGTAGACGAGCCGCCGCAGCTCGATATTATCCCGTTTAATGGCAAACGTGACAGCAATGTTAGCGGAGTCATTTTTTCATAGTTCAGTGATTAATTTGTTCGCAAAAAATAATGATTGTTGGTTTGTTACTAATAGTAAAGAATGATGATTGATTTGTCATTTTCCAAACTATGTCGTAAAGTTTAAAATAATATTAGTTTCGTACAAAGTACAATTATGTTTATTAATTTATCGTTTTGATTTGATCTAAGCAATCAAACAACATATCATCCCCTTCACATCAGGCTCGCACATATTTATTTTTTTGCTCTTATCTCAAAACCTGTCTTGTTAGTTTACAAAGATAATTTTATTTATGCATTGATCTTTTTTTGTCATTTTCAAACGATATGCGATTGTGTGACTTTCTTACAATTAGCACAGTTATGGTCATTCTTATGTAGCTCGTAGTTGAAATTTT
The DNA here is from genome assembly GCA_022433065.1 of Begonia loranthoides. NCBI lineage: Eukaryota > Viridiplantae > Streptophyta > Magnoliopsida > Cucurbitales > Begoniaceae > Begonia > Begonia loranthoides. Next base: position 394,428 of record CM039468.1, on the reverse strand, counting down.
TTCCTCTTGGAGGTCCGACGTCAGTAACAAGCATATTTTTTATTGGATTTTAACGCTGATATTACTTGATGAGTTTTGCTCCTACCTGCCATGATAATATTCGCTTTGGATAGGGCTTGCACATATTTGTTTTTCGGTATTCCCGCAAACGCGTATAGTTAGTATAGAGAAAGTATTCTATTGATGTATCGATCTCCTCCATATGCTCTCAAGTAATATAGAATTGTCTAACTCTTGTGTATTGACTGAACGAATGATTATTCTTATCCTCACGAGATGAGTTGTGGTAATTAACTTAGATTTATTCTAAGTTATGAAGATATTTAAGCTAGCAAGATAACCTACTTCGCAATACAACCCTCGAAGATAGGTACGAACTTGAATACGAGACTTACGAATTTTGGTATTAATTGATGTTGACCAACAACAAAAAGTTATGATTAATGAGAGAACTGCTCCCTGTATACTTCATCTGCATGTCAAAGTGACGGCTATGCATATGAATCATGACATTAAGCCACATAGTTTTGGGTGATTAGGTTAAATCGACTTCTTATTCGTGACTTTTGAACGTACAAAGTTTACGAGGAAGTATTTTTTAAACATGGGACGACGATGAATTCAAGATTTTTCAAATTTGTGGAGGTCTTTTGAGGAATCAAATGACAACCCTTTTTAGTGCGATAAGGAAAAAGGGGTGGGGCCTCAAAATGGTATCGTACTTCTTCCTTGAAGCTAAAAGCTAAGCCCAAATACAAACACTTTGGTCCAATAAAATGCTTGCTTCTTTTATCTACACTCATCCCATTGGACCCTCTCTTTTTCTGGGATTCTCTAAAAAGACCATCACCAATGTTTCCGAGTGTAAAAAGTGATTCCTTGAGGAGATTAGATTTCCATATTTAGACTACTTCTAGGTTAGACTATTATACGTGATCCATTTCATAGCATCGTGCTTCTTCGAGCGAATATTCTACTAACACGATAGTTTTACTAATGTGCTTTTTATCAGTAATGTAATACTAGCTACAGGCATAGCCTATTAGTCAAGAAGTATCGAATAAGTAGCGGGGCGAAATTTGAATACATTTCGCTTGTCCGATTACAAAATTGTGCTGATTTGTATATTTATAGAATCTTTACATCCGTAGGATGAATTTCTACATTTAAAATATGTTACAAGTGTTATTATAGTCTTGAAAAAGTGAACGTGAAGATCATTCATTTTCACTTCTACAGAGCAAGAGAGAATGAGTCACTGACAATCAAATAAGTTCTGTGCAGATTTAACATGCATAAAGATAAACCAGTTAATGGTTAATACTCTATTAGCAACTCGTTTCAAACTTTCATGTGTATTTTGATATCATAATGGCAGCAAATTACACAATTGAATTGATTTATCGCCAAAACACCCATTGAACAATTAATGCGTCTAGTTTGGCGCCTATTACCATCTCAGTTTTCAGATATCTCTCTTTCAAATGGTGTCTACTTCATTACCACAAAAAAACTTCAATAAATTGAAGACTTCTCTTCTTATCTTATATAAACGTGACTCCTACAAAGAGGCAAATATGCCCCAATATTAGCAATACACACACAAATCTAATAGCTAAACGATCATACTTGTTAACTATAAGCTCAAGTACAAAGAAAGAAAAATACTTATGAGGTTGGCGTTGAGTTGCTCTTGATATACTTAGCCTCGTCACTTGGTGTAGAGGACATCCTCCCATGGATGACGGTATAGTGGCTGCTTCAGCCTCTTCTGATCAAATGTATGCCTACAATTTTCAAGGAAAGGGGAAGAAAGTGAGAAGATTCACTTCAGTAATCACTTTAACCTCATTTAAAAATACAACAAATCTACGTCCAAGGATAATTAAAATTAAGAAATGATAAAAATGATTAACTTAAGCTCAACTCAATATCTTAATCTTTTGGGACCAGTTACAATGTTCTCCAGGGTTGACAACTAATTCTATCACACCACTCAACCAAAGGTCAGCTAACATGGCAATTTCAGTTGGTTAGAGAAGGGGACCATTTTCAGCACTTGTAGATAAAATGTCATGTAAAAAGAGAACATAATAATTTCGATACTATGGAAGTTTTAGCTAAAGGAAATTATAGGTTTGATCCTACTCACCCAATCAGACCGATGGCGCGGGCCAGCACGAAGAGGCCATTGAGATAGCCAATCTCAACAATTTCGTCGATTTCTTGTTTGCTGAACATGCCACTGCCAGCCAGAAGATCCAAGAAAAGGGAACCAATTGCTCCATCAACGTTAAGGACCAAGTTATTTGCCTTTGAGAGAGTGTAAGTTTCAACTTCGACAGCATATTCCATGTACTTCACGGCAGGGAAGTGTGTGCGCCCGAATCGTTGCAATAGCTCCACTCTCTTATCTCTGTTGTCGCCTCTCTTGATCCTTTTTTGCAAATAAAGAAAATGAGAAGTTTATAATTCAGCCATACAAATCAGAGGTCCATAATTTAAAAAAATCATTTAAGAAGATTTCTAAATAGGAAAAAACATTCAATACCTATGCCCAATCCCCGGAACACGAATGCCTTTCTTTTTCATGCTTTCAACGAACTCATAGGGGCTGAGGCCCTGTAAAAGAAAATTGCGACCACTTAGCATCTACAGTGTCGCACTGGCAAGGCATTAAGTTGTTAAAATTCTAAATTGAATGCATTCTTACCCTGTCATAAGCATCCTTGAAATATCGAGCAGCATCATCAATAGCACCACCAAATCGAGGACCAATTGTAAGCAGACCTGTTCAGAAGCTTATTAAACTATTTCTCAATCCTGGAAGCTGAGCTTATACAGCAAATGAAGAGGCAATTTACCAATAAGAGAGAAGATTAGCCACAACTATGTACCTGAGACAAGACTAGATACAAGATCCTTTCCAGCTCTTGCAGTTACTATGGTGTTGTGAGCACCAGAGACACAAGGACCATGGTCGGCACAAAGCATGATGCATATCTGTCAAATGATGTTTGCAGTTAAAAATAGGTTTAAGGATATGGTTTTTTTTTTTTATAAGTGTTTCAAGATTGGGAAGTGATGAAACCAATATTACAAATAAATTAGCCTTTCAGACATCCCACCATAAACAAAATGGGAGAGAAAAAGGAACTTTATTTCATTCTTTGCGTCAATAATTAAATATCTACCTCAATGAAATGTGTGCAGTAACGAGGCAGACTTCGTTTGAACCACAAAAGTGAGATAACATCACCAACACCATAACCTTGCTCAACAATTGAAGACATTGGTATTCCAGCATAGCATGGCTCCTCACCTGCAAACATTTTTAAAAGAATTTAGAGAACAGAAATCCACAGGACAATTGATACCAAGCATAAAATGAAAGAGTTAACAAAATTTGCCTCTATCATCAGAAATGGTGGAAATAATGTGCGTTGGGGCTCGGACTTTCCCACTCTTAATTGCTGAGTTAAGGTCCTCAGGAATTTGTGGCGGCTTTACTTCTTTGACAGCTGTAATCTTCCCTTCTTCGATCTAATTAGAACAGAAAGGAACGCAAATATATTTGATTATCAATCTGGTAAACACCTTGAGAAATTTTCATTTTTCTTTCATTTTTCCCTTTCAAGGAAAAGAGGCAGCCAAGTTGGAAGAGGAAGATGGATAAGTCAAACATAGATCAAGAAAAACATATCATAAAAATGTTATTACCAGCATATCAAATGTTTCCTTGATTGAGGTTTCAAATGCCTCATATGAGGTGGGAACAATGGCTCCAGCATCCTTTAGAGCTTGATTTTTTACTTGTGCAGACTCCAACTCACCACCACTTTTTGCTCCCTGATAGTCAATGTCAAAGTAGAAGATTAAAAATCAATAAGCATGGCTTAGTCAAGGTAAAACACTGACTTAGAGACACAAAAGGGGAGAAAATACTTACAGCGTGACCAAATTGAACTTCGGATTTAAAAAGTCGAGCACATGTGCCGCTAACCCAGGCGACCACTGGTTTGTTCACTTTCCCTTGTTTCAAGGCTTCCACCAAAGAGTACTCATCTTGACCACCAAGTTCCCCAAGCACAACCATCATTTTGATCTACATTTGGTCAAAATTTTGTTCAGTCAAAGAAAGATAAAACTCATGGAAACACAAGTAAAGAAGAATTTTAAACATCACATGATGACATGTATCATGAAAAATGAAAAACAGAGAAGCTGAGGCAACAAGGGAATATGTATATATCGACCCAAAACTAGAGTATAAAGTTACCACATAAGCTAGTTTATGAAACAGATACTAGGATTGAAAAGTAAATAACATAGACATCATAGGTACTGAAGTCAAGTGTAAAAGCTAGTTGATACAACATTGATGATTTTTAGGGGATACAGAAACTGCAACAATAGCGTACAAATATTTGACTGGCATTCCATAAAGTGAGCGACTCAAACCAATTTACCTGCGGAATGTTGTTAAACCGTAAAATATGATCAGAGAGAGTGGACCCAGGAAACACGTCACCTCCAATCGCAATACCTATTGAAGTCAAAACCATGTGTCGTTCCAGCCTAAAATTAGCACTTTAAGAAAGAGATAAAGAATTTGAAAGACATATTAGCAGAATCAGTACCTTCATAAATTCCATCTGTCACGCGAGCAATAGTGTTGTACATCTCATTAGACATACCACCCTGCAATATGATGTGTGCCACACCTCAGTACTTAATATTTTTTAACCAATTAATCATTATGTTACCTTGATTTTTTTAAAGAGCACATAATTTTATGTTAACTTTTAAGACCGTTGAAGTTCTAACAAATCTGATTGACTCTCATTCACTTTTAAAGAAATATGAACACAGGAGAAATAGGAATTTCAGAATTACTACTTACAGATTTTGAGACAAAACCAACAGATCCAGGTCTGTACAACTTGCATTGAATAATATTATCAATTGTTCCAGCCGTGTCACCAATCTTGAATGCTCCCGCTTGAATTCCTCCAACAGTAGCTGGGCCAATAACAACCTGCATATGTGATAGGCATGAAATTAGGGTATTTCAAAACATAAAAGCATTTTCAAAGTAACAATTAAAACAGCACTTTCTAAATGAAGGCTTCTGATTGCAGCTCAACTAAATGGCATCATGACTTACCTTGTTATTTGCCCTTGCGAAGGCAATCAATTGTTTTGCATCTGACTCTGGAACACCTTCGGCAATGATAGCAGCAACTCTGATGGTAGGCTGTTTCAAAGCAGCCATTGAAGAAGCAGCGGCACTGAAGAAACAACAGTAAAATAAATGTAGATTAGATTTAACTCCTTTGTTATACACAATGATGAAATTGCAGAGATTACGGACCTTCGAAACGATGCAAAGTTGATAAAGACATCTGCGGTGGGATGTGCAGCACAAGCTGCTTCAATCCTGTAAAATATAGCATAAAATAAATGTTAAGTTTCTTTTCATTTGTAGAAACTGTTTACTTCCACACAAATTGTGAATATGTAGAGAAAAAATGTCACAGTTCATGTCGGGACTAATATTTACATGACTTGACCGCATACTAAGAATAACTTAACCTACACTCCAGAAATATCTTCCACCATAGACTCTTAAAATTATCAATCATATCAATGATACGTCTTGTAGTATTGTATTTTTTTTACAAGTACAAATAAGAAAATCAAACTAGAATGGTTACCCCAATCTACCTTCCAAGAAAGTAGAAACCTTAAATCAATCTTTTTTAGATGCTTTAACTTTATTAAGGAAAGGATTTAAAGAAGAGAAGAAAAACACAAAGAATATGGCCCACGTTGAATGCACGGGGATGGCAATTTCCTCTTGACCAAAAAATAGTTTCTGAAAACCTTCGGCCCCAGGAGTGATAATTCCGGCAACAGATGGTGTTTCCCGTCCTAAAGTACAAAGAAAAAAGATATCCAATGAGTACAGCGATCTTTGTCTACAAATATAACAATACATCATCAACACTAGAAAAAACAGAGAAAGTTTGCTCACCACAAAGAAAATCAAAATCAAGCATTCGCTGAATTGGAAGTTGCTTGTAGTTGTAGAATAAAGCTTGTGTAGTGCGAGAGAATAGTTGTCCGGTGGCCATGATTTGGACCCAAAGATACCTGTATACATAGGTAAATATTAAAAGTTCACATAAATGGCGTATTAGGGACCACCCATTCACTAAAATAGCCAAAGAACCGGTAAAAGGATTAGTGAATGAATGTTAAGCCAGCAAATATAATTAAACTATATACGCCCTTTTGCAGCAGCAGTATCAAAATGTAATTCTGATGAAAAGTTAAAGTACGTTGCAGCAGATACATTTCATGTTTTTTTAAGCTATGAATGAAGGGAGAATTGGCTCATAGGAACGCAGGGAAAAGTGATTAAACATCAGAAAAGGACAAGAAGAGAACTTTCTGAATCCTAAAAAAAACACCCTTTGCAAATACAATCTCAATAAAGGACAATCGAGAAATGAATGGGCCTGCATCAATTGAATAACATTGCAGCTCAACTGCCATAGAATTATGGATGCAGAAATGTGCATGCAAGAGATGGTAGACTTAGAGAAAAGCAAACAACTGATAAACATATGATCTGACATTACTAACCAGATCGCATTCAAACCCCAGACAAACAATATGGATAACTGAATCCACTTAAATATAAAACAATCGACCAGAACCAATAATCTCATCGTCAAAAACAATTGGCCATCAAATCCAAGTCAAACATTTGATCTCGATCTCACATATACGTTTAAAATTCCAAAATAGCTCAAAATATGTGCATGGAGATCATCATTTGCCTCATAAGGCAACGAGAAGCGTCGACTTTCAAGAAAGGGAACGACAACATTAGATCTCGAAAAACACGATTCACGGTTAACAGAAAGAAAAGATGAGAATCCAGATCGAATATGGACGCTATACCTGAAAACTCAAAAGGGGTCAGGGAATCCGCCGGAGAGAAGAATGGCAGAAAAGGAAATGAGGGAGCTGGAGATTATGAGGGTAGGGATGGGAGCTTTATAGAGAAATGGATCACAAGCTACGACGCCATGGCAGGCAACTACCTCATTGAGAAAGAGAGAGAAAGGTGAGATAAGCACGTGGAGGAGGGTGGTTAGATCACGGTCACAACCATTTCGAATTAAATTATTAATAATAATATTTTAACATTAAAAAAAAACCTATAAACTAGAAAATCAATACTAAAACAAATATTAAATTAATTTTACAAATTATAAAAAAACAAAAAACAAACAATCATATTTTTGTTACCGGCAAATATTTATTAATTAAAATACAGACGTCCACAGATTGGCGCGGACAACATAGACGTCCAGAACATATTTTATAACGGTAATCGTTGTAATTTATATCTCATAGATTTATTTTGTTGGTAAAATTAGTTTAAAATTTAGATTAACACTTGCTCATAATATTCCTTTAAATTATGGTGAGTAAATTAGATTTTGTGGCTTAAATTAGTTAATGTGCAGACAATTGACTCTCTGTGCCCTTGTACTGCGGGTTCAAGTAATACCTTCACCCTTCACGTGTTATTTATAAATTAACGTGATATAAAATTAATTAAGAAAGTGAATTAATTTATTAAATGGGGCTCTTTCTTTAAGCATACGTTGGTATAATTAGACTAGTCAAGGGTAGGTGAAGGGATACATTGTTGGTTGGCCGGGGCTTCCACCAAAGAAATATGTTAAGCAACCAAGGGTATTTTTGAAAATTGGTCCAATAAAGACTATTTGTCCAATTTACCTTTAATAACAGCAACGCTTTTTAAAGTAGAGTACAATTTAAATGATTTAATGTGATACTTTAAACTATTTTTTTTTACCTAATGAACTTTAGAATACGTGGGCAAAAAAATAGGGAAATTACCACCGTAGACCCTATAATTTGTAGTCAATGATAAGTTAAATTCTGAATAAATTTTGCTAACAACTAAAATTCTGAACTATGAAAAATTCTCACCGGCGACCTCACAGTCACGTTTCCGTCCAAATCCATGGATTTTAACGTCTCGGTTTCGTTGACGCAAAGAACCGTCGAACGGAGACAAAGGAAGTCAATTATCGGGGGCCGAGAGACGTCCTTCCTGCCCGTTGGAAGACGGACAGTCACTGGAACGATTATCGAGCGATGGCAGACAATCTTCATTGGTCGTTGGATCGAGGAAGGACATCCCCTCCTCGGAATTGACGGCCAGGGTTGAATCTATCAATTTCCAAAGGCGATGGCGGACGATCATCCATGCCGCTGGATCGAGGGAGGACATCCCTTATAGGAATTGACGACCATGATTGAATCTATCATTTTCCAAAGCTATGGCAGACGACATTCCATGGCCGTTGGATCAAACGAGGGACGTCCCTAGATCGGAATGGATGGTTAGAATGGACTCCAAATTCTTTAACTATGAAATGTCACGTGCAAGGTACATGCGTTTTTAAAACGCGCAAATTCCTTCAATTAAGATTGACGTCCCTCGCTCAAAACAGAGGTCACTCTGCCTATTTCGGACGTCATAACGGACATCTCTCGCCCCAAGACTACGTCATTCTACCTACAATGGATGTCTCTCGTCTTAAGACATCGTCTTTCAGGCCATAATGGACATCCTTCTTAATACGAGGGGCGTCTGTTTTCAACCGAAGGTCCTTCTCTGAACGCTAAACAAAAACGTTTCTCCTCTCGATGAAAGCAAATTTGCCTATATAATCGCGAAGGACGTCATTTGTCCTAGCTATTATCAAGAGAAATTTTGACTTCCGTTGACCAACTTGAACTTATGATATCTATCATCACGTTTGTTGAAGCAGAAAATGACATCGTACTTCTGATAGGTCCATCGACGGTTCTTGACGTCAACAAAGTCGAGGTGTTAAAGTTGACGGATTTGGACGGGAAACGTGACTGTGAGATTGCAGGTGAGAATTTTCTATATTTCAGAGTTTTAGTTGTTAGCGAAATTTTTTCAATGTTTGACTTGTTATTAATTGCAAACTATAAAGTCTGCAGTGTTAATTTCCCAAAAAATACCTCATCATTAGAAAAAATGTTAAAATGATATAATAATTAGTTGCTTATGGTCTCTAAATTCATATAAGATAGAATTTGATATTTTGCAGAGAGAGAAGAGAAGGATTTTTGAATCTGTATTTCCTTTTTGTATTGAAATTTTGAAGATTATTGTTACGGAGTGTAGGAAGGTATATATATACCTATAAAAGAACTTAAATCATGCAAATCATTATAATTACAATAATTAGAGAGATAGAGTAAATCACGCAGTGATTGGAGAAAATATAATGTGCATTAACATCCCCCCGCAAGCTTAAGGACGTTGGACGAGAAGCTTGGACTGAAAAACTTGAAATTTGGACGGCGCTAAGGGCTTTGTGAGAGCATCCGCTATCTGGTTGTCAGATGGAGTAAAGGAAACTGATAGAGATTTATTCTGAACTTTTTCTCGAACAAAATGATAGTCAATCTCAACATGCTTGGATTTTGAGTGAAACACTGGATTTGAAGCCAAGTAGGTGGCACTTAAATTGTCGCAATAAATGACCGGTGTACCTGGGGAAGAAATACCGATCTCATGTAAGAGAGATTTGATCCAAAGAAGTTTGGAAGCACCGTTGGCAATATTGCGATATTCTGATTCCGTGCTGGAACGAGAAACTACTTTCTGTTTTGCTGAAGACCAAGAGATGATATTAGGTCTGAGAAATGTGCAAAAAGCACTAGTGCTCTTACGATCATCAGGGCAAGAGGCCCAATCTGCCACTATGAAGCAACTAAGTTGAAAAGTAGATGCAGCAGAGAAAGAGATACCGAGATTAGACGTGCCCCAAAGGTACCGTAGTATTCTCTTTACAGCAGTCCAGTGGATGTCAGTGGGAGCATGCATAAATTGACATACTTTTTTTACGGCAAAGGCAATGTCAGGTCTTGTAATGCAACAATATTGTAAAGCACCAACTATGTTGCGATAAGTGGATCCATCAGGTAAAGGAGTGCCCGAGTGTTTTGAAATAATAGGTCTCTCGACACCATAGGAGTAGGAATCGGGGTACAGGAACTCATATTTGCCTTGTGGAGCAAGTCGTTGATATATGAGGACTGATGAAGCATCAAGCAGTCTGGTAGAGATGTGACTGAAATACCAAGAAAATATTGAAGTGAACCCAGGTCTCGAACTACAAACTTAGTGTTTAAGTAGTCAATCAGTTTGTCAATGAGGGAAGAGGAATTCCCAGTCACAATAATGTCGTCCACATAAAAGAGCATCAGGATAATGAAGGAGTTTTGCCGAAAGATAAATAATGATGTATTAGACTTTGATGCCGTGAAGCCCCAAAAGAGAAGTGTCGAATACAATTTTGTGTACCAAGCTCGTGGTGATTGCTTCAAGCCATCTGTAATAAGCAAACATAGGAGGGGTGAGTAGTACTTACAAAACCAGGAGGTTGTTGCATAAACACCGTCTCCGTTAAATCGCCATTGAGGAAGGCATTATTGATGTCGAGCTGTCTAGTTGTCCATCCAAGGGAAATGGCTAAAGATAGAGCAATCCGTATAGTAGCGGGTTTGACAACTGGACTAAAAGTTTCATCGTAGTCAACACCTTTAGTTTGATCATAACCTTTTGCAACTAATTGGGCCTTGTAACGATTTATGGAACCATCATTGTTGAGTTTGAGTCGAAAAACTCACTTACAGTTTATAAGAGTAGCGCCCCGAGGAAGAGGAACCAGTCGCCATGTGTGATTTTTCTGTAAAGCATCAAATTCCTCGTGCGTTGCAGCAAGCCATAATTTGCATTTGGAAGCTTGTAGAAAGGTAGTGGGAGTTGAAGGAACATTGATAGTTAATGTAAGAGCCTTTGGTTTGAATATACCATCCTTGGAACGCGTTTGCATATGATGGGAGTTAAGGGTAGGTCGCCCAATGTCAATGTCAGGATTGCTGTGAAGAGGAAGGGGAGGAGGAGTGGGTGGGAGATCAGGTGGTAAGGAGGGACATGGAAGAGCCACAGGAGAAGAAGGGGGTAGAGATGAATTAGGAGAGTGATGGAGGGATGGTGGTGTAGAGGAGGGCGGAGCATATGATGGAAAGGGGAGGGAACTAATGGGGATAGAGAGGGCAGGTGGTGGGGCAAAGGAAGGTATGGGTGTTGTAAACGGGAATGAAAATTCATCGAAAATGACATGTCTGGTTATATAAACTCTGGAGGATGAGGGGTTGAAACATGTGTAACCTTTGTGATGAGCACTATAACGTAGAAAAACACAACGAGACGAGCGGGGTTGAAGTTTATGTTTATTGAATGGTCGAAGATAAGGGAAGCAAAGACAACGAAACACGCGAAGAGAATGATAAGATGGTAATGTACCATAAAGGCACTCGAAAGGAGATTTGAAATTTAAAATACGTGTGGGCATATAGTTAATCAAAGTGACAGCGGTAGTGAAGGCGTAAGGCCAAAAAGATTGCGGAACAGATGAGTGAAATAAAAGGCTAGCCCCGTTTCAACAACATGACGATTTTTTCTTTCGACACGACCGTTTTGATTTGGAGTGTAGGGGCAAGAAATTCGGTGATGAATGCCTTGAGACTTTAAGAGCTTAGAGAGGGAAAGGAATTCCGAAAAAATTTGATGAACTTGATCTTTAGTTTTGATACAGTAAATCTAGGTGAATCGAGTGCAATCATCAATAAATAGAACAAAGTATCGATCACCAGTTTGAGAGGGAACTGGCGATGGACCCCAAAGGTCAGAGTGAACCAAGTCAAACATATTTTTTGCATGCGAAACAGATAACGAGAAAGGCAAACGATGACTTTTACTTAATTGACAAGAGGTACAAATTTTTGAATTTTCAGAGTCTGAAAATTGAAGATTACATGAATTTAAAAAACGAGACATGGAAGAGAAGCTCAGATGGCCTAACCGTAGATGCCACAAGGTAGAAGTTGGAGTGATGGATTTGTCATGGCTGGTTGTCAAGGAAAGAACTTGAGGAGATGAAATGAATTTGTAGAGGTCGTCACTGAGAGAGCCCCGAAGTAGTGTCCTGTGAGAGATCCGATCCTTGACAAAAAAGGAATTTGAATGAAATTCAACAAATACATAATTATCACTACACAGTTTAGAAATACTCAGGAGATTATGAGTGAGTGATGGTGCGTGAAGAACGGAGTTGAGTAGTATCGGTTTAGAAGAAGTAGGAATCACAGCAGTGCCAACATTGACAATGGGGAGATGCTTACCATTGGCTGTAACTACCTGTGAGGGACCCAAATATGGAACAGACTCATTCATGGTAGAGGAGGAAGGGGTAAAGTGGTGAGTCGCTCCGCTGTCAAGAAGCCAAGCTGAGGAGGAGGAAGCTTCGGTATGATGCAGAGGAGGAAGGCTGGCTGGGCGAGGGAGGAGACCAGCTGCATGGGCCTGAGGTGAGGCTGGAGGATGAGCTGGGCCGGGAGTAAATGCAGGATTTTACCTATGGTAGCAGACCAGGGCCGTATGGCCCACCTTATTGCATATATGACATCTGGGCTTGAAAGGAGGCCTGGGCCGGGCGAGTTGATTCCAAGTGTGTTGATATGGGTTAGGGGACCCAAGGAGACCATGTTGTGGAGATGGCGAGCTGGATCTCTGGGAAGGCGGCCGGGAGGGGCGAAACTGCTTGAAGGCAGCATTGGCTTGAAGGGAGTTCAGGAGGGGGAGCTGGGCGACGGAATTTTGCTTCGCCAGCCGGAAATCATAGCTGAGCAGGAGGCTGTGGATCTCTTCGATGGATGGTTCATCGGCTCGGCTTGTGATGGAGGTGACGAAAGGGTTGTAATCGACCCCTAATCCACCGAGGAAGTAGATGATCTGGTCGCGGGAAGTCACCGGTTCATCTATGGCGGATAGGGTGTTGCAAATTGAAGTAAATTTTTGAATATAGGCGGAAGCAAAAAGGCCATCTTTTGACAAACAATGAAGCTGATTTCGCAGATCAGTGATTCTGGCTAGAGAAGAAGAGGCAAACATTTTGCCGAGAGCAATCCAAATCTCTGTAGCGGTGTTGTAGCAGACGATCTGAGGAAGAATACTTTCTGAGAGAGAAGAAAATATCCAGCTCATGATGAGACGATTGTAACGCTGCCAGAGGCCGAACTCAGGGTTGAGTTGAAGTGTAATGTTATCCAGGTATTGAGGGGGAGGTGGAAATGAGCCGTCTAGAACGTTGGCAATGCCATTGGCAATGACAACGTTAAGGTTCTGCACCTTCCAGACGAGATAATTGGTAGAATCAAGTTTAATAGTGAGGGTTTGGTTGACAGAGGGAAAGGGAGGGAGGGAAATAATGGAGGTGGGAGAGGGAGTTGTTGTTGTTGTATTGGAGGAGGCCATTTTTGGCTATAAGCTCTGATACCAAGATAGAATTTGATATTTTGCATAGAGAGAAGAGAAGGATTTTTGAATATGTATTTCCTTTTTGTATTGAAATTTTGAAGATTATTGTTACAAAGTGTAGGTAGGTATATATATACCTATAAAAGAACTTAAATCATGCAAAGCATTATAATTACAATAATTAGAGAGATAGAGTAAATCACGCAGTGATCGGAGAAAATATAATGTGCATTAACAATATAAACAAGAACTAGATAAATATATAAAAATTTTGAAATAATTTATTTTTATTAAATTAATGTTATAGAAAGTAATAATAATAATAATTATTATTATTAATAAATAATTAACATAACAAACTATAACCTATTGAATGAGCGATAAACCAAATCTTAAAGTAATTATGAGAACAATTAAAACTTCGTACTATGAGAAATAAATGACGTAAACTTTGCAGTCACGGTTTTTGTTAAAAATTTAAATTGTTTAAAATAATCTTATAAATATTCACTAATAAATTTTAGTTTTTTCAGCACAACTCGAAGGTAAAATCATGATCTCACCCTCAAACATAACTAATATCTCAATTAATCTGTTTCAAACTTATATCAAAGTATTTCTACTCACTAGTTGAGGAATGACAAGTACAAAATTAATAATAAAAATCATTCAATTATTACTCTTTTACAATACATCAGTCAATTAATGTATTGAAATATGCTCTTCGACTCAGCCATGAAAACCAGTGATTAGAAACAATCTAATAACAAAATGTAAGTATCCACAACAGAAACTAGTCAAATTATTTTAAACAATTTAATTTTTTAATGGAAAACATGTTTGAGTCGATCATTTTTTATCGTTTAAGGTTTTAGTTGTTCACAAATTTTTTTTAGGATTTGAATTATCGCTAATTCAATAGTTTAGAGTTTGTTTTATTAATTTTTCTTATTAATAAAAATACACAAGTAGGCTAAACATAGGGGACCATTCAACAAGTTGACATTACTGCCCTTGCAGTTTTCCAATTTGTGCAATCGGACAAATGAGATTTTTATAGTTAATTCCATTATATTCAAATTTGACTTTAATTTAATAACCAAAGTTTGTCTATTTAATTATGTTTCAGCTATTTTTTTCCCATTGTTATTTTTATATTTATTATTCGTCTGAGATGACCATTGTCCTAGGGCTTAATTAAAATACTATTTTTCTAATTTTCAATTAATTAAAGCCCAAAATTCACATTGAGGTATAAAATTTATTTTATTTGCTAAATTAACTGTATAATTCAACCTTCAATGGTTTTAAATGGTATTTTAATCATAATATCATATCAAATAACGATCGATACATCAAATAATAGGTTACGTTGGCCAGTGTTACTACGGTAGTGCTGATTGTTTCATACTTATTGTTAGAGTTCAGGTGTGACCCAAATTCTCGTTGGGTCAGGTCGGGTTCATATCCAATATTATGGTTATTTAGTTTCTCTATATATTGATGCTTGAGTCGCAAAACTCATTGTACCTTGATTTTCTGATTAGTGATTTCTCCTTTGCCCATGGTTTTTTCTCGTTAGGGTTTTTTACGTAAATCTTTGTGTCTCTGCTTCTGCAATTTTTTTTTTTTGTTTCGCGTTTGATTCTCAACACTTATTTTTCAAGACAATAGTTTAAAATATACAATTCATTTATTTCTTTTGTAACACAATAAATTGATACAAGAGAATTAATATTGACTAGTTCTCTATGTAGAGAATTGTTTAGAAGCCTTGGTCAAAGGGCCAAGCCAAATGGGATATTCCCAAACTTTCAAATGCTTCACACCAATCCAAATCTCTTCATAGTTTCAAATGTAGCCTAGTCATCATGGTTGACTCTCATGTCACTTGGGGGTGTTTCAACTTTTAATTTGCTAGTTGATAATTCATTGTTACCCGCTCGATTTTGTGCGATTAAGAGTTTTCTTGCACGATTAAAGATAAAATAAGTCACCTACTTTTGAAACTAAAGTATATATAACGTTAACGAAATAAAACACTGATAGTTTGAATATATTAGATCCATTCGATTACTATAGTTAAATAAGTTAAAAACATTCCCCACTAACCTTTAAGTTAAATCTCAGCAAATTACGTGTAATTACGTAAAAATAGATAGTGTACGAAAAAGATATATTTTTTAATAAAATTTTTTAATCGAATAGTCTTTGCAAAAGTAAGACCGAGTTTATATATAAGGTGCATAATTTAAATAGAAAAATCATTTTTATAATAAGAATTTATACTTTGACTAAGGACAGTATACAGGACAAGAAAACCTCAAGTGGAGGCAAATGACTACAAACCTTGGCTTCAACAATGGAGGTCAATGGTCCAAAATTGAAGGCTTATACTTCATCTACTTAATTATTATTATTGCTTTAAAATTATAGTCAAATAATTAGGATTTGCAAAATAGTTATTTATTGACAATAATTCAAGATTACATGGAGACTAAATTAAAACCCAAACTATCAAAATGTCAGATATTCATTAGGACAAGAGTTAAAAAAAAGTGAATACGTCTTAACCTAAATATCTGCTGACAATAACGTATAGTAATGCTATTCATGGCCCGACCCAGCAACAAATACTGATAATATTATTAGTAAAAGGTAATACTAAGTTTCCATTGTAATTTTATATTTTAGTTTAACTCATAATATGATGTTTATTAATTAATGTAATAATTAAAATAAAATATTAATATCAGCGTTTTATTATAAAGTAAAATTAAAATCTACAATTAGAGAACAAATTTAAGATTACATTATCTTGTACGTTTAGACACGTTCAACTCTACATATTTTTGTGAAAAGGAGAATATTAATTATTAGAATCCATTTTTAGATATGTACATATTGTTCTACTCACCCCCTATTTGACTAAGTAATGGAAATGCAAATAAATTTGAGATATATTTTCTAAATTATTTCAATTGTTCATTGTAGTGTTTGACTTCAAATTTTGGATTATTTTATTTGGAAAGACGATCTATCCCCTGCCAAATAAAAATTTAAATTTTTAACAGAAAACATGACTGCGAGGTTTGTCTTCTTCATTTTTCATAACTCAAAATTTTAGTTGTTCGCAAAATTACTTTAAGGTTAAGTTTGTCACTGACCTATAATTCAGAATTTATTTTGTTAATTACCCAAATAAAAAAACCCTAACAAATTTAACTCATTAGGCGTGACCCTTGTGAAGTAAATAAGAAATTATTTTTGAAAGATACATGTATAAAATTATATAATTTAGTATCTCTAATAATTATATTATATTATAAAAATTTTGCAAATGAGTAATTGATACGTAAGTTCCATATCATGGTGTAAGATTAATATGTAAAATTAGAGTGTAAACTTAACACTACTTATAAGCCTTCAATTTTGGACCATTGATTAAGCATTAAATAGAATTAATAATGAAAAAATAAAAAATAAAAGCTTAATTAATTTGTTTATTTTCTAATTTTGATGAACAAAATTATTATATTGAAAATACAATATAATATTTATTTATTGCATTTTAAAAATAAGTTAATTTAAAATAAGCTTTTCCACTATTTTAATAATTTATTTAGTGGCGACCGTGAAGGGTATTGCCGATGACTTCAATGATACTGCAGGTGTCATCCACAACCTTGATCTTCTGAAGAAGAGGAGACGAATTGGCCGTCGTCGACAAGTCGTCGGAGCAGGTATCGGCCTCCGTCATTGCACCGGAAGCGGAGATGCTTACGCCCATATAATCGCCGGAACCTAAGTACTCTTTCGCTTGCTCAAGGTCGCCAATGGCGTCGTCGAAATTTTCAGAGCAGGATTTGTATATTTCCTTCAACTTATGGTCCGTTTCTTTCTGAAGCAGAGATTGAGCTTGGTTGAATGCGTCTTTGGAGTCGGTATTCGCCAAGTTTATTGTGTATTGGGCTAAAGCTTTCAGATCGGTAGTGCCTGCTGATTTTAGGACTCCCAAACAGTATGATGGATTGCTGGTTTTTGCGCATATGTCATTGATCACATCGTTTGTCGCTTCGGTGATGACTCTTGCATTAGAGGGAGCAAAAAAGAAGAAAACTAGCACTAGAGAAGCAAAACAGGTACTAAAAAGGTTGGTCATTTTTTCCGATTTCTCCGGCGGTTTCAGTATCTAAATGAAAAAAAATTCTCCGATGGTTGTCTCTTTCCAGGGAAATTACGTGATTATATAGGAAGTCATGAGGATGAGTGTAATCTTTACAAGGTAGCGGATCACTTGATCGTATCTGGCATTAATTTACCATTGTTATTGCTGATTGATCGCGTTTAATTGCCATATATAGTCATATTGATAGGTTTTGTAGAGTCTAAAAATTTGGGATTTTCTCAATTTAATACAAAAAAGGAATTACAAATCAGACAAATCACAGATGAATTGGTAAAAATTCGCCTTGATTTCTGTAGGAGAATAGTTTTTTTGGGGGCCATACAAATAAGGGTTCACATTTCTAAATTTGGTACGAATTTGAAATTTCTACTGTAATTTGAGGACATGGGATTTTTAGATAGTTTTACTGTTTTGAGTTGCTTTTATTTACTTACTTTCAGATTTTTTTGCAAGAAAAACATTGCTTATATGGACAATGTAAAAGTTGTTAAGGTATAATTTGAAATCAGTTTCATTTTTTCAAATGCAAAGTCAGTGCTTATATATCAGGCTAACCTTTGTTAGCGCTCAAGATTTTTATGTATGGTAATTTTTTTCAGAACGCATCTTTGATTCGTTGTACATGATTGTGCCCTTTTGAATGATTTTGAATTTCCCAGTTTATACTAAATGACATTGTTTTCTAGAGGAACATCTAACATTAGTCTTGAATTAAACTCCCATCTGCTCTTTGGTCCAAACTTCTCCTTGAACTTACCTGTGAAATAAATATGTGCATGCTTACGTGCAACTGTGCATGTTTCCTCATAAACAACGTTTTTAAGCCTCAACAAGCAACTGTAGAACACAGACTTGCTTATTTTGCAACAGTATAAGAATAGCAATATCATAAAAGTAAGAGTTTCAAATGAAGTTAGTTAATTTTGAGCTTTAATATGAAATAAGGAAACAACATTTGAAGAACTATATTTTTTGACTTATTTCATCTTCATATATTTGTGGTTCAATTGTTGGTTAAAACCTTCTCCTTGAACCTGTCAGATAAATGGCAATGGAAAAGGCAATGCCACAGATGTCCTCAAAAACCTTGAGGGACAGACTTGGGCATCATCCCTTGCAAAAGTAAATATCTTTCTGTAGGTTCTTGTACTTTTGAGAAGCCTAGACTTTTTTGCCTCCTCAATCTCGGGAACAACCTCGGTAAGACTGCTAAACATACTTAGTATCGATCTAATGTAGTAGGATCTGTTGCACTCTTAATCAGATATAGAGAGTATCTTTAAAATAGTTCTTATGCTGATTCTGCGAAGTTTAATGTGTACATAGCCAGAGCTTTTGCATCTAGGATAGGTGCAGATTTCAGGGCATCAAAACACTAATTTGGGTTTATGGTCTGTATGCAAACATCACCAAGCAGTTGCGTATTTCCGAATCTTGCGCTGGAAGGTGAGATCAATTATTTTATCTCCTTAGCGCTTGCAAAAAGTTCCAGTTGTGCACCGAAATGGTGTTTTAGTTTTATAAATTGTTGGATGATAAAGTTTTGGTGAAATTAAAGGGGGTTTGGTGAGATTTGTGATAATTAATGTTTTATGTTAATAATTTATTATTTATTTTAATTATATATAAAAGAAACATTAATATAGATAAAATTATAGTGTAAAATTAAAATATAATATTAGGGCATATACTCCATTACCCATAAATGAAAATTTTGGTCAAACTTAGACGTTGTTGGCTTACTTAACCATGATTTTAAGTGTGACGAATAAATAAAGTTTCATTGAAAACGCAATTTTTCTTAACTTTATAATATTTATTTATATAAAGTTTTGAAATAAATTATTTACGGTTGATTGATCTCAAGCCAAAATGGGCAAAGGCCCTTGGGCACTCTCACAGTCAAAGAATACAACCTCTCCCAGTCGACTGGTTGCATACGGAGGTCGACTAGTCATCGGTCATCCCGAAGGGAGGCCCTCGGGCGTTACAACGGAATGCGATTTTTTAGTGACGGTGAGAAAACTCACATTTTCCCTTCAATTTTTATCACGAACCAGCATAAAACCCTGCACAACCACTAAAACAACAACAATAATATATAAAAAAAAAAAAACCAACGATTTGAGTTTTCAAGCTCGAATTCAAAATTTTCAAATGAAAAAACAAAGTGAGAAACTAACTTATTTGTGAAATTTTTTCACAAAGGTAGGAGATTAAGATGACATAAACACGAATCGTGCGAAAGAATGGCAAGATTTACTTGTATGTTTAGCACCCTCTCCCTCTACACTCGAGGTTGAAACTAAAGAAGAAAGAAATGATTTTCTTTTTAAGAGAAAGGAAAAATTAAAATTAAAATTTAATTATTTTATTTAATAAATATATTATAAATATTAAATAAAATACTAAAATCTTGACAAAATCTGTCAATTCGAAACTTAATCTACGGAAATGAGAATTTACCAAATATAATCCCGTAGTTTCCGTCTATAGATAACATGGAACGCACCGGTTGATCATTTATTGGACATTTTACATGTGGTTGAAGACCCACTTCATGTTGGTAAAATATGGTCAACACAAAACAAATTGACTCGGTCAAAATGAAAAAAAATTATTCTGAAAAATATAAATTCTAAAAATTGCGGATTTTACAATTTCCCTGAATTTTAAGAGTGCAAAGTTATTGATTTCTTGAGCGTTCGTGGGATCTTCGTCACCCAAATAAATTATTTTACTGTCAATTCTAATAGCGTGTTAAATATCTATATTTGCATAACATAAGATGGAAAATTTTACTCAGTGTAAGTTTGGGTTGGCTAAGGCAGTGTCGATTCAACTCGTGTCAAATTTGGATTATTTCATGGTGATTTGAAACTATTTGGATCAATTGTTAGGGTTCGTATCGAATCTACTGGGAAGATCGCATAAATATTATTGACGATTCAACCAAAGAAGTTCACAATGTGACATTTAGATGTGGTTGATAATTTATGAGGGTGAAAAATAGGAAAGAAGGAGATTCAATTATATCAAAACAAATTTGTGTTTTCCTATGTGAGAGTGAGATTCAATTATATCAAAACAAATTGATAGATTTGGGGAAAGGAGATGATGCGACTGTGAGGGAGTTGGTTTTACTTAATGTTTTGATCAATAATTTGAGAATATTTTGTGAATAATTAATTTTGACAAATTTTCTAATCACATTAAATCTAATTTGATTTGATTTTTATTTAAATTCTAATTACCTAATTTGAATAATTTATAGTATTTAATTAATTGGGTTAGCTTAGAGAAAAATACTCCTTCCAACTTCAATTAGGTTATTTGAATTAATTTTAACTCACCAAATTTTACGTTGATTTGATTTATCAAAATCTTAAGATTTAATTTTTGAATTTAGTTATTATATTAAATTATATTTTATATTTTTTAATTTGATTAAAGTAGCTTTTACATATTGGCCCAAGTTTGTGGGAGGTATCTTAATTATTTGATATTTATTTAACTCTACTTGATCATCTAAATTTAGTTTTTAGGTAATTAATAAAAAAAAACTTGAATTTTGTGATTAGTGATAAGTTAAATCTTAAACAAAGTTTGCTAATAACTAAAAACTTGAACTATGAAAATGAATTACGTAAAGATCGCCATCTTGTTTTTTGTTAAAAGACGTATCTCAGACGTATGCGCCACCAACAGATGTTCGATTATACCAATTTACATATAAGGCGGACGTCTGAGCCTATACTCATTCACATAGAAGCGGATGTTCTTCTATTCGCGGACGTGTTCCTTTTCGCTACGAATATTTGCTTCACTGTTCACAAATATATATTTCCTCCCTCATTAACGTGAGTTGTCCATGTGTCCATCATTCTCTCCGTGGGCGCCCCCTTCTCCGTTCATTTATGTTTTTTCGTTAAATTGCGTGTGTCGCGCACGTGATTCCTCATGTCTGCTGCTAATATCAATTTTACTGCGGACGCGTTCCTTTTCGCTTCACTGTGCACAAATCTTTGCTTCCTTCCTAATTAACGTGAGCTGTCCACATGTCTATCTTTCTCTTTGCGGATGCTGTCACGCCCCTTTCCTCACCAGGCTTAACGGGCGGAGCCCAGGAAGCCTCGCAGACACGCGCAGCCCGTGTAACAGGCCAGCCGGGGGTTGGGCCGAAGACACTCATTAGTTGAACAATTGGGCCGAGTAAGATGGTGGGGCCATCACCATCAAGTTCGCAACATCGCAGGTTGACCAACAGGAGGTTGGGCCGCAACACCATTCAATGGGCCGTAGGAGCACTGGGAGAAGATCTCGCAGAATCTCGGATTCTTAGGGATTCTGCGCGTCGACTAAATAGGAAGGCGCGTGCGCAGCAGCAGAGATCGAGGAAGATCCCAGATTTGTGGGATTCATGCGGCATTTGAATTGGATTGGCGCGCTGCACAGCGAATGGGAAGCGGACACGTGGCAAATCAGATTTTAATTGTTACAACTATTTTATGGTTTTTGAAATTCAAATGTAGATAAGATATATTTGTTTATATAGGACCCTTGAGGCACCGAGCTTAGAGAGTTAATCCATCGTGAAACTTCTCGAGCTATTGTGGTGATCCGAGTGGAGATTTTTGTCCTAGGTTCTTTTATTATCAATAGAAAGAACGGGTTGGGAGCGAGGCTCCCGTAAAGATTTGCATGAGAGCGAGAGAGAGAGAGAAATTGAGAGTGTTCGTCTTGTGTTCACATCGAACAAGAAGCGAGGAAGGCTGGTTGGAGTGAGACTTCGACGCCAGTCACACGTTTACACGGATTCCACACGGTGAAAACCCTAGCGAAAATTTAGGGGTGTGACAGATGCCAATTCTCCATTTGTTTTTGTTTCCACATAAAATCATGTATGTTGTACACATGATTCCTCCTGTCCATTGTGGGTATCATTTCTACTGCAAACACGTTTATTTCTACTTTACTGTTCACGGATATCCGCTTACAATGTCCGCTAATCACAATCCACTACGCCATGTCTTTCCTTGAACAAACCTCATTTTGTGGACACCAACGCTTCCGCTGTGGATATCCACTCATAA
Organism: Begonia loranthoides; assembly: GCA_022433065.1. Taxonomy (NCBI): domain Eukaryota; kingdom Viridiplantae; phylum Streptophyta; class Magnoliopsida; order Cucurbitales; family Begoniaceae; genus Begonia; species Begonia loranthoides. Next base: position 371,672 of record CM039468.1, on the reverse strand, counting down.
TGTTCGACAATCACAGTCTGCCACATCATGTCTTTCCATAGACAAACATCATTTTGGGAACACCAACGCTTTTGCTGTGCATATCCGATCATAAACATCACTTATGTACAACAATGTGTCATTTTTTAAACAAGTATTTGCAGACACAAACACATATGTGATTACCAATTTTTTCCCAGATACATCTCATGCATTGTTGCTCATCCCTCCGAAACTAAGAATCACAGACTTATTTCTAGGAGATCAAAAAATAAAGAAATCTCCATGGCTGCAAGATCATGTCAGGCGTAGACTCGTTCACATCCATGGTTGATTCTTGGACGTCCTGCAATGTCGAGGGACGTTCGGGAGACATTTTTTAACTGAAAATGTGACTGTAACTTTTATGTGGTTTATTTTTTATAGTTTAAAGTTTTAGTTACTAGCAAATTTAGTTTAAAGTTTGATTTGTCATTCACATCAAAGTTTAGAATTTTTTTATGCTAATTATCAAATAAATTATAAATAGTTAAAATAAGTTATTAGTTGTACCAATCAATATTTGACATTTGAAAAAATAAAAATAGATAGTATAAATAAAAAATAAATATATTATTATTCATAACATTATAATTGAACAGACGAGATACAAACCCACCACCTACCCCAAAAATGAACGGCTATCAAACGACCCGAACACCAACAAAACATCGCGATGTATTATCCAACGTGTATGAATTGAAATGAGTACCACTTATCATGTTAGCTAATAACGATATGCCTATTTGATGATTTGCTCATTATAAGTTTACACAATTTATTTAAAATAATTCTTTATTTATTATTATTATTTTATAATAAATATTGATAAGTATAATTAATTATTTATAATTAATTATATTAATTAATATTTACACGTTAATAATTAAGAAAGAAAAAATGTAATAATAGAAAGTAAATGTAGTGTTATATTTTTTACATTAATTATATATATATATATTTTAATATAAATACACACATTATATGTAACAATAATTTTCCTTAAATGAGCTTTCCACAGACGATGATAGATGAACGGCCAGAACCATGACAGCAAAACGTCGTACAAAGTGGAGGTTGGCCACTAACTGATTAACACGTACAAGCACCCTGAAAAGACAAGGGGTAGAAATGTAAAACCCATCGTGAGAACGACAGATTCCAGCCACGTGGAATCCATGAACGGCAGGTATTCGCTGACGATGGCCAAACATTAAATGACAAATTCTAACCAATAAAAAACATCGCTTGCGGGTTGACCCATTTTAAAATGGGTCTCTCTTTCTCTGTAACCGGACAGAAAAAAAAACCCGACTGAAAGCCCTAAACGCACTGCTCTCTCTGTCTCGGAGTCTAGCAAAGCTCTGATCTCCATGGAGAGCGCTTCCTTGTCGATGAATCCGACCAACGTGCTCGCCGCATCAGGTTTCTTTCTTTCATGCTTTTCGTTTTCTTCAGGACATCGAAAATTTCTGTTTTTTCGTTATGGATGAATGGATGTAAAAACTTTGAAAAGTTTGATCTGCTTCCTTACTGACGAATATCAGGTGTCTGTCGGTTTTGGATCTTTTGATTAAAATGGTATCGTCATCGATATGAATCCTTTTGAGTGGGTGATTGTGTGATTTTTTTCTTGAGGTTGATGTAAAGACAATGTCATTCTTTGTTTTGTCCGTTTATTTAGTTCACATTATTTTTTATCTGATATTTTGAAATCAATTGGTGGGAGCAGCATCGTTACGTTCATTTGTGCTAATCCGTCAAGTTGAAAGTTCAATCATGATAATTGTGTTATATTTCTTCTAGTTAATTATAACGCTAGTTTTATGTCGGCTTGGTAATTGTCGAGACTTGGATAAGTTTTTCTTTACAATGGAAATTTGGTAGGTTTCTTCTGAAAGTTGTACCGACTAAAGTTATTAACTGAATATCTAAGCAATTGGTTCCCATATATGATTTCAGTTGAGATAAAAGAAAATGAAGGTTCATCAGCTGAATCTGTTAAAGAAGCATCTCCTGCGCAGAGCTCAGAGGCAAAAGCTAATGAAACCGGTGAGAATTACGAACACATTTGTCTTCATGATTGAACGTCATTCTTTTACTGTTTTGGCTGTATTCACTATTATCCTCTTATGTGGAATAAATATTTCATACATTTTGGGTTTTATCAAGCTAGAAATAAAAACCCGGGTGAATGCTATGTGGGAGCAAATGAACAAAGGAGGATCTAAGGAGATACTTAGAAGTTTTTCAAGTAGGCCCAGAGCAGGTACAAAGACAAATGTAAACACCTCTAATGTGAGTGTTTATTTACTTTCCCTTCCTTAGTAATGAAATTGGACATATATTTTTTTCTTCACGTTGGGTAAATGGATTCAGTATAAAGGTAATGTGATATGTGTTTATAGAATTGGAAGGCATATCTTGGCTTGGGATCAAAGAAGACAGAAACACTTAGTGACAATAAATCACAGGAAAGATCTAAAGTTCTTCAGAGCAGCACCACTGAAGAAGCTAAGAGGCTAGCTGCTGCTGCTCTTTCAGCGGTTAAGGATGCTACTGCGTCTGCTTCGGGCAGAGGACGAGTCGAGGTGACTGGAAATCTTACTTCATTTTTGGAGTTGGTGTGGTTGTTGGGAATATGAACTCTCATTTATGTTGTTATGAATCTGAAGTTTCACTGGTCTTGCAAATAGTGACTTGCCTAGAAACTTATTATCTTCTGCCCACTGGAGTATATCTATCTTTGAAACCCTTGTCAATAGCTTTGAATATAAAATACATCATAGCTATATCTTAACCTTTACCATCATATCTATCTCTTGAACATTTACTAATAACTTGGCATTTAAAATACATCATTTCTCTCCTGTGCGCAGTTAAAAATTTGATACTAAGTGTTCTTTTTTTCTTCTAGATCTCCGAGATTCGAGACTTTGCAGGTCAAGAAATCGAAGTTAGGAAGTTCGTAGATGCAAATTCAAAGGAAGCGGCTGAAAGGAGCAAAGCTTCTGCTCCTTCCGCTGTGGATGCTGTCCTCGAACAAATTAAGAAGAAAGCAAAACTGAGTGTGTTAGACAAGACAAAAAAAGATTGGGGAGAGTTCAAGGAAGAGAACAAGGGTATGGAAGAGGAATTGGATGCTTACAAAAAGAGTTCAAATCAGTATCTGGAGAAGGTTTCATTCTTGCAGAGAACAGATTACAGGGAGTTTGAGCGAGAAAGAGATGCAAGGCTTGCTGTTCATGCCAGGAGAAAGCCAGATATGCGCGACGAGCCATGAAAGATATTGTAAACGTGCTATTTCAAGGTTTGTATCGAAACCACAACCAAAACGAAAATGTGAATTGCTGCAATCCATTTGAATGATAAATAGTGGATAATTTTAACTTAGTTCGGAATAAGTTCATTTTTGAACCATCTCCTACACATTTAATAATAACACACTATAATATGTTAGGATTAATTTTCAATTTGCCTTCGTAATTGTTTTTATAATTTTGATTTCGTTTTTAATTTGAATTCCATACGGCTTTCGTCGATAACTTTTAGCGATGAATGTAATATGACTTTGCTAGTATTCATGTCATTGAGATTATCACACTAGCCATTTGGTCGACGGACCTAAACTTGCAGTCGATCGCTAGAAGATGATTTGTTGCTTGCTTCGTTGGACCGAAGAGGCAACTAAGATATTATTGAAGTCGGACATTTTATCGACTATAGAAATAAGATCATATGATATTTTTTGATAAATTTATTAAAAAGAATTAACATGACAATTATTTAAAAAATAAAATTGAACCAAATTGAAACTAGTATATAATTGAGAACTAATTTGAGCTATGCTTTTCCATCAGAGCTGTAATTTGAAAACAACTACAGCACATATTACAGAATCTTAGAAAAGAGATCTGCTGAAATTAATCCTTAGTCAAAAGTCATCCTCATCTTTCATATTATTTTAACTCAAAACAGTTGAAGCATACAAAAATTACAGTCTTTTTGCAGAGAAAAACTGCAGATCTTTTTTTATGTCCCCAGTTCAAGCTGTATCAGCTATGGTAAAGGGTCGACAAGAGATTGAAAAATGTTGGGAAGTAATCACTCCAAACTTAATATGCAATAATGCAAAAAATAAAATAAAATTGAGTTCTCTAGATGTGGATGGGTTTGTCGTAGGTGGCCATTGCAGCTTCCTTCAATGCCTCACTCATGGTGGGATGTGCATGGCAAACCCTGGCAATGTCTTCGCTCGACGCATCGTACTGCAATGCCAAGGCTGCCTCGTGGATGAGCTCCCCTGCATTGGGTGCCATTATGTGCACTCCTAGGATCTTATCTGTCTCCTCTTCCGCCAATATTTTAACCACGCCTTCAGCATCATCTATGGCTTTTGCCCGACTGTTTGCCAAGAATGGAAATTTCCCAACCCGGTATGCGATGCCAAGTGCTTTCACTTGCTCCTCTGTCTTCCCTACAGATGCAACTTCTGGGTGCGTATACACAACACCCGGCACTTTATCATAGTCCACATGCCCTATTGAAAAAGGACCTCGATAATCAGTGATAAATCCATAACTTCTATTTCAAAATGTCCAAAAACTCTTGAACTGTTAATCTACATCCATCTCAATGTGCCTTTTATCGAATCTTTGCAATTGATATTCAGATCCCAAAGAGAGGGAAGAGATCTTCGTAAAGTGGGTTTTTATGAACCGATAAAGAATCAAAACCTATTTAAATGTCCCTGCAATTCTATATTTTCTTAAAAAATGATGCTCAACCTTCAAAGTCATTCCCCTAGACATCAATTATTCTAGATTTCTATCTTTTCTGTCTTCTAACCTACTATTTACATAATATAGCAGCGCATGTAAAGAAGGGTATAAATAACAAAATAACAAACAAACCTGTTTTGCCTGCAATGAACTCAACGCAAGCAACTCCATCTTCCTCTGCCTTGTGAGCGAGCATTGGACCTGGAATTACATCTCCAATTGCATAGACACCACTCACATTTGTAGAAAATCTTTCGTTTACCAAAATCCGCCCTGCCTTGTCAGTTTCTATGCCTAGTTTTTCCAGCCCTAGACCAGCTGTGAACGGTATCCTACCAGCAGATACGAGAACAACATCTGCCTCAAGTGTAGTTTGATCACCACCACTTGCTGGTTCAAGGGTAAGTTTCACACCATGTCCACTAGTATCAACTCCCACTACCTTAGTTTTGAGCATGAACTTCATACCTTGTTTCTCAAGGGCGCGCTGGAATTGCTTCCGCACTTCTGAATCCATGGTAGGAACTATATCTGCACCAAACTCAACAACAACTATCTCCGATCCTAGTCGGCCCCAAACTGAGCCCATCTCTAGTCCAATGTAGCCAGCGCCAATGACCACAAGTTTCTTGGGGATAGTTGATAATGCTAAAGCTCCAGTAGATGATACAATTCTTTTCTCGTCAATGGTAATACCAGGTAATGATTTGACGTCAGACCCAGAGGCAATTATAATGTTCTTCCCTTTCACAATAATTTCCCCACCGTCTGGGGTGTCAACAGAAACTTCTGAGGAAGACTTGAGCTTACCGTAACCTTTTACATAGTTCACCTTGTTCTTCTTGAATAGTCCTTCGATACCTCGAGTAAGATTGGCCACTGCTTTATCCTTTTGAGCCAACATTGCAGGTAGATCAACCTCAACGGAAGAAAACTTCACTCCATGGTGGGCAAAGGAATGCTTGGCCTCGTGGTACATATGGGAGGAATGAAGAAGAGCCTAAATAAACAAATAAATACTAATTAATAACAAGGAGACATTAATTGTAAAGTGTAAATTGAATAAACCACGAAAAAAAAACATACTCTAATCTTTTATACCAAAGTCACAATTATGTGTTTTGAATCAACTTAAAATTAATGGCTTGTAACTTAATGAAGTTCACTTTTAATCTTTATACTAAAATGTGTTTGGCAAAACTTATTTAAGCAGGCCGTTTTGGCAAAATAAGCTTAGAGATCAAGTAATCTTTTAAATAATCTGAATAAACTTCCAACCTTAATTCATGCCTTATTCTCTTTCTCAGCTAAATATTTACTAGAGCAGATCATCAAAAAGAAAAAGATGCACAAAACTAATGGGAGAACAAGAGAAATATGGAAGCTTAACACATTGAATCCAATTTAGTTCAATAAAAACATAAAAAATTCAGTTAAAGCATCAAATTCCACAGTAAACTTAAGCTTAGGTAAGCTAAAATCTACTTGAACTAACATAAATATTTCTCGAATGACGATGACTATGCCTCGTGATAGAGCTATATTGTAACAATCTAAATCATCTTATATCAGATATTTGAAGTCAAGCGTGTGGATTCTTTCCTACCAAACCGGTTTCTCAAGAGCGAGTTCCATGATGAGATTGTTACTTTACTTAAAGTGAGCAAAAAAAAAAAATGATATCGACTAAAGAATCAAACAAATCCCCAGAAAAACTAAAATTAAATGATCAAAAAGCATAGAAAAGGAAGCAGATAATGAAAGGAAATAAATAGCAGATAAATTGCCTTGGAAGGGATGCAGCCAACGTTAAGGCAAGTGCCACCAAGAGTGCCACGCTTCTCAATACAGGTGGTCTTGAGACCTAGCTGAGCAGCTTTAATGGCGGCCACGTAGCCGCCAGGGCCACCCCCGACAACAACAACATCGTTCTCCTCAGATCCCGACGAAGCAAATCCCCTACGGAAGGAGGTCAAGGAGACCGAATACCTGAGAACGCCGGAGCAAGAATCAGAAAAGTTGCCGGAGAGAAGGAACGTCTTCCGTCTGGCAAAGTTTGCCATGGCCATCGCAGGGCAATCAGGTGCAGAAATGGATCAAAAATTCACAAAGGGAATGCAACGCTGCTGGGTTTGGGTTGGCTGGTTGACGTCTAAGTAAATATATTGTATATTTTTAATTGGGAGATTAACAAAACATCCCCCTTATATATGAGATAAATAACCCCTCAACCACTAAATAATTTTAATAATAGATTTGAGAAAATTCTGTATAAATTGATTTAATTTTATAATTTAGAAGATTTTGTAAAAAAAGTATATAATATTTAAATGTTGGATGATTTATAATTGTTTTACTGTCCATGAAAAAATCATAATTTATCTGTATTTTTTTACGAAGAAGACAATAAATTTATTCCTTATCTGAAGATGAAAGTCTTTCATGTGCGAAAAATCGAATTTTCTTTGAGGAAAGTAATATTTTCTTAGTCATATTTTAAATATTCATTTTTTACAGAGAAAATATAACGTTCTGTTGCGAAGAGACAACATTCTGTTGCAAATAAACAATATTCTGTAGTGAAAAAATAATTTTTTTTAAAGAAAAACATAATATCGGTATTTGCTCTGTTATTTTTTTATAATTAAGTAATTTATTTATTAGTAAAAATTATTTAATTGTTAAGATTAAGATTTTGTTTTGTTAAATTTTTTATTTAAAAATAAATTTTCATTAAATCTGTCAAAAAAAAAATCATCTCATTTATTGATTTTAGTCAAAATAACAATTTACCTATATTTTTTTTAACATTTATTGATTTATATGATTAACCCTTTTGTGTCCTCGAAAAGCAAGTACGTACCAAATCGTGTAATTATAAGTATTCGATCCATTGGGAAGGAATATATAGAACAAAGACGCGAAAGAAGTGTGAGCTCGAGCTGCGTAAGTGAGTAATATTGTACCATAAATAAGATAATAGTTTTAACTAAACAGATTTTGCTAAACAATGCCTCATAAGATAAATTTAAAAAATAAAATTGTGCAAATTTCGACTTTATGCAAATAATATTGTACTAACTCAACTAATACTCTGCAAGTCTTTCTCCTTCTCCCGGGCATGAATTTCTAGATGGACAAATTGAAAGTTGTTTATCCCTCAATCTAAACTTACATTTATGTGGAGAGTGTCAAATGAATTAATTTATTCCGATTTTCGAGAATTACATGAGAGTAATGTCATGGGTGTACTCTAACTTTGCACTATAATAATAGAGTAAATATAAAAAACTACAAATAGAAAAAATGTGGTAAAGTTCATGTTATACCTCGAATTTAAATGTTAAAACAATTGATATCGTAATTTTTTTTTGAATAATATCGTTTTCAAACTTTGTACCATGAACAAATCAAATTAGCTCCTGACATTGAATGACCCATTAAATTTATCACATAACCTGCACGTGACAATTTAATTTTAAGGTAAACTTTATAGTGTGATGGACCTCCACGAAAAAAGGCCGTGCGGATTCGATATCTTATTGGTCATTAGTCTTTTAGTTTTCCAATAATGGAATATTTATAATTATTCTAGTATTAAAAAACAGGGAAAATGAAAAATTAATCATTATCTTTTATGATTAATGACAAACCAATTATTATCATTTTTTTGTTAACAAATTAACAACTGAACTATACAAAAATGACGCTGTTAACATCGCTGTCACGTTTGCCATTATTGACGACGAATCGTGGCAGATTGACGACAAACCGCAGCGGCTTGACGACAAATCGTAGCGCCTTGACGAGGAACCGCAGCGGCTTGACGACGAACCAAGAACTAAGAGAAATCGTTGCCGTGAACATTACTGTTAACTTTCTAAAAATTGCAGTGGAAAAGCACAAATATCTATGAAAAAAACGGAAAGAACTCATGATTTTAGAAAGGGAAATTAACACCGCAGACCCTCTAGTTCGAGGTCAATGACAAGTCAAACCCTTGAGAATTTTTTTTAACAACTGAAACCTTAAACTATGAAAAATTAACACTGTCAACCTCGCAGTCAATTTTTCCGTCCAAATCCGTCAAACTTAACTCCTCAGTTAACTTGAAAAATTTTTCTCTCAATCTCGATCTCGTTCGTCGGCGCTAATATTTAAAATCGATGTAAGTTCTTAGTCGAAGATTCAAAAATTTCGAACTTTCTTACTGTAAAACGACGATTTTTGAAGAAGAGTCGTTCGTTTTAGGTTAAAATATGATTTTTAACATATAACGGATGTCCGTTATTGTAACACCCCAAATTATATTATCCCCAATTTTGAAAACCCTAAAATTTTTTCCCAAATCGATTTACAAAATTAGGTTTAATTTGGTCGTTATAAATCCTAATTTACAAAATTAGTTAATGAAATAGTTATTTATGGCGGAAACATTTAATTAAACAACATAATAGTTGAAAACCATTTATTAGAGTTAATCCTAATATTCAAAATCCCATATAGCATTTAATTAAAACTTTATTAAATCAAACGTAGTTCATTGAAAAACCAAATACAAACTTATTCAAATAAAACTAAAACATTAAATAAAGTTCTTCTCAAAATATGAAAATTTTAATAAAATTCATTCTGCTGACCCATCATTGACATATTCGATATTTCCCTCTGTATGCTCTTCTACTTCGGGAAAATCCTCGATCAGTCCAAGTTCCTCATCTGTTAAAAATTCACCTACATCACAAAACTAAAACGTGAGATAAACTCAGTAAGTGGTAACACGTGCATAAATGTTTAATCTCACGCATTACCAAGTTTTTAAGTTTGAAAGTTACATACTGGTTGGAATTCATTTTCCAGCCCTACCAAGTTTCAAGCTTTCATTAGCTATCACAAGGTTTCATGCGTTCAGGCTTTCATTAGCCATCTCAATTTCCGTCAATTCCATCAGTTTCATGCACATACAAATTGACCTATAGTTTTTATCTTGATTATACCATATGTCAATATCTAGTCGTGCGTGACAGGATAAAACTATATAACTCTAATAATAAAATAACAACTTTAATAACGAAATAATTATAACGAAAATAATATATGTCTTGTGATGTAGGGCCTATGGCCAAAACGACGTAAGTGTTCCACTTACATGGATTCCGAGAGAGTTAGGACGTTAGGATGATTTAAGTGTTGAACGAACGTTGAAAATCGTCGATTACCTTCCAAAATAATATATCTATTAAATTTCCGAAAATAACGATATTAATCCTTGAAAGAGATTCGGGCAGAATATCGTTACCGTCAAAGACCTTAAATGAGTCGAAGACGACTTTGGGTTGGATCGGGTCGAAACTGGATCGGTTCGGGTTGGGCCGAAACTGGGTCGGTCGGATCAAGCTGGATCGGTTCGGGTCGGGCCGAAATTGGGTCGGGTCACTTAAGTTGGACCGAACCACTTCTTCCTCCCTCTCCTGTCTTCTTCTTCGTCACGCGCAAACCAGAGGCAACCAGAGGCAGAGTTCCTTTCTGCTTCGTGTCGAGAGGTCGTCTCACGTCCTACGTTCGTCGTCGGCCGCCGCTGGAGGAAGAGATTTCGCCGCGGAGAGGAGTTCGACTGGAGGAAGTCACTTCGGGAGGGATTCCTTCGCTAGAGAGGTGAGTTTTTCTCCGAGCTTTGAGACTTCTTCCCCGATTTTGTGTGATTTCCTACCTCGGTGAGACCCTCTATTTATAGGGGAGTCTCACACCTATTTCCTTATGGGATTCTTCATGAATCCAACCTTCCAGAGGTCTGGATTCAATGAGGGGTAACGGAAATGTTTTCCGTTTCATTGCCATTACTCTAAAACGCGTGACCATTTAGTAATCTAACACTAATTTGGTTTCGGTTAGACTGGATTTGGGGAAAACGTTATTAGGTTAGATTTGAATTGAATTCAAATTTTTGGAAGAATGCAGTAAATTGGGGGTTTTGAATTTGATACGTTACAGTTATACACTGATGGACGTCCGTCGTAGGTTAAATGACACATTTTTATGTAAATGGATGTCCATCCAGTCATATTACATTTAATATTAATAAAAAAAATTCAAATTACTGTTTTAACCCTATAAAGAAAATGTCAGTAATATTTTTTAGGGACAAAAGGGTAATTGGACAGACAAGTGCCTGACAGCTGTACCCAACTTGTCTTTTCAATTACCCTTTTGTCCCTAAAAAATATTACTGACATTTTTTTATAGGGTTAAAACAGTAATTTGATTTTTTTTTATTAATATTAAATGTAATATGGCTGGATGGACGTCCATTTAGGTAAAAATGCGTCTTTTAACCTATGACGGACGTCCATCAACGTATAACGGACGTCCGTTATATGTTAAAAATCGTATTTTAACCTAAAACAAACGACTCTCCTTCAAAAATCGTTGTTTTACAGTAAGAAAGTTTCAAATTTTTTATCTTCGACTCTGAAATTCATTTTTATGGAAGAACTTACATCGATTTTAAAGATTAGCGCCGACGAACGAGATCGAGATTGAGGGAAAATTTTTTCAAATTAACTGAGGAGTTAAGTTTGACGGATTTGGACGGAAAAAGTTGACTGCGAGGTTGACGGTGTTAATTTTTCATAGTTCAGAGTTTTAGTCGTTAAAAAAAATTCTCAAATGTTTGACTTGTCATTGATCTCGAACTAGAGGGTCTGTGGTGTTAATTTCCCTTTTAGAAAAGACTTTAAGTGGAAATGACTTAATATTCATAGAGAATTGATTTAGAAAATTTTTGATTTTGTAAAATAATGGATTTAGAAGATTTCGGGTTTTATAATTTGGAAGCTTTTGTAAAAGAATGTTAATATTTTAGTTTTCAGATGATTTAGAATTGTTTTACAGTCCATGAAATAATATTTGTATTGTCTGGGTTTTTCTACGAAGAAGTGAATGAATAGTATTTTTATTTGCAGAATATCCGCCGCATTTTAACAATTTAACCCATGAACTATGATGATCTGTCGTAGTTTAACAATTTAACCTCTGAATTATGATAATCTGCCGTGATTTAATAATTTAACCCCTAAACTATTTGAGGAGCATAAAAGTTAACCCCATAACTATTTGAGGAGCGTAAAATTTGAAGATGTGCACGTAAATTATTCAAAATTTAAAATAAGTAAATGACGTTTTACTCATATCAATTCAAATTGCAAATTGGCGGCTACTGTGATCTGTTATCGTCGCCAATTGATGAGCTCTGGTTTTCCAGTTTCAACCTCTGACAACCATCTCATCCCCAATCTCGAGGTCTCCGTGTTTCTGATTCTTCTCGATTCACCTTCTGCTGTAATGGCCGTCCTTCTTTATTCATTTCTCTGCTTCAACTTAGGGTTTCTCTCTTTTGCTGTTGAAAAACTCTATCGCTGAGAATACCGTCGGCGTTAGCTTATAATGTCGAAAGAAATTTCTGCCTCTCGGTTGATGACTCCGAATGAATCGAAGAATCCGAAATGTCCCTCAAACGAGAATCAATTCGAATTCTCGGTTAATGCAGTTCAGTTTCTGCCTCCCCGAACACCTTTGTACGCCATAGCTGATCCAGCTCAATACCTGGAGGAATGTAAGGATTCTGACTTCGATTCACTTCAGAAAATCTATGCTGCTCGATTTGGTAGGAACCCCAAAAGCGAAGGTTCGGAAAATAATGGAAATGGATGTGTCAGTTCTGGAACTCCTAGAGTTTCAGGTCGTGTTAGCAAAGCGCACTCGGAGCCCAACTCTGGACAGAGCACTCCGGCTAGGGGTTATTCAAGAAATTCATTTGGTGGGGGGGTAGTAGCTTGTACAGGGAGTAGAGCTCCGCAGCTTACTGGTGGTACATCCTCCAGAGTTTCAAGAGGAATTTCGATTTCCAGATCTGAACCATCCACTGAAGTTCCACATTTCGCCCTTGTAGAACATCCTTCTTTCTGGATAGATCACAATGTGCAGGTTTGCAAGCGGGTTTATGTTCGCTAGTGACTGCATTTTATTAACTTCAAGGATGTGATTCACTACTGTTCCGGTGCAGGTATTGATAAGGATCAGACCATTGAGCAATGCGGAGAAGGTTTCACAAGGATATGATCGATGTTTGAGGCAGGAAAGTGCACAAACAATGGTGTGGCTTGGTCACCCAGAAGCAAGATTTACTTTTGATCACATTGCATCCGAAACAATTTCACAGGTGCCATATTTTTCATGTTAACATGGATAACAATCTATCTATGATTCACAAAGTTTCTGTTTGACTAAGAGGTAGAACCAACTACAAATGTTTGGTTTCTTAGAAAATCTGCTGGTGTGAATTGACTGTAGGAAAGCCTGTTCAAGGTTGCTGGACTTCCCATGGTGGACAACTGTATGTCTGGTTATAATAGTTGTATGTTTGCTTATGGTCAGGTATGTTACTATTCTTCATGTTCATGTATGAACTACCCTTAGGGGAACACATTAATTTTCTAGATGTTTTCTTCCAGACAGGTAGCGGGAAAACATACACCATGATGGGCGAACTGTTTGAATTAGAAGGAGAACTCAACATAGATTGTGGGCTGACTCCGCGCATATTTGAATATCTGTTCTCACGTATTAGAGAGGTCTGACACTTTAACTCCTCCTGTTTATTTACTGTCACTGTTTCCACAATATTTAACATTGGTTGCTTTCTGTCTTTGTATAGGAAGAAGAGAGCAGAAGAGATGAAAAGCTAAAGTACAGCTGCAAATGCTCCTTTCTAGAGATATATAATGAACAGATAACAGATCTCTTGGAACCTTCATCAAATAATTTGCTAGTAAACTTCTTATTATATTTTTTTTCCTGTCTCTTATTCAGGGAAATTCTTTCATTTGGGCAGAAATATTATACGGTACTAGTTTTCTTGTAACAGCTCAGAGAAGATTTGAAGAAAGGTGTATATGTTGACGACCTTTCGGAATATAGTGTCATGACCGTAAATGATGTTGTCATGCTTCTGTTAAAGGTGTCATTATCTTTTAATTTTGAGCCTGTTGCCATATCCTGCAATCAATATCATTAGTCATTATTTGGTTTTATGTAGGGTGCGGCAAACAGAAAAGTTTCTGCAACTCATATGAACAGTGAGAGTAGCAGGTCCCACTGTGTTTTTACATGTACCATTGAAAGCCAGTGGGAGAAAGATTCTATATCTCATTTAAGATTTTCAAGGTTAAACTTGGTAGACTTAGCAGGTTCAGAAAGGTAAACAAATGTACTTGTCAGTTAACATCATTGGCTGCTCTTCTATTGATTCTATTGATTCTATTGATTCAGACAAAAAACTTCTGGGGCTGAAGGGGATCGTCTGAAAGAAGCTGCAAATATAAACAAGTCTTTGTCAACTCTTGGGTAATTGTATTGTTGTTTAGTGGTTAATTTGCAAAAGAAATGCTGGAGATAGTATCAATATGAAAGTATCATCTTATTTCCATGGAATAGATAATGGGCATTCAAATTGGAGTAATGGTTACAAATGAAAAAACATTTCAGAGTGATGATGAAATTGAAATATCTTTTTTTTCCTTGAACCAAGAATTCTTTTTTTCTTTTTCGAATTTCATGAAGGTGATAGCTTTTTTTATTAATTAAGATGTGTTACTCAGCTATGGTGATGAATTGGCTTCATTTTTACATGGTCAAATTTATTGATGACACATAACCTTAGTAAGGATGCATATAGTTTCTTTGTTTAGCCTTACTTGGGATGCATGTAGTTGCTTTGTTTCATACTGCTATAAAGATCATTTCAAGCACTTAATCATAATTATCTTGTCATTTTATGTTTTAGCTTGGTAATTATGTCATTGGTGGATTTAGCCCATGGGAAACATAGGCACGTCCCATATAGAGATTCGAGACTCACATTCCTTCTTCAGGTTATGTATAGTTCACTTCACTTAAAGAATGTTATTTGTTCCTACAATCTTTTCAAGCTTCAGTTATTTTTGATTCAGGATTCTCTTGGCGGAAATTCTAAAACAACTATAATTGCCAATGTCAGCCCATCTATTTGGTAGGTCTTTGAACTAGGCCAGGGTTCCCAATTTTCTTTTTCTTTCAAACTTATCATTAATGTTGCTTTTCTTTTTTGCAGCTCTGCTAATGAAACTCTAAGCACTCTGAAGTTTGCACAACGCGCCAAGATGATTCAGAATAATGTACTTACTATATTTGGAAATCTACAATGAATAAAAATTACAACAGTGCGATAAGATCATTCTTTCGTTTTATTTTACAGGCTATTGTCAATGAAGATGCTTTAGTAGACATAACAGCTCCACAATGGCAAATCCAAGAGTCAAAGGTATGCGTCAACCTCTATGTATCATCAATAATTTGATGGTAGAAGTGGGGTCCTCTTTATATTTGGTTGGCAGTTGAAAACAAACTTTTTACAGCCAATTATGCTTTTTGATTAGGAATGATGATTTTTCAACTTCTTTGTCTAATTGTGTACTAGTTTTTGAGAAATTGAGCCATTTGAAATGTTTAGTAAAAAAGAACCAGCTAATTGTCAAAAGTCAGCCTCGACAGTGGACCAGATCGGAAAATGAAGTCCAGAGCTAGCCTAGGCCTTGTCCCATGAGCTTTCGCCTGAAATTTTGTTGAGGCCTTTAACTGGTTAGGGCAAAAATGATGGTCCAAGGTCTGATCCCCCGACATTAAACCATCAAATCGGTCCAAAATAGTTGTTTTTTTTATTTTCAAATTAAGGCCATGAATCTGGATGTTTTTCCACGACCCAACATAAAAATTTTTGCACTTTCATTTGCAGGACGAGTCGAGTATACTATAACTGTGATGGCAACTATGTAAAATTATATAAACATGAAAAACATTCTAATTAAGTGGAAATTAGCATTATTAATTTTCTATAATATCAAGTGGTCAAGTTGTTGGTTGTTATTAAATCATATCTTCACAAATATTTATGGAAAAAAATAATTTGGCAGATGAAATGCTTGGAGGATGCTTTGGTTGGTGCCTTGAGAAGAGAAAAAGTGGCAGAGATTGCAATCCGTAAGCTAGAGATTGAAATTGAGCGTACTAATAATTTGGTATGTTGTTTATGGTAAACCTTTCATGTGTTCCCAGTTCTTAAAAAATTTTGTGTTCCATAACCATGATGTTTTTTGGTGAGAATAATAGAACATGGTTACTTTTGATATGGGGAGTATCAGTATGCATTACATTTTGATTTGATTTGTTCTCTTCCAGGCTTTCCAACACGAAGAAGAAGTACGAAGCACTAATATGATATTAAAACTCCGTGAGGAGAAAATTAAACAACTTGAGTTGTTGTTAGATGGCTCGCTTGCAGCTGAAAAATATCTCGTGCAGGAAAATGATGCTTTGCTCAAAGAGATTCAGTTGCTTCAAGAAAGGAATCATAGGAACCCAGAATTGGCACGCCTTACTTTCGAGAATACTAAATTGCTGGAAGAACTACAGTTGTAATTACCATAACAAATCTACAAATGCTTTGCTAAAATGCTCATTTTGTGCCTTACCATGGAAACATCTTTAACTGTTCTTTCAGGTTCCAAAGTTTTTATGAACAAGGAGAGCGTCAAGCACTGCTGGATGAAGTTGCAAAGCTCCATAATCAGGTTTAAGAAATTTCAGCATTTTCCCCTTCGTAGTTCTCTCTCTCATTTCTATTAAGACCGACAATCATTGGAAACATCATGATGCATTGCCTCTAGAATCATGGGAAAAGAACTGTATTCTCAAATGAGTAACTGGTCATGTTTTAATGATAGCTATATTGAATTTCCTGTGTAACAGTATACTGAATGTAATGAGTTTACATTTGGAGAATGCAGGTCCTAATGATGGAGCACAATGAAGACATTACCAAAATTTCTCTACAAAACAAGATAGAGCAAGTGACTAGAGAACTTGAGGAGGCGAGACTATGCTATTCCCAATATTATGAGGATCAGGCCTCACAGTTATCTCAACAGAAAGAAGTTGATCTTGTACGTGAACAAGTTGAGGATGAGACAGCTAGAACAATTTTACAATTACAGGAAGAGGTTGGAGACCTTCAGCTTGAACTTCACCAGAGGCTATGCAGCGTGTCCCAGGAAAATTCTAGACTGAGAACTGCCTTATCTGCTAAAGAGAAGGAAACAATGGCACAGTGTATTGAGTGGGAAACAGCAACCTTGGAATTAACAAAGTTCTTAGCAGATAGTTCTAGATCCATCCAAGATGCATATGGACACATAGAACATATTGCTCATTCATTTCCCAAAGTTAATGTTTGTCTTGATGAACATATACAAAGGGCTGCCAGTGCTTTGCTTGAGAAAGAAGAAACAATCCTGCTGCTTCAAAACAGCTTTGAAAATGCTCAGAACATGGTTAAGGAAATGGAGTCAAAGTTAAGTTCTTTGAAGGTAGCAGCTACTGCTTTCAATGAAATAAAGGAAGTAAACATTGAATGCACTGAAGATGCAAACCAGTTAATCATGCTGGTGAATGACAAGTCCAATAAGATAAATATATTGGAAAGAGAACTCAAATATAAGGTGGAACAGTGTGCTGAAGCGGAAAAAAGGGCTGATGCTGCATTTCTTGTAGCAAAATGGTTATCTGATTGTCACAACGAAGATTCATATGTTAATTCCATTAATAGAGAACTTCAAACTTCTAAGTTGGATGATTTACCCGAAATGACCAGGGTAAATGATATAACGAAAGAGTCAGAAAAAGTTGAAGCTGAATCTGATCTGATAAAATTAGGAGTACTGGAGCTAAAGAATGTGATGGATTCATATTATGAAGAAACTGAAAAGTCCGTTTCAGCTGTCATTTACTACTTTAATGACATGTCTTCTGAATGTAAGGAACTATTTCAGGACTTAGTGACGGAAGCTCATGATATGAAGATGCAAATTAAAGCCTTGAAAGAGAATCGTAACTGTGTTGAGGAGTTGATTGTAAAAGGTAACACACATAAGGTGGAAAACCAGAGTGATACTTTGAATCAAATAAAAAATGAACTTTCTACATTAAATAACAGGCTCACCATATTCAAAAGTTGTATCGATCTGAATTTCCCTGTTGAGTCCCATGTTATAACTCAAGAATCCGTAGAAGTGGATACATGGGGTTCTGCTTGTTCTAGTCCAAGTTCTGACTCTTCAACTAGGTGTGCTGCTTATGGTGCTAGAAAGAACTTTTTATTGGATGCCAGTTGCAAAAACTTGACGGAAGGGTTTGTAAGTCACTGTTGGGATGTACAAGGGAAGCCCCTCTTTGACTCTCTTGATAAAAAGGAAGTTAGTTGTCTGAGAAAGGAAGTAGATATGATGTTTGGTTCCTTCGGTAAACTATATCTTCAAGTAGCTGCACTTCCGAATGGTCTAGATGCCCTAAATAAGAATTCATCAGAAGGTATGCTTTCTCAAGTTGATTACTTCTGTGAATGAGTATCAAAAACTAAAACTTGGAAATTACATTGATTGCTTCATGATTGATGACAGATTTGAAATTAGGGACATCTTTGGCGGGGAGGGTAGAAAGCGTGGAGGCATGTGCCATTGATACAAAAGAGGTAATTTACCTGCATAAATATTAAAATGAATGTTGAAAATAGTTGTTATCATCATATTTCTAATATCAGAGTAGGATCCCTTAGTTTCTCTCTTCCCACGTTTCTGCTCTGCAGGTAGCTCCTAATGATAAAGTTAAGCATGAAGTTGAGTTATTACAGAGATTTGAGGAAGCTAAAATGACAATTAAAGAAGCTGATGCTATGTTAAATACTTTGGTACAAGCACATGAAAATGCAAAACAGTTGAATTGCATGTGGAAACAATGTAGTGAGAAATTATTAGTTGAAAGAGTGACCTTGGTTAAGGAAGTAGAGCAGCTTAAATCTATGATAGATCTGAAAGAAGGAGATAATAAATCACTGCAGGAGCAATTTCTTTTTACTTTAAAAGAGATAGAAAATGCATTATCTTTGTACGAAGATTTTTTTTCCGAAATACAAAGAGAGGTGGATGGTAAATTTAGTGCTACACATTCTGATATGGTCTCCATTGGAAATGAGATGCTTAAAGTTCTCAAAAACTGCCACCCATCAATGGAAAATTTCTATTCTGATTTCAAGCGGAAAGAATTTACTGCATTTCATAGAGGGGAGCGTGTCCAAAATATTCATAGCTTTAATATTGGAGAACCTGAACAGCAAAAATGTGGTACAATGAATAAGGGCTTCCAATCCTTTTGCGCAAATGCTAAGGATGACAAGATAGTCAACTGCATAAAAAATGAATATGATCAAGGCCTAAGTTGTGTCAATGGGAAGAGGACTGAGGAGAATGTAGCACTTAAAAATGAATTACTGCGGAAAGAAGTTTTATTAGAGGGGTTGCTTTTTGATCTTAGTTTGTTGCAAGAATCAACTTCTGAAACGAAAGATATGAAGGATGAAACTGAAAAGATAAATTTTTTGTTAAGTCAGGTCCAACATGAGTTGGAAATTAAAACAAGCCAGTTAAACGACATGCAAGTTCAGCAAGGGAAACTTGAGGGGCGATTGGTTGATACTGAGAAGGCTTTGTTCTTAGCCAATTCGAATCTTGAGTTGGCAAATGAAACAGTTTGTACTTATTCTCATCAAAATATACAGTTGAAAAAGCTTTTGAACAATCTGTATGTCACGAATTCTGAAATAGAGAGACAACTGGAAGAGAAAAAAGAATTGGTCAATGGCTTGGAAAATGAGATTCTTCACTTAACTTCTTCAGTGGATGAAAGAATCCTTGCGTCAATTGAGAGCATTGAGAACGATTTGAGAAGAGTCATTTGTGAGAGAGATGAACTTTCTAACGAAGTTTGTTTCTTGACTGATAAGCTTAAGTTAACCTATGCGTTTGTTGATGAAAAAGAAGCTGCTGCTGTTGTGGCGCACGAGGTACTTTATTTTCATGTATAACTTATGGTTACAACTGATACATTTGTACATTGAATTTCTCTACACCAGGTCGCTGAGGCTAGTAAAGTCTATGCTGAACAAAAGGAAGAGGAGGTTAGAGTTTTAGAACACTCTGTGGAGGAACTTGAAAATACGATAAATATGTTGGAAAGAAAGGTTAATTCCTGAGACACGTTGATATTTATTTTCATTTTTCTTTTGTTTTAGGCAAATATGTTGGGCGATACATGATATTTTATTTATTTGTCTTTCAAAAAAGTAATGAAGAACAATTTTAATGCAAAATTGTTTCCTAGAAAAAAAAAAGCATTAAAGAAGAATGATCTGAAAAATTGAGTTTACTTTTTAGGTTCAATGCTTTGTGATAGTAGAATTTTATTTTTTCATGTGCGTTTGTTATATAGTTCAACTTGTCATGAGTTTTTGTTGTGACACAAGTTTTGATATTTCAAAAATCACTATTAAAAGAAATGAAATTTAATATCTGTTATCAGGTGTACGAAATGAATAATGAGGTTAAACAACATCGCTCAATCAGAGATGAACTGGAAATGGAACTCCAACATTTGAAACAAAGACTTATGACAGTAGAGAATTTCGCTGAAACTATAGATTCGAAAAATATAAATGGTGAACAGGCTCAAGAGGAAATCTCTAGGTTCTAAATGCTTCTTTGTCTTTCTCTTTTCAGTTTGAGAATTTAGTTCTCTTTAGTGTAATGACAAAACTATGGTATAGGAAACTGCGAACTAAAGCAATGGAACTTCTCAAGGCAAAAAATCAGGTAAAAGTTCTAGAAGAGGAAAGAGCGGAACAAGACAATGAGGTACTATTTTACTGTTTTATGGGAAAAATCAATTATTTTGTTCTATATCAGTAGCAAGTTTAATGTCTTATAAGAATAAAGGGCATTGGACTAGCCCATTTCCTTGATATTGTTATATCATATTTTTGCATAATCTCCATTTACAGATAAAAAATTACCAAGATTACATCTCCGAGCTTGTATTGCATTCTGATGCCCAAGCAACACAATATCAACAGAAGGTACAAAAGTATCTCCTCTCTTTTTGGTTCCATGATCAAATGAGGTTGCTCGTTGCTTGGAAAATACAAATAGCAAAATCAAGTTTCTACTAATGAATCTGCATAAACTACTAATTAAAATATGTCTCATATATATTGAAGTATAAAAAAATTGGAAACCTACTTTTTTTAGAAGAGTTAACATTCCCTGATGTGGTGGGAAAGCATGTGGCCTATGTAAGTTAGAACTCTTTCAACATTATTTTAAGTAACATGGGAAAGGAGTATTATGTCCATTATCGGATCCAGAAACAAAAGACATCCTTGGTAGCAAGCGTTAATAGAGTCCTTATTCCATGTTGACTATAATTTTTTGTGGATGTTTCATTCACTACTTCGACCCACTTTTATGTGTTTGTGGAAATATCATATATGCAAGATGTTTCAATTTGGATAGTACACGAATCTGGAGGCAATGATTAGTGAAGTAAGCAACAGATTGTCAAACCCATCATCAGAAATAACAGTTGATAAATCTGAGAAAAATCCAGTAAGACGAAGGGGATCCAGTTCACCTTTCAGATGCATTGCTAGTGTAATGCATCAGATGAATTTGGAGAAGGACAATGAATTGGCAATAGCCAGGCTTCACATTGAAGAGTTAGAGGTATTGGCAGCTAGTCAGCAGAAAGAGGTAAAAATTGTAGTGTTTGTATACCCCATGTAATAACTGCATAAAACTTGAATTGCACCTCCTCCTGATTAAAAAATGTGCTGCTTGTCAGCTTTCTCTCTTTATCCAATTCTATTTATTTATTTGTTATTTCATTAAGGGAATGAGTAGTTTAATTGTCGAAATTATTCTTATCCTTTCATGATTAAATTTCAATTTCATTATGCGCATGCAATGACACATTTATTAACATGCCTTGTTTAGCAAAAGCGTAGAAAATTTATTGTAGGAAAAAATGGCAATGATAAACCCATGTGGAGGCATTTAAGATCTTGCTTGATGAGGATAACATAGCCTGAGTTATATTCTCTTTCATCAGGTATGTATCCTGAATACTAGGATAGCTGCAACAGAAAGCATGACCCATGATGTTATTCGGGACTTACTTGGTGTCAAACTAGACATGACGAAGTATGCAGTAAGTATTAGCTTCTTTTTTTTTACTCTCTTTGTAAGTCATACTTATCATGTTCAAATCTTAGTCTAGTGGTTGCGTTTCACTTATTGACTTGACTCTTCCTCTTGGCATATTATTATTAGAACTTGATAGAGCACTACCAAGTTCTGAAGAGAGTGGAGGAGGCTCACCTACATAGCCAAGAATTTCAAGCAAAGGTTTCCCATAAAATAGCGATACATAATTTCTCTTGTTTAAAAGTGCTTATAAATGTTGCTAATTCCTTACTATTATAGGAGCTAGAAGTCTTCAATTTAAAGGCAAAGATTAATGAGCTAACTGAAGAAAGAGAGAGGTATGATCATATTCAAGTATACTGTTAAATTAATTTAATAAAATATATTTCCTTGATGTAACTGTAATTTTGCAAGAGCAGGATGAAACAAATGCACGCTTGCCATTTGTTCTTTAACTGCAAAATTATGTAGTAAAGGATTTGTGCTTAAACAAGTTTGTATTTCAAAACCTAAAGCCATAAGCATTGTTGCATTTGTGACTGTAGTTGTAAACATGTTCTAACTAAGAAGGAAGCAGAAGTAATTTCTGTTCAGATGAACCTTGAACGGGTCCGCGAGAGGGATCAGTTACTTTGCGCACAGAACGAGATGTTGAAGGTGGGGATGCATAATAACTGCCCAGTTTAGCGTTAAACTTTTCTCACTTAGAACTTCTACTGAAGCTTTTTGTTCCCTTGTTTGTTAAGATGGACAATACCAATTTAAAAAGGAGGACTGGAGAGCTGGATGAGATGGTGAAATCACTTCTTGGAAGCATCCCTCACAACGTTCATCAGATATTGAAGATAAAGGCATGCATTCTAATGGGAAATCATCCTCTCCTCATTCTCTCTTCTTGTCTTTTACTGCCTAAATATAATTCATTAATTTCAAATGTAGGGGTTTTGATTTAGCCAATTTTCAGTTAATAAGATTTTTATTATTGCTGAATATTAGATTTGAAAATAATAGCGTAATAGACGGAAAAAAATAAGATCTTTATTCACAGTTTAATAGCTCATTCGGTTATGTGTTCATTGTTGAGTTCAGTAACTTACACCATTTAAGTTCAGGAGACCGACATGTTGGGAACTCACGATAATGAATTGACAATTAGATTGGCAAATTCGAAAAAGCTTCTTTCTCGTGTGAATAATGAAATATCTGACTATATAGGACCAACCAGCATACCGGACAAAAAATAGCATTTGAGAAATGAAGAAAGGCAAGTGATCTCCATATGATGCTTGTCTATTGAAATCACTTGTTCCTCAATTTTTTTTCATTAGCAAAGATTAATTGAAGCGTATTGTTTTGTGTCATTTTGTGATTGACTATTGTTTTGTATTCAGTAATCCCAAACTTTGACCATCAATGTCGACATGAGATAATGGAGGTTGATGCCTTATGAAGATCTTCCCCACATTTAAATGTATAATTTTTGAGGTAACCATTCGTTACTTGTTTCGAGTTTGTGTGATTGATTTTTGTTTTGTATTCATTTAATACCAAATTTCGGCTATCAACATCGACATGAGACAATGGAGGTTGAGGCTTTATGAAGATCTTCCACGTATTCAAATATATAATTTTTGAGGTAACCCGTGGTTGCTTGCTTCCGATTTGTATGTAATGTCATTGTGTAATGTATATTCCAACTTCCATTGTTTCTTTTGGTAAATGGAACTGTATTTATTTGTAAATTGTCATAAATTAATTAATACCAGAGTTTTCTAAATTTGTTTTCAAGAATCAAAAATATTTTGATCTAATTTTTGGATAACATGTTTGCTGCGACCTTCCATTGGTGTTCAACTGGGCCTATCATGTTAATATCGAGAGGTCAGCCGATGAGTTAATCAAACCCTCTATGTAAATGACACCATTTGTTGATTATGACCTGGTTGAATTTTATCCTGGCAATGCGAGAAGTAGGAGTATGAAAATGAATGCCTCCAATACTTTGTTAATTATAAACAATTGTATACTTGAGAGCTGTGTCTTTTGTTCATCTTCCATTTCTTACACTTTGATCGTAATGAATAACAACAGTAGGGAATCTTGTTTTGACGCCTTTCATTGTTGTTTTTTGTAATAATTTGAGAAGTGGAAAAGACAGTAACTTATATGCATTTTAATGATAATATGCTTAGATTTTGTATCTCATGATTTCTAATTTTTCTTCAGTTATTTGTGAAGTGGAAAAAACCATGATTGTTAGATTTTGTATTTTTAACTAGTTTGATTGAATCTATATTTTCAATTAGGATTTTCTTCATTACTCCGTTACTTGAATTGCAAAAAAGTTAAGTTGTATCTTGATTTTCAGTTTGTAGATATTTGCATGTGGTTTTTTTTCTCTGAGTTTTTCACGTGCTCATATTTTCTTTTTTGGTTGTGTTTAATTTTTAACAATTATGAAATTTTTTTGGATAAGATTAGTTCTTCTAGTGTGATTCTCATTTTAATTGTGCTATTAAAATTCTCACAGATTTAATAAAGTGGACTTCCAATATATTAAATTTAATGCGTCATATTTTAATGTAATGTAAAAATAATTGTCAATGGTGTTTATGCATAGCATGTCTAGTTTTCCTCTTTTTTTAATGTATATGGTAGAAATAATTGTCAAAAGTATATGCAAATTAGTCAACAAAAGAATACCATAATAATGATAAATATCATAACTTTTACAATGCTGGTCTACATTTAAATGTATAACTACAATAATATGTCAATATTACACTATAAAATTATAATTTAAAATATAAATAAGGACTCATAAGCAATACCCAATAATATAAAACCTGATTTATTAATAATATAAAAATCAAATGTATTAATAAATGTGAATCTCAAGACAAATTATAAAGTAAACATAGAATTACTATAAAAGCGACTGAAATTAAATTAAAAATATTGATTTAGATGATATAACATAATCTCACGATCTTAACTTTCTAATATTGCGATGTCCAGACCATTATTATTACTGACAAATTAAAAATAATCAAAACAACAAACTACTTGTACAAAATACAATAAGATTGGAGAATTTCATTTTATTTTCACAATTTTTGCTAATTGTTATTAAAACAATGGTAAAATGTCAAACTATATATTATCTTCAAAACTAGAGGGTAAGAAGGTAGAGTTAATTATATTTATAAAACCAATGTGGTATGGAAAGAAATAATACATTTCATTGAGTGGCAAAATAGACAGGATGTTAGTCTGGCAAATCTTGAGGGGTTTTACTCGTCTTATCTTGCCACTCAATTTTCAAACAATGAAAGAAGACTCAGCATTTGATTTACAGACACTGATAAGATATGATATGCACATCTCATCAAAGAATGTAGGAGAAAATGGAATTGAACTTGGGCTTAAAAAACACTACCTCAGAATGAACAAAGATCTTGATTGCCACCAGGTTTACGAAAAATATTGTCCGTTCCTCAGAGACAAAAGCTTCCTAGTTGTCGCTGGAGGAGCCAATCCTGAGCTATCGCTGCTGCCATTTTTGTTGGGGCTCACAACCTGAAAATGTACACAATTGAATCGAATTGGATGGAATGGAATGGGATCAGATAGGATCGGAACGAATCGTCGGAGGCCTTCACTCCAAAATATTGACTTCTAGTGCCCCAAAAATAAAATGTTGTCACTACAAATCCCACTGGGTAGTTTTCATAACCTTCCAACAAGGTGTTTAAGAGACCAGTCCACAGCCGTTAATGACAATTTTTTTACAAACTTGTGAAATTTCATCGTTATAGCAGTCAGCAGACACCTTCCAACGATTTCGCAAAAAAATTATGTGTAAACAAGGGGCATACCTTAACAACAATAATGGCTATTACTCCACACACAATGAGAAATAGAAACATCATTATGCATTTATCTGTTGCAACCTGTATTGCAGAAAAAGGAAGAAGAAAAACGGAAGAAGTTAGTTCTAAGAAGAAATATAATAGACGTTGAGGTGCAACAAAGGTTACTCACCTGTCTACCGATTTCCTTTACAAGTTGGGAAGCTTTCTTGATTGAAAAATTAATGGTGTCAAGCTCATTGACAATACGACCCATTTGATCGGTCTGCAAAAGAGGAAAAAGGCGAATCAAGAATATATGGAGTAATAAAGTAAACATAAATTAAATATTGAGCAGACTAGGTGCACTACTTACTTGGCCCTTTAAGGTAAGAGCCGTTTGAGATCCCACTTCAATTGTTTGCTCGACAACCTGATCAGCATTAGAAGGAAATATGAAGATATGAAAAATTAATGAAGCATCGACATTATTCAAAGAGAAGCTCACCTTTTTGGAGCGTTCAATGGCCTGGTCAGTCTCATCCATGTTCTTCCTCCCAGCATCAATAAGTTCTTGATTTGACATGGCTAGATAGATAAGACAGAAAAAAATGTCGTAAACAGAAATACAGAGACAAATGTGTTGCGTCACAAATGAAGCGCCGAAATAGAAAAATGCCAAACATATATCCCAATAGAAATGATGCCGATCACAACAAAAAAAATGCCAAAATGATCATTATGTTTGAGTGAGGCATGAGAAAGTCACAAGTCTGCCAAAGATGGTAACTTCTTAGTGTGCACATTCTATCATATTCTGAACTCAAAAATGTTTCTCTGTTCAAGTTACCCTCACTTCTCTGAAAGGTATCAAACCCACTTACACAAACATTTGACAAATTATGTTAGAATCAGGGGCCCAAAAATCCTCACAAGTATGTACAGCTTAATTAAATACTGATTAGTTTCAACGTGTTTTCCTATAACATGGCAAGACTAAAATGTCTTGTGCCAGCACAATACATTGTTGGCAAATATGATGCCCTTAAAAGGACGAAAATACTGCATGCACATCTAACAAATGCATGATACATGCAGGCTTTCTTCCTTTTAGTCACATTAAAACAAGGTTCTAAAAATTTGAAGTACAACTATTAATCTCACTTGATGCCAATTGAACATTTTCATCAGCTGTAGGTTCACCGACTCCGGCTCCCATATCAAACAGCTCAACCCTCTTGTTTCCAACACTACTCAAGTACCTGGCATTTGGCTAGCCCAGGTCAGAAACAACAAACTCTAAGACAATTAGGTATCAAACACTGAGCAGTTCAACCACAAAAGTTTAGATTCCAAGGACTAAGGCACATATTGGTACTGTTTGAAGCTTTTCTAATAATCACAATTCCAAGTGTTATAAAAAGAACCAGTTGTGATTAAAAAAAAAAACAATTTGGTGTTTGGAATAATGAAATGGCACAAAAATCGCCAACTGACAATTACAACATTACATTCAAAATTTGTAAAACACAAATTTATATGTCCTGCCAAGATAAAGAATGATTGATGGTTGATATTCCAGAAATTAGTTTTCTAACTATAAATTTTCCTTTAAAACATACTTTTACACTCAAATTACTGAGTAATTTCATTTTATTTGATTTAAAATTTCAAATAATATGTCAGTCTCCAGAAATTGTGCCACAATAACAAATAAGATTCAAAAGCTTGAAGAAATGATTGAAAACAATACAAAATATAAAAAAAAGATACTTGCAAAATTAGTTCTACAGAAAAGTTGGAAGTAAATTATAGTGTGACCCTTGAGACGCTTAATTTATGGAGCGCAATTTGGAAAGGCACATTCCAACAGCTTCTTAAAACCACTTTTAAAATTAGTTTCAAACAAAACACGAGAATTTTTTTGAACATTTTTTTTATAAGAAACCTAATATATTGCTAGAAGAAAGATATAAAAGAAGAGAAAGGAAGAAAAATGTTCAATTTTCCCGAGTTCAAAAAAAATACCCCATAGAACATAATTTAGTGACAGTAAATTATATATAAAATTTAACTTGCACCCCAAGTATTTGAAGCAAATACGCAAATGGTGATTTACGCACTGTTAGATGTCAGCTACAACATTCACAAGGACAATTGCACTCCCACCAAAATGAAGTAAATCATGAACCATGTGAAGAAAATAATAAGTAGACTTACGTTTTCCTCAATGCGACAAATGAGTTTAGCTCTTTAATCTGCATAAGTTGAAGTTCCACAATAAACACAATTATAAGCCAAGGAACAACAATAGATGAAGAAGCTGAACATAAAATAAATTAAATGGGCCAAATTTCTTTGAGCCAAAACAGAGTTTACTATATGGGAGGTACCAAAGAACAGAACTTTGAACTTTTCAAGCACGCAAACATTTCAAATCTGTAAGAATATGAAAAAATAACAGAAATTTGAAAGATTGACTTCTATTAAATGTTAATGTCAAATAAAATAATTGGAATAATCAGCCCAACATAAAGTCGAACCAAGATATGGAAGCACTGCAAAAGCAATAGAGGATATTTACTTTTGTAAGGCATAACAGGTTAATTAGAAGAAGAGCTAAAAACTATAGCTGAGAATCATATAAGTAACAGTAGATGTTCCTTGAAAAATATTATAATTATGCTGATTCTGTAACCATAACTCATTCAAGTAATGACGAGGACAGATAAAAGGCTCAATAAGATTACCATAGATTGTTTCTCATCATTGAGTTGCTTATTCACTTCAGGTGGATTTTTCTCTTCCTCATCCTTCATTTCACGATCAAATTCTTTTATTAATCTGCAAAATTTTTCAAGTTTGAAATTTAGTTAAAAATGTCCACTCTAACCTGGTTCACAAAATACTAAAAAGTAGGCCTTCAACTTTTTTGAAAATTTATAAATGTTATGGCGGCACATGACACGTAGTCCAGTCATACATTCTCCTCAATGAACCAAGTCTCACTCAGAAAATTATACAGAACATTGCAGAGCACAGACGATTCATGTATCATGGCTAAAAGATGGCAACTTCAGTTCTATGAAAACAAGAGAAGCCCGTAGGGTCATGTAGTCATGCCTAACTACAATTTTCATGATAAAAGAAAAGATTTTAAATGATATCAGTGAAAGTAAATTTGTAGCCTTGAATGGAATACGATTGATAGTGACAATTGTTTGAATCCATGCTACACGTAAAACTATTTAGAGATACTAATTACCAAGCATATCACACATTTGCACTATATATAAAAGAAGAGAAGCTCATGTTGGTCCATACCTTTTACACTCCCTCATCTTTCCAGTAAGTTCCTCCAACTGCTTACTTTGCCTGTTGGAGTCTTTGATCTTATCCAGTCTTTGGAACCCATTTCTGTCATTTAAGCAGAACGATTATGAAAAATATATCCATCCAACAATGAACAAATATACTCCTAATAATTCAAAAATAAAAAATGCATATATTATTAAAATTCGTATTCTCTAAGGAAAATATACAAGTTTCGATTACAGCTATTCTGGCCTTATTATTTAATAACCTGAAAATTTATTGTTTGGAAGTATGCTCGCGTGCAGGTTAATTGACCCCTGCAAGGAATTAACTGCAAGCTGTTTCTAAAAGCTAAAACTATTAAATAGATGTTTTAAATTTCAATTAGGTCGTGTTTTCCAACAAAAACTAGACAATCAGCCAGCGAATTACGTCTCTAAAAGGACGTGAACGTGGAAGCCTTCTCTTCTTACTGTATTTTTCAATTCCCAAATAAAATACTTCAAAAATTAACTTCATAAACATATCTAGCGCTCTAATTACATTGGAGCAAAAAGGAAAAAAAATTCCCCAATTCGAAACGGGCAGATACGAATTGCATTGAAAATAGACTTATTCATCCATCAGATCGACAGAGTTAGATACACGTTGAAGTGCTAAAAAAAGAGAAGAGAAAGAGAGCCGGGAGCATACGAGAGGGCACGAAAATTGTCGCGAATTTCGCCGTGGATCTGCTCCAAACTGGGGCTCATCTGCAAGTGAGAGGCCATCTTCGTATGAAGAGCGAAGTTGATGCCGTGAATGCAGAGGACGAGGAAGGTTCAAAAGATTCTACAGCATCTGGTTCGTCATCTGCTGGAGCCGGGGAACGTTTTCGAGGGAAGGAGATAACTCCGTTTTCATGGCAATCGAGAACGCGGAGAAATGATTTGTTTGGACGATAATGCCCTCCCTTAATACACGAGGCTAAAACAGTAAATAGCTTAGGACCCCCCCCCCCATAATATTAAATGAAAAAATAGGGAAAATGACAAATTAACTATCGTAATTTACAATCAATGACAAGTCAAACACTATCATTTATTTTCTAACAAATTAACCACTGACGTATAGGAAAATAACAAAGCAAACATCGCAGTCACGTTTACCATTAACAAGCTGATCTGGAGCCGTAACGGTTCGTAGAAAGAAGGCCAAATTTGGCCTGGACGCCGCTGAGACACTGCGATTTCCAGGGACGCCACAGCGGCATCCATTAGAACGTCGCGGCGGCGTCCCGCGGCTTGTTACTGGAAAAATGTTTGATAGCAAAATTGAGGGCTTAAACACGTGATTTTGGAACCGAGAAAGGGGGGTCATGGGGTAAACTTAATGATGAGTGATAGATCTCTGAGAGAGCTTCGATTTGATACTTTCTGCAGCCGATTCCGACAGCTGTAGCCAAAATTATGGTCATTTGAAATTGAAGAAGTCAAAAATCTAATAAAAATATTGGATTTGAAAAACATATATACAAAGACTTTGAAGTAGCCATGAAACTCTTTGTTTTTCATGCATGGCTACTTTAAAATCCACAACGATGTCTCAAGAGATGCGGTGTCTTGAGACACCGCATGCGTGCAGGCCAAATTTGGCCTTCTTTTTTTGGAAAACCATGGTGCCGCGGCGTTTTGTCTAAGAATCGCTTCGACGCCCTGTCAGCTTCTTAACGGCGAACATGACAGCAATGTTGGCTTTGCCATTTTTCCATACGTCAGTGGTTAATTTGTTAGAAAATAAAGGACAGTGATTGACTTGTCATTGATCGTAAACCACGATGATTAATTTGTCATTTTCCCTAGTACCACAGAACCGGTACCGACCGAAGAACCGATAGCCTGATTATTTTAGGGCACCCTGAATCAGTCCTGACTCCCGCACCTGCACCCCGGCACCCGTGTCCCAACTGGCGACTCCTGCTGCTTCTCTCTCAACCTGGTTGAGTTGCTTTCTAGTTGTTTTCTTCCGAAACGAACTGATTTAGTGTCATCCCTTTCGCAAACCATTGATTCTGCTTTTTTTTTTTTAGTTTTTTCGTTTTCAGTATCTAAAATTCCCCCTACACCCTCCTCTTTTTAGAGCCTAACCTCAAGTGATATTTTGTCTCTTAATCTCTACTATAGCTAGAATGGACTTGTACGAGCCATTTAGCAAGGTATGCTCATGGAAAAATACTTTCATAACTCAAGAAAACTCTGACACAGATGGATCCGCCATTGTTAAGGTCTATGCTGAGCTCAACAACAAGGTGAGAACTCTTTTTTAGTTTTTTTTTTTTATAAAATTTTATTATAATATTTATAAAAATATATATATATTCGGTACCAAATTTCTGGTTTGGTACCAGCATCCCATGAGACCGGTTCAATGACAGTTTCACTTCGAAACCAGACCATGAACATCTCTATTTACCCTTGCTTTGGAATTGATGTAATAAATTATTAATTACAACCATCTATAAATAAAAATAAAAATAAAAAAAATAATATTATTAAATTAATTACATTGATTAATGGACGAGTCTACTTTTGATCAATTTATATCATAATTGAATCAATCTGTATTCTTTCTCTCTCTCAATTGTCACTCCCCATCTGCGAATCACATTTGTTCCAATCGATACTTGCTATAATAATGTTATTGCATCGTATAAATCAGTCGTACTCTTTTTGATTGCTCGTTCTAGAATTATGATCTTTTTGCATTGAAATCGAAGAACAACTTACCGAAAGAAGCTTCGCACGAATTTGCAGGTAATTAGATTAGTTTCTACGCAAGAGATAAGTCGTTGGGCCAAAACAATCCTACTTGAAGGAAAAAATAGTTACTCAGATCAATTACAAAGGAGAAACATATGGGTAGATCAAGAGTTAAATCTCATGAATCAATCACAGCTACTAATCCAGTGTCCCCTAATCAAAAACACTTGATCCATTCTATTATTTCTAATCTAATTACTTTACAAAAAGAAAATTGAGTACAAACTGTATGTACCTGTATTTGTAGTGGGGCAGTTGGATTCAGTCACTCATATCATCATCATAGAACTTGAGCTCCGGCGAACTATCCGTGCCGGCACCGGCATTTATTGCATTACCACCATCCAATGTCTCTGCACGGGCCAAAGTTCCAAACTCTAAGCATCCCCTCCTTCCCTCTCCCTCTCCACTTTCATCTTCGTAATCAACTAAATCATTCTCCAACAGATCGACATGCTCCATTTCTTCGAGAATTTCCTACACGATAAAATGAAGATGGACAAGGAGAGACAGACCAAGTCTCACCAATTATCATCATGAATGGAATATATCAAAAGTAAATTATGTACTCATAAATTAAACTACAATGCAGGCGTGACTTATCAATTGGTAATATTATTTTATATAAACAAATCACTCATAATATTGATATCATGTTGTAATTTGAGAATAGTAAATTAAGTTGTAATTCTAATATTACCAGTATCTTTAGCATGCAAAATATAGACTTAATTTTAATTTAAAATCACCCGTGACGTCGATAACTACTATGACAAAAAGGCAAATTTCGAATGATACAGTTACACTCTTAAGATACAAGGTGATATGTCACTTTATGGTTTGTCTAACAATTGGGTTATTGAATAAGAAATGCATCATCACTTAAGAAACGTCTACAATAAAATGTTCCCTATACTCTAGTTAGCCATTTCAAGTATCTCATCATATAGAACCAGGAAAATATCCACTTCTACTGATTAACATGTAAGAGATTCCATAGCATACCTCATCTTCCTGCATTGCTTGCTTTTCTGTTGCAATAATCCAGTCATCTAGCAAACACTCTAGAAGAGAACTGTCGAGAGAGATTGAATAATTGGAATTCTTTCTCAGTTGCTGTTCTCTAAGTCTCAGGTTATAATGAACGTAAGTTAGGTCATTAAATTTTCTCTGAGCTAAAAGATTATGTCTTCGCGTGCGAATTTGGTCAAATATACTCCATTTCTGTTCATAGCTGCAAGATGTGCATGTCTGACTCAACACCCGGACAGCTATTCTCTGCAGCTCTAAGCAACTTATTCCATGCTGTTGCCACCAAGCAGCTAGTACAGTAAAGGGTTGAAACTTATAAATCATATGATCAATGCGCCAATTGTAATGTTCATTTTATTCATGAGCTGTATCAAGAGTATTAATTGTAGAATATGGCAGAATAATCCTTTACCTGGATCAAGATCTGTTCTTGTACTTACAGCCAACTCTGTTCCAAAATCAGCTTTTGCCAAATTATAATCAGAAATCTGGGAAATCACAATTATAAATAAAAAAAGGGTAAACGACACCAAGATCTAAGAACATATCCAAGAGAGCCAAAAAAATATAATTTAATATTTTGGGCTATTTGGCTTCATCAAAATAAGATTATTTTTAAGATAAATCTCTAAATATTGATTTATGAGATACGATTATTTTTTTATTGCTAAGTAAGATTATAATTCTCGGTATTCTAAAAGTTACCCTTTTAATATAGTTTTTTTGAAGTTGAAGGAAATTGTTTTTTACTAATGGTTTCTTATTCAGGGGGAGTTCTCTTCCCGTGTCTTCTTGTAACATTTCGTTGTTAATACAAAGTTTTTTATTAAAAAAAATATAGAACTTAAGTTTCACCTGCATAGAAGCAGAAATCCTTTTGGTATTGTCTGGCTCCAGCCGAACTATACATTCATTGAGTCCTCGTACCACCTCAGAATGCTGTGGTTACAGAAAAAAAAAAACAATAAAGACAAATAAAAGGTCAAGCTCTATTCGACAGATGATCATCACAATTTCTCTTACCGCCATAAAGTCGGGACGATATCTGAGTGATGGATTTAAGAAGTAAGCAGCCACGTATAAAGGATGACAGAATAATGAATCCCAGTGATTGTCTATAACATTCCAGAAAGAACCATATTTGCGTGTGTCATCTCCATGAATAGATTTGATTGCAACCTTTGCTCTGCACATATCATTATATATAGATGATATCAACAAGCCTTTGCCACTGTCCACCTTTTGAAGAATCTCCAGTATGGGATCTACTGATTTCCTAACACACTGAACTTTCTTCCAAAATGTAGTATTCAAGACAATCTTTTCCACTTCTTTCCCCTCATCAAATTTAGAATAGGAACACGAAACCCATTTATTTGATACGAACATTCTTTTAAGATTATTTCTATGGTCCAGCAAGCTCTGCAAAGTAGCAAAGCTTGAGGCGCATCTAGTAACAGCTGGTCTCAGAAGTTCTTGCCCCTGGGTAAAATCATTCTTCATGACATTTAACAACCAGTTATGATTGTAAATAAACTTTGTTATTTTTTGACCCTTCTCCATGCACTCTTCCACTAATCTTATCTTCAAAAAATCTTCGAGCATGCAATCAATACAATAGACAGCACATGGTGTCCAGAATAAATGTCGCCTCTTCTCCTCGAGCATCTTCCCAACAACTTTAAAAATGGGAGTATTCTCTGTAATCACCTATGACAACAATGAGAGAAAGGCAATAACAATGAACTTCTAAGTTCATACAGATGACTGATTGGACTTAAATAACATCAATAACAAAATAGAGCGAAGTACCTGCACCACATTTTCCTCGCCTATCTCTTCCACCACTTTGTCCAGTAGTTTACACAAGTTTGAAGCATCTTCTATTACATCAGTTGCATCAACTGAGGAGACAAAGTACATACCATGAGCACAAGACACCGAAAAATTAATTAATGTCTTGCCTTCTGTATCTTTCCATCGATCTATCCTAATAGAACAACCAGTAATAGCCCAAGACGCACGATACTCGGTTAGGTGATTCTTTATTATTGAAATTTCATCCTGTAGATATGGACCAGATATTTGTCGACTGGAAGGACCCGCTAAACCTGGTCCATACTGACCAACTAAGTCCAGCATCTTTTGAAAGTACACAGAGTTTGCTGCCTGCAAAGGAACTCCTGCATGGTAAAAGAATTTGCAAATTGCAGACAGAACTTCTGTCTGAGATTTTTTATTTGTCACATTTTTTCTTACTATGTGTTTGTATAAATGATCTGTCTGTCTTTTTGCAGTTCTCAAGAAAACAGAATCCAATCTGGACCTTTTCAGCACTGTCTCTGAACCACCACTAGAGGACATTCCTCTGAAAGTATTTCGCATATCTTTACTCAAACTTTTATCACCATCCGTCAGTCTATGATTGATTGAATTGAGTGCTACATCTTCTTCTTTCTCATTCACTTCATCTTCATAATCAGAAGACATGTAAAAAGTCGATATATCTTTAGAATCAGGCCGTCTGTGTCTTCTGCCAGTTCGGTGCCATTTCATATTCTCTTTG
This sequence comes from Begonia loranthoides, assembly GCA_022433065.1. Taxonomy (NCBI): domain Eukaryota; kingdom Viridiplantae; phylum Streptophyta; class Magnoliopsida; order Cucurbitales; family Begoniaceae; genus Begonia; species Begonia loranthoides. The sequence goes on along the minus strand of CM039468.1, from coordinate 336,131 downwards.
ATCTTGAGATACACATCCTCTGGTGCATGCTTGCAAGGAGCTACTTCGCCAGGAATTCTAGCCAGATGTTGTTTAAAGCGATTAATACCTCCACTCACAATCTTTTCACAATAATTGCACTTAACCTTTTTCTTTCTTTCATCCTGAGCAACACCATGTTCCCACCCTGGGTCAACAAATCCCAATGACCGAATAGAAGTCAAGTTTGGAGAGAAATTCCTACCAACAATTACTTGCTTTCCTTTGCTTCTACACCCATCATGTTTTGCCTCTTTTTCATCATTATTCGCATAGAAATTTAAATATGCTTGACCAGTAACTTTAATTTCCCTTGATCTTTTACTAGAAGAAGAACCTTCCAGATTTTCTCTTATTCTCAAATATACTTCTTCTGGTGCCTTATCACAGTATGTAACTTCACCAGAAACTCGAGCCAAATGTTGCTTTAATCTATATATCCCACCACTGACAATCTTTCCACAGTAATTACATTTGACTTTCTTCTTCCTCTCATCTTGAGCAACGCCATGCTCCCAACCAGGGTCAACAGATCCAGAGGAACGAACCGGGGCCATAATTTCAACCATCCAGGATCATTTACAACCTGCTTCTATCTCAGTCTGTTTTTGCACCATATCTGATCAAATATTTGTAGAACACCTCAACTACTCCAAGCACCATTCAATAACAAAAGTTAATGTTTTCCACTATTTCCAGGAAAAGGCTATTGCTTTAAAGGCTGAAAGATATCAGAATGGTGGATATGTGATTATATTCAAACAAATATCAATAGGGTTAGAAACTTGAAGACACTTTCGACACGAATCTTCTTCAAACGACGTGAATTGACACAAAAGATGATTGAAAAAAAATGAATATTTCTACAGAGAGAAATTGATTCTCAAACTGTTTGCATTGTTGATATTCATCATATCATACATCTAAGAAAACTTGCATTATCTAAGGAAATTTATTGATAGGCACTAAGAAACCATCTAAAGCTGGCAACCCATGAAATAACATAAATTCATAAGATTGCAGCAACAAAGAAACTGTTCTTTTCATCATTTAGAAGTAAATGATACTTCGTTGAAAGTACCTGAGACTGAATGGTTCTGTCTTTTGGCAACACTACAGGAGCAAACGCCATGGCTTTTCGGATACCCAAGCAAAGTGTCCCCAGCCATTTGAAATTAATTAACATTCGGTATGAATGAATGCACTAAAAATTTATACAATCCACGCTTCAAAGAAGAAACTAGTAGAATAGTCTCAGAAGCTGCACTTGATTAACCAGAAGAAAGATTGAAGCACATATTTTCAAAATACAGCACAGAAATTATTCAAATCAGGGAGAAATGATCATCAGCACAGAAACCACGAAATTGGATTTCCACAAATTGGGAATCAGAAAGTGAAAGTACCGGAAACTGAAATTATACAGCTAACGCAGTTCTACTGTAGGAAATTCCGAAACTTCAGAAGAATATCAAATTGTGCTTTTCATGCGATCTTCGACGCATTCGAAATTGGAAAAATGGGGAAAAAATTTCGGTCTTCTGGCACTGTCAAGCATGGGAAGAGAGACGACGCTGTTGAGAGTTTCGAAGAAGACGAAGCATGAATCGTTCAGGGAATCGCGAGTCGCGAGTGCTAATCGCCGGGTGAGATGGGGTCAACTCGAGTGGTCGAGTTTAGGGTTCTCTACCAAAACAAAATAGAAATAATAATATTTTAATAATTTTATAATTTAATCCAATGTATATAATGTTTTTTGGGAAAACGACAAATTAACCATCATCATTTACGATCAATGACAAGTCAACTACTATCATTTATTTTTTAACAAATTAACCACTGATGTATGAGAAAATGACAAAGCCAACATCACTGTCACGTTTGCCGTTAACAAGCGGATGTGGAGTCGCGGCGGTTCGTAGACAAACCTCCGGGGTGTCATGGTTTTCTAAGAAAATAGGGCAAATTTGGCCTAAACTGCCGCGGGGTCTCAAGAGACGGCCATGGTGTGATACCAAACTGGACATTCTCTTGAGACACCGTAGCGGCGTCTCAAGACACCGCCGCGGTCTCTTAAGACACCGTTGCGGTGTGCTGGCCTCGGTCTTTTAACTCAGTGGTATACATAACCGCGAAAATTCTAGGGCTCAACCATTTTCACCGGAACAAATCACGAAATCCTCTCGGTGAGTGATTTTCACCGTGAACAAACAATGAAATCCTCTTGGCGAGCCATTGTCACTACGAAGAAACAACAAAATACTCTCTGCCATTTTTCGATCACAATGTATTCCCGAGCAAAGAAATTGGCGTTGAAGCGTGAGAAGGTAACAGTGGAAGCTGTCCAAACCGCAACGGTGGAAGATGTGCAACCCGCGGCGGTGCAACACAAAGAAACCGCCGAGGATAGAGAAACCGTTGCACACTCGTAATGGTAACCTAAACCTGAGCCTGAACAAGGAGAAGTCGGAGGCTCATTGGTCTGGTTCCAACTCGTTACAGAGGGTTTCCACTCAAAACTATTCAGGACAGTGTATGCCAAACACACGGTATGAAGATGATATGCAACATCGTGCAATTATTGTTTCAAAAATGGTAGATTTGGACTCGTTGGCAAGAGTGAGAATTAAACAATTGGTTGAAGATGCTGGATTAGGTGGGTTGTGCCAGATGAGGGGCAGTTACTGCGAGAGGATTATTAGAATGTTTTACGCTAATTTGGAACTGTCCACCCAGCCATTAGAGGTGCGGACGTACATTTTTGGACGAGAGTTGAAGTTGACTCCCAACGTTCTAAATATAATGCTTGGATGTGTACTAGATGGGCCAAGCGAACAATATTATCACGTGTCTCGGGATGCACCATTCATCAACCGAGGAGAAGGGCTAGCGGTGCTTAGATTGTTGCACCGGATCCCGAGGTTGCTGAGTATAACAAACCAAAGGGTAAGGAGCTGAATGTCATAGCCCGATTGATCCACCTGATCACGACGTACACGATTTTTCCTCGGAACGGGCATCGAGACCATGTTAGCTGCATGGATCTCTATTTGCTAGAGGAGGTGTTCACCAAGAAAAAGGTGGACATCGGATATGTCATCCTGAACTACATGCACGAGGTGCTCAACCCAGCCAAGAACCTGCCGTACAACTGATCATCCAGAGCATCGTTGAGCACTATGGAGTACCCATCTCAAAGAAAGAGGCGAGAATTGAAGAGTCGGCCGTTGATGTGTACAGCAAAATAAAAGTGGACTGAATGGGGATCACCCAAATTGGAGGGGAATGGGTCTGCAAGACCAAGAAGCAGCCAGCACCTCCACCCCCTCAGAGCCTCAACATTCAGTCCCCTCAGTGAAACAGCCCTTTCCTCAGACATCACACTTTACTTCGATGCTTGAGGAGACGTCCGCATGGATGAGCAGGATGGTGGAGCTCTATAATATGGAATTTACGAGAATGCAAATGATGGAGGAGCACCTTCAAATGCAACAGATCCAAATACAAAGAGGGGAGGAGCGAGCAGAAGAGAGGCATCGGCGAGCAGAAGAGAGGCATATGCGAGCAAAAGAGAGGCACTGTGAGCTGGTGGCAGCACTTCAGAGACGTGAGATCTCGTACAGCAGCCTCTCCATCGTCCTCTAAAGCAACAGAAGCCACATACCGCTTGTAAGTTATTTACTTTGTACGCAAAGTCCAGTCTGTACTTTATTTGTGTTTGACGTAATGACGTGTTTTTGATTTGCAGCACCGGTGCCGTAAGCAGCCAACCTGCTCCTCCAGCCATGCCTGCCAAGGTGCAGAGGACCAGTTAGTTCAAGCCTCCGCCCCTTAGAATTGTGCGCGTGGTACGTCTTTCATTTGGTTATATAAGTGTGTTCGTTCATGTTCATGTTTTGTTAGTCTGACGGCCTTTTGCCATTCTTGTTGTAGTCTTGGGATTTGATGGACATCTTCAAGAAATATGTTACGCCAAATACTCGAAAGAACAAGGAGACGTGCGCAGTTCTTAGGGGAAAGGTGGTCGACGATGTTTACCTCATCACTAATATCATCTTCCCGGATCAAGTCGGAACGCCAGATATGGTGAGAAGCATTTTTTGTATCTTAGTGTATAAAATTTTATCTTAGTACTCATCTGAACTTATATACAGTACTATGCGGTCAACGACGAAGCCGTATTCGCGTGTGTGCAGAAAAACTGTCTACTAACATTAGGGTGGATTCACGTAAGTAACCATCTTGCTTCTCCGAATTGTCATTCATGTTCACAGAGATTATCTAATACGTTGTTTACATTTCAGACACACCCAAAGCAGGGGTTTTTTATGTCGTCTGTTGACCTCCACACTCAATTCGCTTGCCAGCAATTGATGCCAGAAGCAATCTCCATCATTGTAGCTCCCACTGACAAGGAGCAGTATGTATTTTCCCTTGTGTAAATTCATAATATTGCTTTCTGCATATTTTACCGGCAATTGTTCTTTTTGCTTTGCAATCTGTACGACATCTTACTGTGTACGAGTGAGGAGATGAGGGTGATCTGAGAGTGCAAGAATAAGGTACAATTCCATGAGCATGATGAGCAAACCTTTGAGGGTTCGTTGTACGACATAGCAACGAACATGTTCATTGACCCGCATTTGTCTTTTGCAGTTAAGAATTTGCGGCCAAATAGTCCAGAAAGAAGAAGGCGGCGTAGGAATTTATTTTTATGTTGATTTTGTTGTAATTTGTTTACATTTACGTTGTTATTTATGTTTAGTTGAATTTGTTTACATTTACGTTGTAAGTTATGTTTAGTTTACATTTACTTTGTGAAAGTGCACTAATACTGGATGAATTATATGTTTGGATGATACTGGAACTGCTTGAGATTTTGTGCAGGATGAATGAGATTAACTTTGGGGGAGTAAAGAAACAAGGGAGACTCTGGAAAAATTTTTATAAATTGGGGTGATTATAAGTGAAAAGTACATCCTGCATGACTTAAATTAAGTACATAATTAAAGACAAGTGTATAGAGAAACTTGGGTGAATTCAGTACAACAATTTCAACAAGCCGCGGATGCGCTGCACAAACCGCAGCGACTTGTCATGGTACCTGTAATCAATTTCCATGCACACTCCACAACCAAATGTATGGAACCAATATATCAATTCAAATTGCTGAAACAAAACAAATTCAAATTTATCAATTCAAATTTATGAAACCAATTCATATTTATCAATTCAAAATTCACAAATATAGCGTACAGTACAATCACATATATATATATATATATCAAACCTAATCTATCAAACCAATGTATCATGGAAAGTTAAGGTTTATATTTGTGTTTGTGGACCTTGCGCATCATACTCCTGCAAAACACATTGCAAATGAAATTAGCATAGTTCAAATAACACTTGAAAATGTAATCGTGATAATGGGCTCACTTGCGTCTCAAGAACTCTGTCTGAAACTGTCTCAGATATTCTCTCAGAGACTGTCTCTGGGACTATGGAAGGAATTGTCTCGGGGACTCTGAAACCCATAAATGTGTCCTTCGACCTTCCTCTGCCGCCTCTGGCTCTGCCTCTCCCTCTGTCGCCTCTGCCGACCCCTGCACTGGACTCGCCTCCACCTTTGCACGTGCGGGAATTGTGCCACACACCGGCCACAAGTAGGGGTGTTCACGGTTCAGCTCGGTTCGGTTTTGACGTGAAATCAAACCAAACTAGTCGGTTTCAGTGTTAAAATTACAAAATCGGAATCGGTTTTAGAAAAATCAGAACCGAGTCAGTTTCGGTTTTAAAATCTTGGCTCCGGTTTCGGTTCGGTTTCAATTTTTTCTTTATTAATTTTTTTTCAAATATTATAATAAAAATTGTATAAAAATTATAAAAACATAATTAATAACAATAAAATTATTCTTCTTCTTCTCTTTTCAAAACAAAATTTTGTCCAAAAAATAGTTATTACGTCTTTTGGAGCTAAAATCACTTCAGAGGCTGAGGCACGAATGACCGAATATGGAACTTCAAAAACAAAAAAACACTATAAACGTATTTATGCGGTTCGGTTTCGGTTTTTCGTTTTTGAAAAACTAAAACCGGTAACCGAACCAAAACACTCGGTTCTTACAAAAGAGAACCTTATTCGGTTTTTTTAATAGAAAAAACCTTATTCGATTTCAATTTTTTGATCGCTTTCAGTTCGGTTCGTCAGTTCTGTTCGGTTTGAACACCATTAGCCACAAGTCATGTTCATATGTCTTATGGGCCGCACTGTCTGGCTTGGGGTCTTGTTCACATCCCGTATTCTACGTTTTCGCGGCCTTCATGGAAGCCTTTTAAATGACGATGGGATAATTGGATCAAGATTCGTCACAGGAGGCCACTTGATTTTTCCATTGATGGGGTAGACAAATTGGGAGTACATCGCCATGTATGTTTTCCGATGATAGCACGCATGCACAAATTCCTTAGGAGATCTCCTCGTGAAGTGAATGCATGGGACTGCATGGACACACGAAATGTCGGTCAACTCCCACCGGTAACAGGTACAAGTACGCCTGTCCAAATCAACAGAGTACTGTTCGTTATCGTTGCTGACCTCAAACTAGGCAGCTCCTGAAAACTGGGGTCTCCAATTTCAACCGGCTAGTTGTAGTTTGGCGAGCCGGTTGCTGATCATTGGACACAAAAGGTCCGTCTAGCGAGCCATCTTTTCATTTTTTTCCACGATCCTACCCATAATACCCTTTCGAATGATCTCAAACATACTTAGAATTGGTTTGTCTCGGGCTGGTAGGTTGCAAGCATTGAAGGATTCGCTGAGGTTGTTGAGGCTTAAGTTGCATTTGGGGATGGAGCAAAAAGTATGTTTGGCCTAGCATGTCACATCTATTCCTCGTAGATAGTTGTGGGCCATCAGGTCAAGCAAAAATAACTTCGTCATCTCTCTCTCAAACTGCCTCACTGTTGTGGCTCTAGATGCGGCCCACATTACATTCTTGAACAACCTGCCTTTAAATTGTTTTTGAAAATTCCAATACAGGTGTCGGATGCAAAACCGATGGTCCGCTTGCCATGCCACCTCTCTAACAGCTGGCACTAGCCCCTGCAAAGATTCATAATATGAGTCAGACATTGGTACAAAATGCATAACATAAACACAGAAGGCAAAAACAATCAACTGCACCTTTTGTCGGTCAGAAATGATTGTCCATCCATTGCCAGATGGGGTGTTTAGATCGTCGAACAACAATTCTAGAAACCAGCTTCACGAAGCCCTATTTTCTGCTTCAACCACTGCCACAGCAATCAGATACATTCCATCGTTCCCGTCGATGGTGACAACAGTGAGTAGCTGGCCTGGAGTTGCTCCCTTCAAGTGGCAACTGTCCAAACAAATAACCGGTCTACCACAGTTCCTCACGGCCATCTTGTATGCAGTCAAACACATGAACATCCTTTTAAATGCACTTATGTCCAAGTCAACGCGCACTGAGCTTCCAAGATTTGACCTCCGATCCTCCTCGGCATAGGACCATATGAGCTTGTATTACTCATTGTCATCCCCTTCATCAATTTTTTTGGCCGCATTTCTTGCCCTTCTAGCAAGGCTGGGTGTGATGTTGACGTTGAAGTCCTTCCTAACTGTCTCAATTATGGAAGAAAGGTCTCAGTCTGCCTGACTTTTAAATCTGTCTAAGTAATGCGTTGCCACCCATTTGGCAGTGGCATAAAAGATTTCCATCTTTCTCGAGCAAGTGTGAATGTCATTTTAGAACTTTATTTGAAAGTCATTTCACCTTGCATTTTTTAGGCATGTAGCCGCCACGTGCATCCTTCTTGGCAGACAGCCCTTAACTGATGAGCATCACTGTGGATGAATTTCATCTCGTACCCATTCTTTAATGCATGATCGACAATTTCTTCTATAATTTTATTCAATGAACTGTATTTTTTGTAAAGGCTCATACTAGTGAAGGTGCATTGTTCTTGTAGTGGGCGTCTAGGCCTACTCTCGGCCATGCCAATGTTTTCGTCACTAGTGAATTGATATAATGAACGGAGGTTCTCATCATCCTCCTCGTGTAGATTTGCTGAGATAGAATGCAACACAATTGTAGCTTCATTTCCAATTCCACGTATCTCATTCTCATTGGCAAAAAATGTGGCTGTATGCCCCACTTCAACTTGACGGTTAATAACAGATTCTTCAACACTCAAAGATGCCATTTGCTTTTCAACAAATTCTTCAACTTTGCCAAAATGCCGTTCTCTTCAGCTCTCAGAATTCTTTAGAGTTCGCTAATTGTTGACAAAATGCCTGAGAATATCACGAGGAGTTCACTGTCTACTTATACAATTCGAACTAAGGCCAAACGTCGCGGCGGCGTCTTAAGAGAATGCTCGGTTTGGTATCACACCGCGGCGGTCTCTTGAGACCTCGCGGTGGTTCGAGCCAAATTTGCCATCTTTTCTTGAAAAACCACGACACCTCGGCAGTTTGTCTACAAACTGTCGCGACTCCACATCAGCTTGTTAACGGCAAACGTGACAATGATGTTGGCTTTGTCATTTTTTCATACGTCAGTGGTTAATTCGTTAGAAAATAAAAGACAATGGTTGACTTGTCATTGATCGCAAACGATGATGGTTAATTTGTCATTTTTCCATGTTTTTTTTACTACGGATAAAAATTTTGTTCTTTAAATCTAATATTATAATTAAAAATAAAATTGAAACTCCAAAGACTTAAACTATATTTTACTGTATATTTATATTATAAAATATTTTCTGCATGTTCATGTCGTTCTAGGACTGGATAATGTTGTGATTAATTATTTTATACATAAAAATAAATAAATAAATTTTCATTTGTTGTGTCTTTATTATTGGTTTTATTAACGAATTTTTCACGTATAAATTCTCGGTGTCGATTTTCTTGCTTTTATATTTCTTACTACACACTATTCTGTTATAACAAAATGATTTACAAGTAAATCTACACAAAAATGAGCGATATGTCCTTAAATTTTTGCTACATAAATTAACGATGAGACTTATCGTAGCCACACAACGTGTAACGCTAGATGCCGAGTTAGGGCATTTCAATTTTTTTTATTTTCAAGAAAATAAAAATATTTTCTAAATTGTTCAAAAAATAACAATCATTCTCCTTGAACATTAGTTTTTTTTTTCGGTTTTAAGTTGAAATTCTCTTGCAGGCAAGTGAATCCGTTTTGTAAGATTAATCGAAATGCATGTAAAATTACCCGAACACGTAAAGTTAGAAAAAAAAAATCATACAAACATGTCAATATTTGGGATCAAAAACGATATTAATCGAAATCCATGTAAAATAATCCGAACATGTAAAGTGAAAAAAGAAATTGTACAAACTTGTTAATAATTGGAATCAAAAGGTCATTTAAGTAATATCAATTACTATAATTCATCGGGAAAAAACTCCTAAATATACATTGCGGATAAGAGTAATACTACGTTTATTTTTTAATTTTGTACTATACTCTTACTTCGTGACTTGTCAATTATTAATTACTGCAATTAATATCTTCTTATATCAATTTATAATTTATATTAATAAGTAACATGTAAATATCATCTTAAAATGTAAGATTAGAGTATAAAATTAAATAGTAAATTTAGCATTGCCTAAATAATCCAAACACACAAAGAAAAACAAAAAATTACTCGAATTACTCGAATTTATCGAGGAAAAACTTCTAAAAATAAGGTGCATACAATTAGTGAGAGTAATCGAAACACGCGTAAAATAATCCAAACAAGTAAAGTTAGGAAAAAAAATAAATTATACACAAACATGTCAACATGTTATTATCAAATTATTGAGAGTAACATACCAGCTACCAATAATCATTACAAGAACATTCTCCTCGAACAAAATGGTGGAACCTATTTCTATCCCTCACAACAATCTCCTGGTCGTAGAACTTCGAGATTAACTTACTTGCTTCGTGACAGTCGGTGCAAACGCGCAAATTCTTTGTAATCCTCAGTGTCTCCCCTGCTTTCGTCTTCAACAAACCGTATCCAATTGCGAGTTTCTCGCTATGGTAGTTCGAAGGATTTTCCTTTTCATCTTCTTCGATATTTTGCATCCACCCATTAGTCTTTGGGATATACCCTATCTTCCCGATACACTCCAACATCTCGTTCACTTTTTCGTATATCTCTTGAGCGGCCGGGTGTCCTGTCCCTCCGGCGATGAATTCGTTTACTTCACCCTCGATTTCGATCATCGAGAATCCCGGCATCTTCTTCACTTTTCGGTCGTTCATCAGCTTTCTCACTCTTGCCACATCTTCCCATCGTCCGGAATCTGCGTACAAGTTTGCTAATAAAATGTATCGGCCGCTATTGTTTGGCTCGAGTTCGATTACTTGTCTCCCGATCTCCTCCCCCAACTCTAAATTTCTGTGAATTCTACAGGCTCCGACGAGAGCGCCCAGTACCCCTGCGTCAGGACTCATTGGCATCGTAGCAATTGTATTATTCGCTTCCTCAAGCTTCCCGGCTCGTCCGAGCATATCCACTATGCATCCATAATGCTCCATTTTTGGCTCAACGCCATGGTTTTCAACAAAGTGTCGAAAATAATACCGCCCCTCTTCGATCAACCCTGAGTGAGCACATGCGCTCAAGACATTCAACATCGTGATGTTATCGGGGGTTATTGTCTTTTTCTCCATTTCTTTGAAAAGCTCAATGGCCTCCAGTCCTTTTCCATGCATCGCCAGTCCTCCGATCATGCAATTCCATGACGACATCCCCTTTTCCGGCAATTGATAGAAAAATTCAAGAGCCTTTTCGACACACCCACATTTGCAGTACATGCCAATTATAGTGGTCGCTAATTTGGAGTCCAATTCCATACCACTCCTCTCTATGAAGTTATGTATTGACTTTCCTTGCTCGAGTGCTCCCAATCCTGTACAAGCCGATAAAATGCTAGACGCTACGAACTTGTCCAACAAAATCCCTTCTTTTCTCATCCTCTCGAACAGTTCAAACGCCTCTTGATATCGATTATTCTGGACAAAACAAGCAATCATCGCATTCCAAGAAGCCGAACTCCGACACTCCAGCGTCAACTCAAAAATTTCAAATGCATTGTCAAGATGTCCCTGCCGAGAGTATCCCGTAATCAATGTGGTCCACGATACGGCATCCCACACGAGCATTTTGTCGAACACCTTTCTCGCATCCTCCAATGATTCGAAATCCACATACATATGAATCAAATTGTTCTGACAAAAACCATCTTTCCCAAATCCAAATTTCACAATATGAGCATGAATTTGCTTGCCTTCTTCAATGGCGCTACCGACAGAACAGGCTCTAATAACAGAAGGAAATGTAAATCGATTGGGAGGAACAGAGTCCACTAACATCTGTGAATAGACAGAAAAACAACCTCTGGGCAATTCCCTCTTTAAGTAGCCTCTCATTAATGTATTGTAAATGAATGCATCTGGTTCTGGAATCGTGTCGAACACTTGGAGCGCATAATCCAAGTCCCCATTTTCGTCTACGGAACAAAACTTGACAACACGCCCAATGGAGTAATTGTCAGTTGAGCGGCCGAGACGGATGATCTGCGAGTGAAACTGCTTGAGCTCGGCCATATTCGAGCACGGCCGCAGACCAGGCAGCGGCGAAGAGCGGGGATTTGAAGCGGAAAGAAGGGTTGGATTCAATTGAAGTAGATGAAGCGAAGCCATTTTCTGCTACCACGATGAATCCTTGAGAGAATTTTCAAGTCCATTCCATAAGAGATAATCAAAGTCCGATGGGTTTTGAGAATTTGGAGCTGGTAGATTTGATTGAGCATGGGATAAATTCAGTTTCTTCTTGTGATTAATTTAAATTTTTGCCGGGATTAATTATCACCCGCAAAATTAAGAGAAAGTAACCAGACATTGAAATTTTAGATGCACCATGTCACATGTAATTTTACCATGTGCAGAACAAAAGTATTCACAGATTAAAATAAATTGTGGTCGTAATTAATTTTGTTGGAATCCGCTGACTCTGCCGGAAGTATGTCGGAATTCGACAATCCACCAAAACATTGCAAAACTCTACTAGAATTCGACAGAAGTATGTCGAAGATCCGTTGGACAAAGTCAGCGGACCAACCCGCCCTCATGAAACCACACCGAAACCCCGATCGTGACCCAACTTGGTGAAAAAACAAATATTCAGGCTTGTTCAAGTTGAAGTCCTTACTAAAATGGAAAAGAATCAACTGTTTAATATTTTATAAGGAAATTACCAAAACAACTACTGAATTATAGGATTAATGGCAAGTCAGACACTCAATTATGAAAAATAAACGACGCAAACATCGATGTTAACTTGAGGAAAATAACTCGACCATATCATTTCAAAAAACTTAAAGTGGAAAAGAGTTAATACCCATGAAAAAAAACTGCAAAAACTCGTGATTTCAGATACTTTCAGTGGAAAAAAGCTAATACCCATGAAAAATAGATTTGAGAAAATACTATATAAGTTGATTTTAATTTTTATAATTTAGAGGATTTTGTAAAAGAATATATAATATTTTAGATGTTGGATGATTTAGAATTATTTTACTATTTATGAGATAATTACAATTTGTCTGTATTTTTTTGCGAAGAAGACAATAGAAAGATGCAAAGGAAAGTCTTTTCCTCTGCGGAAAATCATCTTTTCTCTGCGAAGAGTCATCTTTTATAAGTCCTATTTCAACAACTCACTTTCAGCAACGAAAAGACAACGTTCCGCTATTAAAAGACAACGTTTTTTAACGAAAAACGTAACCGCAAAGTTTGCTCCATTTATTTTTCATAATTCAGTATTCAAGTTATTAGCAAAAATTATTCAATAATTAACTTGTCATTGACACAGCAATACATTATTTATTTTGTTAATTTTCTTATTTGGCACCTATACCTTCCTCGGTCGAATATCTTCTACAAATTCAACCTTATACCTTTTCTTTATTTTTGTAGTTGATTTAAAACATGTGATCGCCCCTACCTCTTTAATTAGGCAAAACCCATGAACCTCATATTTAAAACATATAATAGGTCACGCTATTAGTTTACAGATGTTATATAATATAAGAAATAGTAATTAAGAGCTAACTTTTTAATTTTATTCTATGATGCAATATTCATTAATTGGTATAATAAATAATATAAACTATAAATACTAGATATCCAATTAATGACAATAAAATTAGAGGATATAATTAAAAAAGTGAAAGTAATATTACACAACATAAAAAAGTATTACATTTGCGGAATAAAAACCTGAATTATCTTTGGCCATGGAGAATATTAAGATCCTTCCTTTTTTGTACATCTGGACTGTGGTCGAATTGGTCTTTCACTCAACCAAGTTTCTGAAGTAGGGAAATATTTACCAAGGATATATTAGAAAGTTATGTGCATGACAAAGTATTTCTAAAAGGAAAGGTGCGCAATTAATTGTACCTCTTTGACGCTACAATTAGTTGTCGGCTCAATGATTCTACGATTATGGATCACTGTATAAGAACATTTTATGATCTGTCAATTTTCGGAATGGTGTACTAATCTTAAGAGCACAAATCAAACAGATCAAATGGATCCACATGGAAAAGACTTCATCAGGAGGAGCTACGATACTATGTAAAAGAAGCGTCGATTGTTTTATTTAAAACGAATCGAGCATATTATTTTGATTTAATGTAACATTTGCTATATGTTTCAGGGAATACAGGGAGCATCTAGCTACTACTTAACAAATCTAATGAATAACTCAATATTTACTGAAGAACACTAACCACAGCATTTTTCCATGGGCACAAGCTCTTGGTCAGAGGTGACACCCAAATCACTTGATAGTTTTTTACACAGCTGCAAAAATCATATACACGGAATCAAGTGTGAGAACTTAGAAAGAGAGAGGGGGAAGGGGAGGGGAGACCTGTCTATAGGCTGATGAATCTCCACTAGTCTTTCGGAGTTCAACAACATACAACGAGTGGCTTATCTCTAATATCTGCAAAGTAAATAGACAACTTCTAATTATACGAATTTATCCGAGAAACGGTATCAACATTTGTAATTTCCATAGGGTTCATTGAAAGTATAACCAAAAATACCTCAGCCACGACCGAGAGACTGCCCGGACTTGTTAGACCCTTGTGCTCTTGCATCACTCTCAACTGAAAACGAAGCATAAAACATACCCAATATCTCAGACATGTTGCATGGAAGATGACACATGCATGTATGCATGATGCATGGTATGTTCACTTCATCATAGCTAGTTTGCATTGATTCCCAATTCTAGCATATTAGTTTTAGTAAATAACAAAATATCGACTAACTATTTCCCTTCTTATTTGTGTAGATCAACGGTTGTATAATTTACAAGTGTTGATCAAACAATGATACTAACCTTTCCATTTTTCTTTTGAACACCGAATCCCATCTCGGTTACAATATTCTCAATCCTCTCAAGAAGATCTGTCAAGGAATGGTTGGATGTAAATCTGATCTTCCTCTCGAAAATATCCTATAACACATAAAAGGAGGGTCTTTTACCTTTTAGTTTTTCTGAGAAGAATTTGTGACAGATAATATGAACGGGTAAAAAATGTTGTTGGTGCAGAAAATTATTCTCACCTCTTTCTCAAAGAATCCTGAAAGATCAAGGCATGAGGACATTCCAATCAACTGAAATGCATTTATGAGTGTAGAAGATTTTTGAATCTTTTCACCCTCAAATGCCTACATGATTGGTTGGTTTTAATATTTCAAATTCATGAGAGAATCCTATACAAAGAGTCTAGAGATTGAAAATCCTTACCCCTTCACTTATTGGTGTGGCTTTTGAGTGAGTGTTATTGTACTCCTCTTCTTCCTCTTCAGGATATGTAGGGTTGTAGTCTTTCTTAAACCATTTGTCTGCTTTAATACCTGGAATTGTAATCCGTGAAATGGGGTTGGGGTCAAGAATGCTTCTTATCAAGTTTTGAGCTCCTGGAGACAGCCACTTGGGTAATTTTACCTCACACTTAAATATCTGAAATTTTCAACAGAAGGAAATAACCAAGTCATTGAGATTCACAACCTAAGTTATGGTGCATTGCATATCATATTAACAAATACAATTCTGTAAGTACCTTATGATAAAGGACAACAAGATTTCTATCGTCAAAAGGGAGAGATCCCGTAAGAATAACATACAAAATTACACCACATGACCATACGTCTGAGATGGCACCATCATACCCTCTGTTTGCAAGTATCTCCGGTGCAACATAATTTGGACTTCCACAGGTTGTGTGAAGTAATCCATCCTCCTGTTTTAAGTTTTGCAAATTTTTTTAGTACTTGTGTTTTTGAGAGAGAGTGATTGCTAGATAAAATTGCTAAGTAAAGAGTAAATTTAGAAGAAAAACTCATGTCTCGACGTTACAATACGCGTATCATATATTACATAATTCGCAATGTGTATCACTCTAACGTGTCAGAGTCAGTATTTCTCTAATCACTCTCTTATGTGAAGATGATATTGTACCTTAAAATGCTGAGGCAGCGCACTAAGGCCGAAATCGGATATCTTGAGGTTCCCATTGGCGTCAACAAGTAAGTTCTCTAACTGCATTGCCAAAGCACAAGGTTTTCATTAGGTTATCGAAAGCAAAAAACAAGGAGAAGCAAGTGGGTCGGAGAAAGGCACGGTCAGAAGAGATGGACATGCTATGAAGAGAAATTCAATATGATGTTATACATAGAAACCTTGAGATCCCTGTGGAAAACACCTTTGGTGTGACAGTAGCTCACACCGTCAATTAATTGCTGGAAGAGCTTCCTGCCTTCGTCTTCCTTTAGCTTCCCTTTAGATGCCTGCGTAAGTTGTAGTATTAATGATGTTCGGAAATGGATTAAATGTTTTTAATTTCATGGCTGAAATGACATTTGAAGAGCCTCCCAGTTCTTACAATTCTGTCAAATAATTCCCCTCCAGTCACATACTCCAGGACTATGTAAATCTTTGTTTTACTGGCCAACAACTGCACCACATTATCATCAATTAAATAACAAAACACAACAGGCAGAATTTGGCAGATTATTTTCATTATCAAATCTAGCCTTAATGACCATCCTAATCTAACTCGTGTCTACTTTTCACCCAAAAATGAATTTCTACTTTTATTTGAAAATAATTTCCGTTATCATTTCAGGCAAAAATGGAAATGTATTTAACTTTTAGGATAGGCATTCTTTTTGAAGTCGTCTCTCCAATTAATCTCTCCTGCCATGTTCTTTTCCTTTGATTTTAGCCTAACGTGAAGTTGGGACAGGACAAAACGCGCATCTATTTTTCTGGAATCTAAGTGAACGATGATCTCTTTATCACTGACGTGCGTCCTATTCCTCAAAAGGGTCCCGCGCACACTCTATTTTATTCATTTATTAAAAATTAATTTTACCAATACCCAATTGGATTAGTGGGTTCCACTATTTTTGACAATTAGTATAATCTACATATTGATCGGAACTACCTGAAACGGACAGGCACAAACCCATAGTGGGAAAGGGGGAATAATCATCGTTGTGGGATATATGTTACACTCCAACCCATCAATTTCAATGGTTATTCTAATCGAAGAAGAAAGAGAAAGGTGGGGACCCTGTCAATTATCATTTTTGTAATTATTGTCATAATTGAAATTGCAAATATTTATTTTTAAACGACATGGAAAACTTCTGATCGTTTGAAGGTGGAGAGATGGAGGGTCGGTTGTCACCGAAATTTTTGATTTTCAGACGATGACCAAAACTACAGAACTAGAAAAACAAAATCGGGGGAGATTCTTGAGAGAGATTGAATATCGCTTCACCAAAAAATCGGCGTACGGTTGAAAATTGATCAAGATTCAGATATCAATTCTCAAAGGTATATCCAAGAATAGCGATAATTATCTAATTATAACTTAGAGAGAGGGAGAGAGAGAAGAGGAGAAGAATATGCATGCGCGTACCTCGTGTAGCTTGACTACATTAGGATGTTTGAGAAGCTTCAGTGCAGCTATTTCCCTCTTAATCTGCAATTTTCGTCATTCGAAAGCCGTCTGTTAGGTGATATTAGCCTTCTAATTAAAAAATATAAAGGAGAAACGTAACTCTTAATCTCCTTCTTAGCTTTCCAATTCAAAGGAAAAAAAACGAAGGAATAACGCAACGCTTAATATTCTTCTTCTGAAGCGATGAATATTTCAGATAAACTCTTAATTTAATTTCTACTTGAAAAGAAACAATCCGAGGAAGAAAACCTGTTTGGTAATGTTGAGATCGATGATTCTCTTCTTCTGGATAATCTTAACAGCGAAAGGTCGGCCAGTTTCAATATTCGTGGCGAGCTTAACCTTTCCGAAATTTCCTTCACCCAGGGTCCTCCCGATCTCGTATTTTCCCAATTTTCGAATCACCTGATGACTATAAATCTGGTTTTTCTCCTCCTGCTGCTCCTGGCTCACCATCGATCACTGGAATGCTTTGGTTCTTGTTCTCCTTCCCGCGTATGAACAGATTAGGCGGAAATGAAGTAGAGAAGCTTATCGAAAACGATCAAACGAAGATTCACAGCTCGAAATGGAGGATTGATGAAGAAAATGATCGATCAAATCCACAATTTTGGTTTCTGCATGCGTAGCGTTGCTTCACACGCTACGACCCGCCTCCTTTGAATTTACTCGTTCTAGTCCTGGCTTCTCTCCGCCATTTGACATTTGTAATTATCATTTTAATTTTATATTTTAATAATAATAATAATATTTCGATATTTATGGCGTCAAATATAATCCTTTCATTACACTCCCTTGAATTTTTCTCATTAGTTACTAATTTTAATTAATTATTTTTT
This sequence comes from Begonia loranthoides, assembly GCA_022433065.1. Classification (NCBI taxonomy): domain Eukaryota; kingdom Viridiplantae; phylum Streptophyta; class Magnoliopsida; order Cucurbitales; family Begoniaceae; genus Begonia; species Begonia loranthoides. The sequence continues at coordinate 318,167 of CM039468.1, read as the reverse complement.
CTAATTCACTTTTAATTTTCACTTTTCTACTCTATACAATGGTTTTTCATCGTAATTAAATCTTAAAGAAATCGAGCAAAACTGAAAAAAAAATATGGTGGTTAAGGGTGGACAAGAACTAACCAGAATCGAGAACCGATCCAAAACCGCGGCTCGGTTCTAATTTGCGGTTTCAAATGTTTTTTTTATTTGCGGGTTCGGTTCTTTGTTATAAGTGCGGTTCGATTCTCAGTTCCATAATTCAAGTACCGAGAATCGAATGTTCGGTTCCAAGAGGTCTAGAATTGGAACCGAGAACCGACATGTCCACCCCTAATGATGGTGCATTCCACTACGATCCTAGTTTTTGGACTTGATTTTTGATTTCGCTTTGGTTCGTATTTTTGGACTAAAAAAATGCTAGAAATAGAATGGTTGAGTTTTTTGAGTTTAGAATCATATGATCATAGTGCTAACAAATACAAATTTGTGGTTAAACCCAAAATTTTTATTGAAATAGAAGGAAAAACGATTTTGTCGCATCAAAAAAGTGATCGAAACCGAAGACTCTTCGGTTTGGATTTGTTCATTTTTGAACCATACCAAATTGAAGATTTTAATTTGGCTCTAATCTTAGAAAAATAAAGTTCGTAACTAAACCAATTGAGTCTCAACTTGAGATAGAACCGGACCCAAACCAACTGAATCCTACCAATGTTCCAAATTTATATCATTTGTCTTGAGTTTAGTAACTTAGATTTAGCAAATCATTAAACAAACTTTTTATTGACTTAAATAACTCCGTTTGAACTATGAGCACAAAATCACGTCTATAACAACAATTTTCAAGACTGAGACCCGTCCCAAAACCAATTGAGATAAAATCAGACCCAAATCACCTGAATCCGACCCATACTCCAAATTTATATCATTCATCTCTAAGTTAAGTAATTTAGATTTAAATAATCATTAAATTAACTTTTTTTTTTATTGATAGCTAACACCATTTAAACTATGACCACAAATTACTGACTATAACAATCATTTTTGCGACTGGTCCTTATATGATCACAAAATAGTGACACAAATGTATGTATTTTTTCGTTTTTTCTGTGTAACTTCAAACCTTCAAACTACACATGTCACGCAATTAAAACAATGATAGCTAAGTTCGGGTCACCTAAGACGTGGTCTTGAAGGTTCTTAAGCATTAGTGTACAAAATCCAACAAGGGAGAGGCATAAAAGAGTGATAAAGGAGGGCGAGTTGGAGGGTAGAGCAATTATTATTGGCCACACCTAAGCCTCGAAGATGTGGTTCAACTGACACCACAGTCTCCACCACTACCCTTTCTTCGTTAAATGTGCTCCACATTTTTTTTAAATTTAAAGGAGATTGTTGTATTAGAGAAATTAATTATTATTTAAAAAAACAAAAACACTAAGAACGTGCATAACGTTGTTTTGTCTCCAGAGATGTGATTACACGGGTTTTCCATTGTTCATGAATTGAAATTTTGGAGCAATTATAGAATAATATTAGTTGTACATTTTATTTGACTTAATCGTCTAAGTATTTTTTATTTATATATATATATAAAATTTAAGGAAAAGAACAAATTAACCACTGTCTTTTATTTTCTAATAAATTAATCACTGATGTATGAGAAAATGACAAAGTCAATATCGCTGTCATGTTCACAGTTAGGAAGCTGACAAAGAGCCGCAGAGTCTAAGCCAAAGGATCCTAGGACGCCACGGCACCATAACTGTATTAATCTAATGTATTGTCCGAGCTCTTTATCGGTAGACTCTTAATGATTAGTTATTCTTGAAAAAAGAAAATATTTTGGGTCGATTATGATATTGTAAAGAGTAGGTGTACAGTGTAATTTTATAATGTAACGTATTTTATATGGTAAAATTATATTTTTTAAATAATAAAATAGTGATCGAGAACCTGCGTGTTGGTAATTGGAATGTAGTTGTAGAGTGAGTGGACACTAGTTTAATCAATTTGGTGTTTATATTTTTGTAAGAAGCAGATTATAGTATTGTATGATGGATTTTTATTGAGGCTGGTGCATCATTAATATAACTCTTAACTCAAATAAACCAAACAACATGGCCAAAGGGACCACTGCGACTGCTTGGGGGGCCATCTCTGAGTTGTTGTACCTTCTGAAAGAGTTACAGTGGTCGTTCTTTGATAAATAAACACGTGAAAAAAGACGTGCATTTAAGTGTTTTCGTTGGCAATGAACCTTAAGTCCTTGTTTGCTTCTCCAATCTATCCAAGAGGGATGGATTGATAGCTTCATTGACTCAATATCAATGGAGATATTAAATAAGTGCTTTGATGTGCGCATCAAAAGTAATCTAGTTCCAATCAGAAGCCCCTACACTCAAACTTTGGGCGTTAATCAAGGACAATAATGAGTCCTATAGAAAATGGATCAAACTCAAATGTAATTTGTACTCAAAGAATCATGCACAACTGTGCTTTAAATAATTTTTTTTTACAATATAAAATTCATCAGAAATCTCGTGTTTTTCACTTCCAATCTACTGGGTTTACATTGACTCACTCGATTTTTGACACCAAATTGAGATGGTCAATATTACTAGAGTGAGTTAAAATTGTCATCCCGTACTAATCACGACGACGAGAGCCATTTTGCTAATGATCTAGGCAGGGGGTAGCTCCACCAGTTGTGTTGCATCCATAAGGAGAGGACGACTCCAACTTTACGCGTCGAGGTACTTGTCATAGCTTCTAAGATATTGTCCGTAATATATGAATCTCGAGTCATAAACCGGCGGTACACAAACAAGTTAGAGATGAGAATGAACAATATCATAAACTTTGAGCTTAAAACGAGCTTTACAGACAAAAAACAAGAATATTTTCTATCAACATAACCTAACGCCTAGCCACCAACTGCAAATGACGAGAAAACACTCGTATAAGCACAAGAATAATCACTTTATGTCCAAAGCTAACCACTAGGAATGGCACGTCTTCTTATTGTGCCCGAGGCCTTTGCACTTACTACACTGGAGCTGGCGCTTTATCATATCGAGTGGCTCGACCGGCTTCATCTTTGGACGGCCTGGAGGACGTCTGGTCGGGGGAGGAGTCACAGTAACGACTGCCGGAGTTGATTCGGTTTGGATGGGCCTGTCTATGTTCGGAACGGGGTGAATCGACTCAGCATAAGTATTGCGATAACTCTCAGAAGTGAAGTATCTGGAGCAATAATCATACGGATTCCTACCAATGCATTCGAAGACAGCAATGGCGTGGCAACATGGCAGGCCACCAAGTTGCCATCCCTTGCAGCTGCAATCCCAGTTATCAATATCGACACTTTCAACAGTATCACCCCGAACTTCAAAACCGCTGCCATGGGAAAGCAAAACTTGGAGTGATCGTGCAATGGAAATTTCTTTTTCTAATTTCTCCTCATTGATTGGTGTCAATTTGGTTGTCCACTGACTAGATTCAATCCGACGCGCATAAATTAATTCCATCATTTTATCTCGAAGAACATCAATCATTTGTGTTATAGGTAACTCATGTGCTTCAGATACCCAACTGTAGAATTGATATCCAAAGTTTGACGAGACATGGTTATACCTTGCTCCGTTAAAAAATGTGGTAGCCCAGTGCTCCGGCTCACTTTGGATCACCCAATTATAAGCTTCAAGCGAAATACCTTTTATATTTTCTGCACTGCGCTGGAAACCCTCGAGTTTTGGGGCATAAGCAGCTGCGTAAAGATCATTAATCATAAATCTTCTTGCCTCGTGAGAATATTGACCCTTCAAGTCCTTGTTAAGTGTCTCAGCAAGATGGCGTAAGCAATAACTATGATAGCATTTATCAAATATCTCAGCCAAAGACTGCTTTAAGCCATTTTGAAAATCTGCAATAAACGTAATCTGCTGAGACATTGGCACTGCTGATTTCAATTCCTGGAGAAACCAATGCCAATTCTCTTCAGTCTCAGCATCTACAACAGCAAATGCAACTGGAAATATACCATCTTCGGCATCTGCCCCTGTTGCAGCTAACAACACTCCCTGATATTTTGAGTTCAGAGGAGTACTATCAAGAAAAAGAAGGGGTCGGCAACCTTGTTGGAAACCAAAAATCGAGGCATAAAAGGACATGAAGATTCGATGAAAGCTGGAATCTTCCTTAGTAGCAAATGTTGTGACACTTCCCGGGTTGGTTTCCTTTATCTTATCACAAAAACATGGTAGCTGATTGTACGCCTCTTTGTAAGAGCCTCGAAGCTGCTCCCTTGCAATTTCTTTAGCACGCCATGCCTGTGAATAATTCAATTGTATTCCATATTCTCGCTTAATGTCTTCAGCGATATCTTTCGGCTTGTAATTTGGCGAGACTTTAAGTTTTTCCTTTATAATATTTCCCACCCATCCCCTAGTAGCCCGATACCCAGCTTTCAAAGCAGCTCCATCACATGTATGATTTGTGTTCATTTTCTTGATACAAATCAACTGTGTTGTAGACAACCTTGATGCATATATTCGCCAAGGACAGCCTTGAGATTTGCACTTAACAGTGACTCGATGACTATCATTTTTCTTATATCTGTAGGCAAATCCATGCGCAATTGAATATTTGTGCAAAGCTTCCCGAAAGTCACTGAAACTATTAAACCGTTGGTCCACTCCAGTTATTGTGTTTTCCCATTCTTGTGCGGCTTTTCGATGTACATTGTCAAGGGAGGCAGCAGAAACACAGATTGAAGGTCTTTCATTGGGTATACATATACCAATTTGGTCATTGGCATTTGTGGTTTCAACGGCAATGTCAAGTGGTTCAACAATGGGAACCACTGCCTCTGACACAGTTGTCCTACTAGACCTGCACCATAAAATGTTCTATAAAAAAGCTTACATTCTAGACAAAAACCTGCCTTGTTATCCATTGAACACACACATCATCTTTTAATTTGCACTGATTTAATGAAAAACATGTCAACTTGTCCACTGAAAATCTGATGGGTTCAAAGCCAAAGTATTCGGTCAAACTCAAGAATTCAGGTTGGATTAAGAGAAAGTTATATACTCCATTATAAGACCCTGTTCAGTATTCAATACATTCTATAGGTAACCACAGTTATTTTTGTTGGCCACGTCATTATTATCTAGTGTACCCATTTGTATAGGTAACCACAGTTATTTTTGTTGGCCACGTCATTATTATCTAGTGTACCCATTTGTATAGGAAACCTCTTAGTTCTCTGTTGGCTAGCTAAATTCATTTGAAATGCAGATTATGCACAGAATGGCAATAGATTGCACAATAGTGATGTTATACTATAGGGATGAAAATCTAACTTGCGATTGATGATTATCTTCGGGTATTTATGCACAATATTACAAGATTCAAATTTTAACTTCATATCCTGAAAATAAGTTTAAAGTAGTCCAATCCTAATTACATAAAAATTAGATCCTAAAATGTGGATGATGATGAGTTGACAAATTGAATGATACAGGATCCGCTAGCTCCCTATATCTGTGACTTATCATTTGATATAAAAACACAAAATTTTCATTATCTCCAACATATACAACATTAAAACCACAGAGCATCATGTACCTTGCAGTGCAGAGATGAGAAAATAAATTTGGTTAAAAATAAACAGATCTAGTTAGATGAATTAAAAAAGACAAAATCCTCTTGCTTTTCCGAGGAAATCAGGGGTTAAATGAAACCAATGATGTATAATGACTAAGAAGAGTGAAAATAAAGGATATGTAGTACAACAATTGAAATCAAGAAAACTACCTACTAGCAGGCATGTTCGACACATTTCGAGTAGTTGCTTCCTCTGAAATAATGAACACATCGACAGTGACAGACTCCCCAATGAAATTTATCATGCGCTTTAGATCCTTGTCTTTAGAAATGGTGATCAGAGTTTTCTTGTTATCCGGAAGGAAATACTTTATGGTCATTGTATCTACAGTGCAATTAAACGTTTCTGCTACTTCTGTCTTGAAATCAATTAGCTGTGTATGTTGATCAATGTCTACTGCATATGCCTCACCCCCGCTGTAAGAAAGGGCTCCATCTATATCCTTCACGAACTCTCCACCAGACTGACATATCGCTATTATTTTCTTTGCATCCATAGAGACAAAATTATCTAAACGAGAAAAAATAGGAGTAAATTCAACGAAACAAATCATGTGAATTTAAAGTACTGAGGCCAAACAGATAGTGGGGCGCAGTCAAATTAATGGAACACAAGGATCTAAGAAGAGTTAATCTGAATCCAGACTATAAACAAAAATCATAAAAGTTTTGGGTTTCCATATACATATATCTGTCCTTATTATATCATAGCATTACACTAATTCAGATAAATATCAAACTTGCCTCATCGGAGACAATTACCAAAACGAATTAACAGCTGAAGGCGAACTTTAGATACTAAATATTAGACGCAAAATTAATCTCCTTTTTTCTTTTTGTCCCGAAAAATAGTCAATCCAAACCGTTAACTAATCAGTGGAAAAACTTTCGACACCAACACGAAAAAACCCCCCATTCTACACTACTAAAAAATTCGTTACTTTCCTTCCGTGGCAAAATACAACAATGACGCGAGGAACGCGGAAAAAAAGAATCGATACCAAAGGAGAAATATACAGTCTATATACGTCAAATTAAGAACCCTAAGTCTACGCAAAAGAGGCTAAAAGTCGATGGGGTTAGGGGCAAAATACCTTAATATACAGAAACTGCCGGCGATTGCCGGATGATAGTGTGGTCGTATTCCACGCAGGGTCTCAATTTCTTAGAAAGAAGTACATAAAGCTGCAACTTTATTCTCAGCTTGTCGGCAGGGATTCGAGGAAGATGAACTTGCAGACGCAGAGACCCTGTAGTTTCTTAGGCGCAGGTTTTCACAACTTGGATATGGAAATTGGAAATAGGGGTGGCAATCGGTTTGGTTCGAACTGGTAATCCAACCGGTTCGGTTGAGTTTGGTTTTCAAGGAAGTCATTGTCTTCAGTTGTGAGCTTACCAGAGAACTGAGAAGGGGCAGAGCCGCTCCACTTTCCTGAGAAAATCAGGAAAATGGTCGCACCAATTGGTACGTCTCACCGATGGGCCTACGTCCGGATCATCTCCGGCACCATTCTTGGCGGTGTTCTGGGCTTCTACGTTATGCATCCTGACTAGAGATAGAGAAGTTTATAGTGGTATGACACAATTGACACAGTTTATATTTTTGTTTCTTAGTTAATTATTTGACTTAATTTAATAATTGATAACCTCAAAAAATATAAAAAAATAATCTCAAATAATATAAAGTGAAAATTGAAAAGGTTTAGTAGTATTATGTTATTAATGTTACAAAAAATAATAGGGAAATTAACAAAACAACAACTATACTATAACATCAATAATAAGTCAACCACTAAATAATTTTTCTAATGAATAAAACACTCAATTATGGGCAAAGTACGGAGCAAATATCGCGATTACTTTTTCCGTTACAAATGTTGTCTTTTCTTTGCGGAACTTTGTCTTTCCACTGCAAAAAATAAGTCCTTAAAATATGATTTAGGAAAGATTACTTTCCTCATAGAAAAATAACTTTTCGCAGAGGAAGACTTTCCTCTGCAGATAAGGAACAAATGTATTGTCTTCTTCGTGGAAAAAACACAGATAAGTTGTGATTCTCTCATGAACAATATAACAATTTTAAATAATCTAACATCTAGAACATTATATATTCATTTACAAAATCTTCTAAATTATAAAAACTAAATTCTATAACAATAATTTTTTTAAACATAATTAAGATAAGTTATTCATATTATCTCGAAAATGTATACCTTAAATTTTAAACCTAAGAAATGTTTAAAATTAAAATTTTCAATTTTGATGAGATTAGATGCGGCCAAAGCTAAAAAATATCACAACACGAGAAAATGATTGGCCGATACATCCAACAAGGTATAAGTAGCCAACCCGACGCAAAACCAAAACACTAAGGAGTGTGAAGCACAAAGGTTCTAACAAAAATCACAAATTCTAGGACAAACTTAGACCGTGACAAAAATTGACCAAATGGGCGAATTTAAATGTAATTTTTGGACACAATAAAAAACAATGCATGGGAAAATGTCTTCAAAATTGACAAGCAAATTTGTTATGAAAAGAAAATTATGAACCGAAATGTGCATGCTGTAGATTTCGGATTTGGTTTTTGGCCAAATTTTAGAAGTGAATGCGAGATGAATAAAAAAGGATTAAATGATCGAATTTGAGGGCCAATTGAATAAACCCTCCAAATTTTGAGGGCCAGTTCATAAGGTTGACAAGAGTTATAACCAAAAAAGGTGCAAACAAATCACCTAACACAACCTTCCACAGCAAATGCAGTCTTCAAAGAAAAGAAGCACTTCAAACAATTTTGACCAACTCTTACAAAGAATCAATTACAATAACACAACCATATCAAATTGCTAACAATTCAACTAATAATTGCAGGCATTGCAAATGATGCAAAGAAGCCTATCTTGTATCTTATGGCAGAGTTCATCTCAGTCATACTATAAGCAGCGGTCGAGTTTCTACTTAGCCTACTTTTCAGAAAACAAGTTAATTAATACCCCAATCAATTGGTTTTAGGTATCAAGTACTCAACGGGCTTTCAAAGTTGCCTTAAAAACCAGAGCTGCCATTTATGTTAGGAGAAAAACACAGCCTACATGGGCCGGTTCAACTTGATTCTCTAGAATTGATTCAAGTAAATGAATGTGAGCAATAACCATACTCACAAGTTGACTCAAGCTTCTTCAACAATATGTTAAGAACAATGAATGGTTCCCAATTAAATTAGTATAACACATTAATATATAACAATACTACATAGGAAAAGGAGAATGAATAACTTAAAACACTAGACAACAATTTATCTTCCATTAAACGCTATTTATAAGACTCGGCCAAACACGAAAAAAGGTTTGTTTGCACGATGAAGAACTGATATAAAACTTCCTAAGCATTCCTACAAAGAGGAGTGATGACTAGTCATTCCATTCGAGAATTATGGAGTTTCGACAGAAATTTGATCTAAGGTTGAATGGAGTCTATTTTGGGTAGATGAGTAGGGAAAACCTCTAGAGAATAAAAAGGTCATGCTAAGGGCACTTTCGTTGAACATAGGACGCCCCGTGTTCTTCATACCTGTTAACATGATCTAGTTAAACTTCTTTCCTCGTTACCATTACCCGAAAAGAAAAAGCAAAAGTTTCGAAAAATAAATCTACTCAATCATATCAAATGGACGCAGAAGAGCATACTAACTCCGATTTGGAGAACCACATTTGCTGAAATGAACCAAGGGAAGCCAATATGCTACCTCCAATCCACACACTGCATACAAACAAGTTATTTAGCATGTGTTTTTCAAAAACAACAATTCAAGAAACAATGCTAAAATAGTATTTATTGACCAGTGTGTTCTATTCAAAATATAAGCTAGATGCTAAGAATAACTCTTCAAAACATCGAACCAGGACCACGTGCGAGAAAATTTCACTGCAAGATCTGAGGGATGAGCTTAGAAAGATTTTAAAAAGGCAAAACAACTTCAAATATTCTGAATCCAAGACACTAACAGCAAAGAGAAATACATATAAATTATGTTTTTTGACACAGCCTGCCAGATGAATCAAGTTTTCATGCCCCGTGAAGCATTAGTAAGCAAAAAGATCTTTTATGCCTTCTACACATGCCATGATGATTATGATACCAAAGAATTTAGTAAAATGTAACTACAGATAATTGGCTAGGGCTACGAAAAATAAATCCTTCAATTGGCACCCACAAGATTGAAACAACCGCAATTCAATCGGCTCATCCCATTCCAAATGCGCTTGACACTGTTGAAAATAAGGACAAATATGGTCTGGATATTCTTGAAATTATGTACGGAGAATATCTCTTTTCTTATACACCATTTAAAATTATTAATACAAAAGTGATTTTCTTACCAAGAAAATAAATATTATCAAAAATAAATAAGATGAGCCAACCCTGGTAACAAAAGCTAATGATAAAAATGTAATGGATAAACTAAATATATTCAAATGAAGAAGACCATGCCTTCAAAAAGAAAAACAAGAAGTGTTTTGACCTTGACTTAACAACAAAAATAAAATTATGAAATTTCCAATGCTACCTTGGATGAGTGGGTGGGGAAGGTGGTCCGTGATCGGAGAGAGTGAGAGGGGGCGAAAATATTACCTAAATCTTCTTTCCATTGCATTTCCACTTGCTAAAACTTTAACACGAGCAGCTTGGGGAGACTCCTGAAAGTTGTAAGAAAATAATTCAGCATGTTCCATCTCAAATTTCTATTGTTTTACATAAAGACCTTATCAGTTAGTCAACCAAAAAATATTAAACTACTTTCATAAGTACCTGATAATATTCAGGTTCCAATCTTTACCATACATTATATCACAAAGTGACGAAATTGTAATGAATTTTATAGAGGGAGTAATTATACCTCTAGCAAGTCTTTCTCAAGACGCTCCTTCAATTGCTGCATTGATGCTGTCCCACCAGCAAGCTGTGTGAAAAATGTAACAGAAAAGGAAATAAAAATTGAAAAAGAAAAAGATATAACCATAAGCCAAGCAGGTCAATTAGATCTTTTATAGAATGCTACATGATTACCAAAAAAAAAAACAGGTAATGCGGTAATATGTTGGCATAAAATGGTATTCATGTCTTTTGCGGCAAAAAACATAACTTAAAATGGATCAATTTACTTTTCAAGTCGTCACCAATGACTTGGAATAAAAAAAAAAAAGAAATATAAATACAAGAGCCAAAGCAATGAGAATCTCAAATACTAAAAGAGCAGATAAAAAAGATCTAACCAGTATACTACTGAAAAGTTCTCTTCGAATGTCCACGTCGCACTTGTTTATGCTTTCTATAACCTATAGAAATAAGAAAACATAATTATCTAGAGTTAAGACAAAAATGACATCACATCGAATCATTAGCAACCAATTATGACCAAAGTTAAAACCTTACAATTAGCTAGCCACAAAAAACTAAAAACACTATCCTTACCATTTGTGGCAGCCCACGAACCATAGAAGCAGTCTCAGCAAAAGTCACCATACCAGGAATTGTCTGATATTAACAAGTATGCATTAATATATATTAAGCTAAAAATATGACAAATAATATATACCAATTCAGAAACTAGAATCTAAAAAGACTAAATTTTTGTGATGAATAATGAATTTACAGATTTCTAAACTATCCCAAATTCAATTTTCAACCATCTTTTACGTTTATTAAATTAGATTTTGATGGTATAATAACAGAACCCTCAAGATTTCTGTGGTCATTTCTCCAATGAGGGTTTTTAGATCGACTGCCCCATTTCCATTTGTTATCAAAAATAATTATGGGTCAGAGAACCAGAGTAAACAAAAGAACTAAGAAACGGAGTCCTCATCTCAAAATAAACAAAATAATCCCAAAATCAACAACTTGACCCAAGATAGTGAAAAGAGATTTAGAATCTTCCTAATAGTATATGGTTTAAAGACTTTTTACTGACACAAAGACACAATTCAATACCTTCACGAAAGAATATTATGTATGCGTAAGATTTTGACATTTGGACCTTCATGATTAAAAAAAAATTATATTATGTGGCTGAAGTTGTAAAACCAAAAAAAAACCATGTAACCCATCTTAAATGAAAAGCTGATCATTAAAAAGAAAACCAAGACAATCCTATAAAAAAAACAAGATAAAAGAACATCTCAACTGAATAGAAAAAGAAGACTGAACAAGATATGGAAAAAAGAACTAGTATCATGCAAGTTTTCCACTACCCACCTGTAAAAGAGATGGATTAAAAAGAACATCAGGAATCTTGAATCTATCCGCACCAATTTCAATAGTCCTGCATGATGGATATAGAAGCCAAATGAAAAACAAAGATAATTTGGCAACAAATCTAATCCTGCATTCCGTGATATCTACGAAGCAACTAATCACTGGCTCCTGCTCCCAAAAAATGGGAAGGACAGGACAAGATAATTAAGCACATTCTAACCCGATAATGACAAAAAAAGAGTAATGATAAATCACGATGTAACTTACTGGCCATCAGGAAGTTCGTAAGTGGTCATTGGAATGTTTGAATATGCACTCTCTGTCAGAACAAAAGAGTTGGACTGAAATGTCACCGGTAGATTATTCCATAACACAATGCATAATACAAGTCTCTCCGAGTCCCAAACCAAGAACTTCCGCTCTAGGACTAAAGTTCGCGTACAGCATCACAACTAGCCCCACAAACTCCACAAACTTACAGTGAAAAGGCAAGTAGCAGAAAATTTTAAACAGTTACATTTCAAAAAACGAGCAAAAACTCAGATGAAACGTATCAAGGCATAGCTGAGATGCTTGTATATCAATATCCCGTTGCAGACAGCTTGATAAATGAACAAAATAGTGGGAGATATGAATCATCGCTAACCATCGTATGGAGAATCTGGGGCCCGACAGACACATTCCTTGATGTCACTGGCAATTACCCTCTGTCACAAAAGATATTCAAAAACAACAAAGAAAATATGAAAAATCTAGCTAATAGATTCTAAGGCCACCCAAAAAAAAAAGAGAAGCAAAGGAACTTAAAAGAGAATTATACCTGGGAGTAAAGTCTATAACTTTCTGTGGTATTTGGAAAATCAAGATCCACTGCCTATGAGCCAAGAAAAAAATAAGCCATGCGCTAATGAATACTCTAAGAATCCAAAAAAAGCTATGAAATTCAATAATTTAATTGTAAAGGCAGGATTCACAATTGATTAAAAAATGAAAGAGCTGCGGGGAAGACAAGTCGTTTTGAGCTAAAAACTGTTCTCATTGTCTGTGTGGCTAAGAGTATTAATTTGTTCAGCTGCTCGGCTATCTTACTGTAGTATTAACGAACAAATTTTCCCTCATCTGATGATTAAAAAAAAGGTTTGATGCAAAAAAGCAGGGAAGGAGGGGAGCGAATGTTTCATTGAGGAAATGATTTAGAGTATAAAGTTTTGGCAACCCTCCATAAAACAGCATGATAACTTTTAAACAAAGGAGGCTTAATTCCTTTTGAGGCTAAGAAATTTAGCAATATGCATGTTTGCAAACCTGATTTGAGAAGTAATGAATGGAACACAAACAAGTATGAACAATAGCATACCTGAAAGTCTCCGGGACGTATTTCCTTTCTTTTGAAAGAATACCTGGGCTTTATCTGAAAGAAAAAAAAAGATTGATGCATTTAAGGAAAACCAGCCAATTAATATTTCAATCCAAAAGTAATTACACTTACCATGATACCTTTGCTCTCCAAACTTTTTACCAAGCAATCAGTCAGAACTTCACCTCCAATATGAGCAGATGATACAGCCTATAATATAACCAAAACAAAGGATGGATTCCATAAATCAGTTATCATAGCTTTATTGGTTACAATAAAAAATGATCATGCATGAGCACATAACTTTAGAGTAAAATGGAGTTAGCGGGTTACAAGTAAATTCAAAAAGGTAAAGACAACATCTCATAGTATTGAAAAATTCAGGAGGCATCTACAAGCTACAAATCTCTCACGCTCAACTTGAGATACTGAACATCAGTTGAATCACATCCTTCCAATAATATGTTTGAAGGAGCATAAGAGAAGGCGTGAGAGAAGGTTTTCTGGGTAATAACAACTTTTCAACAATGTGAAAAGTAGATATAAATTCTAGACACAATGTCAAACAAATAAATAGAAAATTTTCTTTTTCCAATTGAAAAATTAGTTCAAGACAAAAGTCCTAAGAGACCATGCAGATTTGACATACACGTGGGCGGGCGTATTGGAAGTCTCATATGAGAGAGGACACTGATGATAAGGACAATGTCCTAAGAAATAGTGACACCAAAAGAAACTTAAATAGAGAAACAAAGGTAGATAAATCCTTGGCAACTGCAAACTGTTATCGCACAATAATAATCAAGCTCATAATGTATGCAACTGGGAATGGGTTAGTAGGCAGTAACTTGAGAAAACACACATTACAACTGAAAATACAAGAGAAATTATGCCCATACTAAATCTATTTAAGTAGTTCTTTATTATTTTACTGTCAGTGGCAGAGAAGAATACCTTTTGAAGAACATAACCATCATGTACTGGAGCAACTGTAGTTGATCCTCCACCACTGTACACAATACCCAATTGTAAAAGTTACTTCCAGCAAGAAAATGAGTATTTAAAGGAACATAGGACATCACAGGGTCATATTAAAACTACAAAACAAGGAAATCATTAAACATGCCAAAATTAAATCAAAGAAAAGCAATGAAATGTTAAAGTAAAGACATGTCTTCACCAAAATGGTACCAACTTTACTAAAAAAGTAACATTTGAAAAGATAATATCAACACCATACAAGCACTACGAGTTAAAGAAGTAAACTCTCTCCTACCTATCAACAACTAAGGAGGTAGCACGCCCAGATGCAAAAGATGTGAGAACCTGGTATCAACGATTGAGAGTATTCAGTAAAACAAACAAGGTATTTTTCAGAAACTCCATATAGACCTATATAAAGTTGATGAAATTTAAAAAAAAAAAGTTATTAAATAAGGTCATACTGCATTTTTTGCAAGAAATAATGCAGGAACGTTGTATTTTTCAAACATAAGTTCTGCTGTCCTGCCAAATGTATGTTATTTCAAAATTTATTAGTGATAGAAGCCGAAGGTAAAGAAGATGTAAACATTGAGAATAAAACAACAAAATAATAAACTGACAACTCCTAGTACAAATAAACTAAGAAAGGTGAAAGAGTACTAGATACCTTTCTCTCTGCTGTTGTGAGTTAGAACATGGTTCAGCAAGTAGCATTGGGTGCTCTTTAGGATCAACCAGAAGGCATTTCCTAAGAAAAAAGGGAAACATATAGATTCTTATCAATAAGTATTAACATGCACATAGTACCGTCTTCTAATGATTTTTTTATCTCATTAGACTATGAGTAAAAAAAAAACCTCCAAGAACATCAAACTAAATGAAGTCTGTCATCAAATTTACAAAATACCATCCTCTGTCACCCTATCACTAAGAGCAATCTCTTTTCCTATTTTAAATGTTAAGGAGCCAAGCCATTACCCACACAAATTCCATTCCAACCCATGAACGCGTGTATGTGGCTCAAACTACACAGAAAATAGCCAAACAACCCAAATGCGCGCCTCAAGTTTTTTTTAATTTTCACAAGAGCAGTGGAGGGCGTTAGTAACCAGTAACAACTTTACCATGAGTTAGGTCTTATACCTAGGCTATCAAACCATAGGTGTTAATTTCTTTGGTTGTAAACCCAATAACCAAACAGTAAGTAGAATAGGAAATGCAGAGCACACTTAATCGTCAAAAATAGGAGTGAATTCCTCCAAGGTAGTATCAAATAAATTAAATACCAAATGTCAAATTTCAAACAAATAAATAAATAAAGCATACAACTTAAATGCATTTGCTAATCTAATCTAAACCTCAGGATAAGGAAGTGAAAAATAATGGTAAAAAACAATACCAGTAGTTGCTTACCTGAAGGCATGATCCCAAATGCTATCAACCATATCCCAGTCAACAACAACACCATCCTTTATAGGAGATAGCACCTGATAGAAAAGCAGGATATTTCAATATCCTAAACACCATACCAGTACATCTAGGTTGATAACCCTTATGAGTACATTGATAAAAATAAACTACCTCCATGTGATCTCGTCGGAATCCTAATTCTTGAGACCCAACATATAATTTACGTTTACCCTTCAGCTTTTCTGAATCAATATTTTTACTAATTTTAGAATCTGCAGCCGATACAGAGTTTGTGTCAGTGTTCACTGGGTCGTCAACTTCCATTTGGTCAATTGAGCCAACAACCTTGACAAAAAGAATATATCAAGATAAAATTAAGTAAATACAAATGCTAGATTTCTTATCTCATCGTAACAACTAAAAGAGCTCTACTGAATAAATTGTGATAATAAAAAAAAAAACAAACGAGACACAATAAGCCCTCTAAACTCACTGAGCACCAAACTCTTCCAGTAAACTAAACAACAGAATAATTCAAAAAGTAAACTCCAAAAACTTAGAATTAAATTTACACATCCACTTGCATCATAGTAGTATCATGCCATCCCATCAGCCATGGTAGTTTACCGTTGATAAATTTCCACACTAAACCAAGTGTAATTGTAAAATAAAAGAAACAAAGCAACATAATAACAGCTACGCCAGAGAAGGTCAAGAGTTGTTGAAGATTATAAATATTTAAGCACAATACGTCGATGGCGGAAGCTCAGAAGTAAAACATATTAACAAACGTTAAAAAACTTACGGAGGGAAACACAGCCTTGGGAGCGTCTTCCCCAGCATAACCAGCTTTACAAGTGTGTGAACCAAGGTCAATGACAATGGCCGAAACTTCATCTGAATAACCAAACAAAAAAATCATCGAAATATGTAAGTAGAAAACATAACATAATTTAAAAAATTCATCTCCACGCAAGAGAAAAATCAAGGTACTCACCTCCTCCATACATGACGGAAGACGAAGAAGAAATTTGGGAAGAGAGAACAAGGGCTCTGAATCTAGGGTTTTGAGATTCTCAGCCTCAGCTTCAGGTATTCATGCGAATGATTACAATTTCCAACAACCAGATCTCCTTCTTTCTGCTTCATACTCAAAAGCTACACTTTCAAAGTCCTCATCAATTTAATTTAATTTTTTTTTTTTTTTTAGAGAAAATGACAAATCAACCATCATTTTTTACGGTCGGTAATAAACCAACCATCATCCTTTTTTCTGACAAATAAACCACTGAACTATGAGAAATTGACATCACTACATTCACTGTCATGTTTGCCGTTAACGCTTTAATGAAGTTGAAGATGTAAAAAATATAATAAAATAATTTGATTCGTAAAACATATACATAAAGAATTTAAAGTAGTCATGAAACTCTCTATTTTTCATGGCTACTTCAAAGTCCACAACGGTTCTCGGTCTTGGTCCCTCAAATTTGTGATCAAATTTTTTTAACAAATCGCCAGTCATAAGACTGCACTCACGGAGGCCGAGAAGGGTGATGGCTGAAAAGGGGACCTGCTCTCGGTTCTGCCATGTTCGAATGGTGAGGTTCCTTCTTTGTGATTTTAATCAATTGGACTTAAATGCCTGATTTCATATTAGAATTGGTTGATGCTGCTGATGTGTGGATCTATTTTGATTATGTAGGTTGATTTGTGATATAGCAGTAGGAATATATTGTTGTGATGTTGTGTCTCAATCTGTAAAGTGTAGTTATGCACTAGAAAATGGTTGCTATGTATGGATTGTTTTTGTGGGTTGATGGATAACCTCTTGGAAACAATAATATGTTAGTTTTGGAAGGGGATAATTGGTTGCTCAATGTTAATAGGTTGCTTAGTAATTAAAAGCTTATCTGTTAGTTGGAATTGTAAAGCATATTTGTTGCTGAGCATTGATAAAGATGAATATTTTACATCATTTGGAAACAAGCATGTTTAGTTAAAGCTTTGATAACATACTATGTTGTTTTGTATTGAGCCAGTCATTGGATGAATGTATGTTAGTAATTGGATTAGCTTAATTGGAATAGGATATATATTCGTCGTAGATGTTAAACGGGTTCCTAAAACTACTATGTAATTAAGATAGGGAAAGAATGAAAGTTATAAATCATGACTATTAATGATAGACATTTTGATTGTGAATGTATCAAAAAGATGAAGAATGACAACTAAATGCTAGTGCGCATTAAAGTTTTGAGGTAAGGAATTGGGTGTGTCGTGCCCATGTGGAGGCCCTACACCACAAGTATTGTATGTATTGTATTGCTTTTCTTTGGTGTGCATGCTTGGTTATTTTGTACAGTGTATTCTCTTGGTTGTGATGCTTATTGCTTTCCTTGGTTCTGGTTAAAAATAGAATTGATACCTCTTATTACTAATGTTTATCGTAGAGGAATGTGATGAATGAATGATAATGTTAAGTTATAGGATAGAATGACGAAATGAATGATGAAATGATATCCACGTATGATAAATTATGAATAGACTCTAAATTTTATTTCGTACAATTAGTTATATTCTCTTGCTGTAGTTTCTGTGTTATTTATGATATTATTGCGGTAGCTTAGTAATTTTTGATACTTGCTTCATTTTCCGTAAATCAAGTATGTGTAGATTAATTAGGATGATTATATGAGCATATTTAGCGTAATTAATTAAATCGAGCATATTTAATTAAATAGAACTCTTTGCATGTTTAATTAACTAGGCCATGAATTGTAATATGTTTAATCAATTGAAAATAAAAGCATGATCAACCAATTATAATGAAATCTATCATTTGAGTTCATTAAGTAACCCGAGCATGCTTAGTTAATTTACTAAATTTGCATGTTACTTTCGAATGTATAAAGTCGGTTAGTCATCTCGTTTATAATTGATTAGGACTTTAATTGGTATCAATTCATTAAGCATGTTTATAGTAGTATCAAGATAGCATGCACGTTTTCGTTAATTGTGTTCGTTTATTAATCATATTCTGTTTTCTAGTGTTTGAGCATAATTCCATGTAAATATTAGTTAGACAAGCATGTATGATTTGTTAGTTTATCAAACATGTTTTTAGAATTTGTTTGAGAAGCATGTTTAATTCGTTTAAACATCTCATGAGTTAGTAGTTTATTATTCTTGTCACGTCCTTATTGTATGTTTGGTAGAATCAAGCAAGTCATAAGTCGTTTCACTTCACTTCTATGTTGCTTTCAATTATAATATCTTTGTCTTCGTTGATTTCCATTATTGCTATTTGTTATTCATTGTTTGCTACTTGTGTTGTTTAATTTTCAATTCTTTTATGTTATATCAACATACATCATATTAATAGAAACAAGTAGGGAGTGCCTTCAGTGTGGTACTCACATGCATGAGTGAGGAAAAATGTTAAATGAAATGAACGAATGATGATGATAATAATGACGATGATGATGAGAAGTTGTGGGGGGATGGGTAGTTCAGATCTAGCTCACATAGGGTTAGAAGCTGATCAGACTATTCCATTCCACATGTGTTCCTTCAACTTCCAGCTCGATGTACAAGTTATGAATGAACGAATAAATGAAACGTAACGAAAAGATTGGTTTGGGGCGGAACCATTCCAAGTGAACTAAAGAGAGACATGTCATATGCATTCTTCCTTTCCTTACTAAGTCTTTTAGGCTTACAGTTTACATGTGGTGTAGGTACATGTGTATGCACGAGAAAAAAGATGAACATGACACAAAGTAATTGATGAATAATTTACACGGACTGAGCTTGTGGTGGCCAGGCTACGAAGAGTTGAATTGTAAATTTATTAAGTCTCTTTCCAAAAAGGTGTTCTAAATTGTAATTACAACGTTTTGTGTATTTCGTTAAAATCTTTACGTTTCCGCAAATGTTTTATTTCCGCAATGTTTTAAAATAAATGATTTTAACGCTTCCCCATATTTTATCAAATAAACGATTTTTTATAACGAGTTTTTACGAACGGTTGGTAGCAGTCCGTATTAGGCGCACTCTGACACGTTTTCTCAAAATTTAACGCATTTTTAAATGTACGAAAATCTGGATCGTTACATCATGGATTGAGGAAATTATTATCAAAGTTCACCGATTTTGTATCCATGTGAAGTAAGTTACAATGGTATAATTTTTTAATCTTTTAGATTAAACCTAAAAATTGAAGATTATTTAACACATATGATTATTATTAAATTATAACAATTATTCATTTGTGTTCATGATAAATTATTTTTTATGATACATAGGTTACGTATGTTACCAATATTGTAAACATCGATAACTTCGCCGTGCGAGAGAACCTAAAAAACAACATGTACTTGATGAAATAGTTATGTAATGTGCATCAAGATTTTTGCGAAAACTCATACAAGAAAAAGTCACGTACATATGTACTATAGAGAAAAAGGATTAGAGAAGTTTATCTTCCTTGCTCCGAGGATCACTCCTAAATTTTTTTGATTTAGAAAAACATTATACTAATCTTTTATGCCATGAATTATTTTAAAAGCACAAATGATAATAATAATTGTTTAAATGCCCATAACAATAAACCCTTGTCAGCAAGGGCCCGGTTCAGAAATATCCCGGTTCATCCAGCCGGTCCGATGTCCATGACTTTTCTTCCCATTAAACCCCAATTGTCTCGAGAGTTTCACTATGGTTTCGGATGCCATTTGCACTTGCAGTCGCCTCTTCCTGTTATAGCTAGTCATCGCGGGAAGGAAGTGGAAGTAAAACGGATAGCGAGGGAATTTAGAGCTGTTGCTGATGATTAATGGAAGACGAACAGAAATTCTCTGAACTTTCATCGCTCTTTGACATACGTGCTTCGTTGGCTTCGTTATGACAATATTTGTGAGTTGTATACACAGTTATCCACCTTGCTCATTCTTGAAGGCAAGAACCTTAAGAATGAGCTGTGCGGCTTCTGCTCTTTCTCATAAAGCTTCAATGGTGAACGGTTCTGTCTATTCGACCACAGATAGCAACTCAGTAAAATCCTTCGCCCATCCAAAAGGATGCCCACATTATCTTTTTGCATTTTTTGAGTCGATGGCGTGAATTCTGGTGTAGGATAGCTATAATGGCGATGGTAGCAGTCACGAGGGTCCTAACCATTTGGAAACCACCTCTGAAAGTGGCTACAAATGGCGTTTGGTTATAGCATATGAGGGCACGAGATATGCTGGTATTTCCCTTTCATTCTACTCTCCCTTTCTGGGTTTGTCTCCCTTTATTTCTCATTCTTCCATTTTGATGGCCAAGTTATTTCGTGCTTGCAAAAGAAACAGCTGATTTACGTTGCCTGTTTTGAATATATGGCAGTCCTAAAACTTCATATAAATCATGTATATGTTAAAAAAGTAAGTAATTTCAGAAATTGGATCATACTTACAACATATGTTTTTAATTTCATCTTAGAATTGTATTATGTTTTTGTTATTATATTTCTTTTAACTTTCTGAATTTATTGAAATATTGTAAATTGTTAATGATTCATAATTTAATGCATGGAACATGTAGCTAGCTTTGTGGCAAATGGGCGTTGGACAAGACTGCTTGCATGAATGAAAGTTGCTTCTTGCTCTAAACGTCCTGCTCTTGAACTAAAAAGATTTCTGATGTATTAAATTGAAAATTAACGTTGTAATAGTCTCACTTTTTATGCATCTAATGACTGTTCATGAAATGATAATTTATGCTTTCAGCCCATCATCATAGAGTAGCCCAGAACATTAGCTAGACTTTAACTTGTGATATTTTAAGCAATTCTCCATTTAAATTATATTGGTTAAATTACTCAAGCCCCTTGCCCATCGAATTTTGAACCTTATAGGTTGAAGTCTTACAAAATTTCAACAGAATGATTTTCGAAGACAAGTTGTTCAACGTAGAGTATATTAAACTCTACTTTTGTATCTTTTTTCGATGGGGAAGGTTAGCCATTGGACTTGTAGCCCATGGCTTTTGAGGAATTGAGTCTTTTCTTCCTAGCTAAGCCCTCCTTTTCTTTGCTACATTTGGTTCTTCCATATACTTTGACTGGTAAGTTACTCTTATAAGAGCTTAACTAAAACGTTAATCGAAAAAGTTATGTGCCAAGCCGGCTAGACTATACGATAAGCCTAACTGTCTTTACAGATCCAGAGTTGAAAAATTCCCATGATGATGCTTTCAGGTTGGCAATATCAGCTGGATCCGCCCACTGTTCAGTGCCTTGTGGAAAAGGCCTTGTCACAAGCAACAAAGCTAGGAAGGAAGGATCTCCGGTTAGTCGGCTCAAGTCGGACAGATACAGGTGTTCATGCTTGGGGTCAGGTTTGACATTCTCAGTATGTCCTAGAATTCTGCTAGAATCACTGACTAATAACGAAAGTTAAATCATTTTCTTCTATTGTATCTTCCTTCTATCGGTATATTTCGTTTCTTATAAAAAAAAAAATAACGAAAGTTAAATCCGTCGAGGTTACAGGTGGCACATTTTGTCACACCATGCAACTATGATAGCCTGGAAAGTATGCATGCGGCCATCAATGGTCTTCTTCCTTCTGATATTCGAGTGAGGGAGATGAGTCCTGCAATATCTGATTTCCATGCTCGATTTTCTGCGGAAAGCAAAGTTTATCATTACAAGATTTATAATAACACCATTATGGATCCATTTCTATCCAGGCATGCTTACCATAGTGCTTATAAGCTAAACACTGCACTCATGAGAGAGGGCGCTAAGCATTTTGTTGGAAACCATGATTTCTCTGCTTTCGCCAATGTATCACGCAATGATCGAGTGCCAAATCCGGTCAAGCACATATTCCGTTTTGATGTCAACGAAATGGTAATCATTAAGCCCCATAAAGTTTTTTAGTTGTTGAAATTTCTAAATATTTCAAATGGATATCTCTTGCTAGAAGCTCGTCTAATTTTTTTTTTTTGAGCTGGTCTTTGACTGTATACCTTTCCCTCTCAATTCTCTATTGAGAATCAGTTTTCTATTTCATGTGTTAGAAACACTTCTTTTTATTTTATGGTAATGCCATTGCATTTGTGTGTAGGGAGCTCTTTTGCAACTAGAAGTTGAAGGATCGGGTTTTTTGTATCGACAAGTGCGAAATATGGTAAGAATTAGAATACCAAGTTTCAAATGAAATTTTGTCATGGTATTGATAAACTAAAACTGGGGATTGAGAGAAATCGCCGGATGGGAAAATATGGAAAGGTATATATTTCAATCCGTTGAATTACTGTATCTCAGCCTTATTTATACTAAATCAGCTAAGGTTATGTTAGTTGAGGAAGATTCTAGCTGATCAAAGTTGGCAAAATGAAATTCTATTGGCATGGCTGGGATACAAGTATAATCACAGAACAGAATAAAAGTAGAATGCTCATGTTGTCTCCCAATGAATGTTACTTTATTTTCTCTATATTTTCTTCTGTGTTGGTTAGATCTTGGAAATGTGGACAAATATTTGTTGAATTGAATGGCTTTTTCAGGTTGCCCTGCTGCTTCAAATTGGAAGAGAATCTCTTCCTCCTGATATTGTTCCTGAAATTTTGGCAAGTCGAGATCGGAAAGAGCTGGCAAAATACACTCTCTCCGCTCCCCCACACGGGCTCTGCCTCGTATCAATCAAGTACAACGAGCAGCACTTGCATCTGCCATCAGGCTGCCCCAAGACCAGTGTTGGTAGGCATCGTACTTTGAGCAAATGTAAGCTTCCATTCTTTTAGAATCAATCCCCTTACGTACTTTGCTCATTGAATAATAATATATTTACATTTTAATTTTACACATTAATCTTAATGCCACAATTATATCGGAGACTGCACTTTGACTACTCTTTTGAAAAATTAAAATTGCAAAATTTAATCAAATTTTGTAAGCTGATTGGTTGAAACTGAGCTGATTATCGTAATTCCAATTTTTGACAATGGAAAGCTCATAGCTGCAGACATTTAAGAGTTACCCAGATGGTTAAATTAGACATTAAGTTGACATTTTAGGTGCACTTGGTTAAATTGACTGCACCTAAACAATCTTTAACTGAAGCTTAAAAACGTACAACATATTTTTACCGAACAAAACTATGACAACCATTTTCATAACTAAACAAAGAGCTGGAGCCATATCACTCTTATTACATGCACAAGATTGATCAACTAGTTTATTTTCCCCTACTCATTAGGCATTGTAGCGACTTCCACCTTAGATTTAAATCACCGGAAGGATCATTGTTTACAGGAGTATCCATCGAAATTAATTATCTGCGTATTAAAATCTTAGCTGCCTTCGTTGTCGATAGCATATCCATTTGGCTGTGGTTTATGGTAGGAATGCGAGTCATGGGCTAGGTTCTGCAGCAGAGATCGGGCAAATGTAACTCTAAAAATGCCAACATCAACAAACTACCAACTCGGACAATACAATCTAACCAATACATGTTACCTGTTCTTGGGAGCGGAAATACATGAATGGCGTGTAATGCAAGAAATTAGAGACCCTTGAAGTATATATGTCGGCATACCTACAGTACGAAAATAGATTGTATTTGTTAGATGAGAACAGAACTAAAATCCTACTTTTGCTGTGGAAAAGATAAAAAAGGGTAAATGACAAATTAACCATTGTGGTTTACAGTCAATGACAAGTCAACCACTATGGTATATTTTCTAACAAATTAACCACTGCCGTATGAGAAAATGACAAATCCAACATCGCAGTTATATTTACCTTTAAAAAGTAGACAGGGCACTGCGGTGTCTTGGGAAGACACCGCAGTCTGGAAGTCGAACGCCCGCATTTTGAAAATCAGAACGCCGCGGCGTCTTATTTTTCAGACGCCGCGTCCAGGGCGTTATGAATTCCAGAATCAGAACGCCCGGGCATTCTCCGGCGTTCTGAATTTTAGAACGCCCAGGCGTTCTCCGGCGTTCTGATTTTCAAAATGCGGGCGTTCTCCAGCGTTCGGCGTCCAGACCGCGGTGTCTTCCCAAGACACCGCAGTGCCCTATCAGCTTTTTAACGGTGAACGTAACTGCGATGTTGGATTTGTCATTTTCTCATACGACAGTGGTTAATTTGTTAAAAACATACCATAGTGGTTGACTTGTCATTGACCGCAAACCACGATGGTTAATTTGTCATTTACCCTAAAAAAAAAAAAAAGCACATACTTTTCAATCTGTCTCATTAAATGGCTTTTATCCCAAAGACCTGCACGTGAAAGAAATCCCCACCTAATGCAACGTTGTAGCCAATGAGTTAGACAACAATAGAACTCAATTGTACAGAGTGTTAAATGGGATTGGAAGTAAAGTAGCTCATTTAGCAAAAATGTTTCATTTCATGAGATTTTTGTTTTAAGAAGTAACAGATTATTATCCATGTTGTGTAGTCTTATTTTTTGCATAATAATTCACTGATGACTACTTTCAAGTGCATCCTGTTTCCTATTGCTGAAAACCAAACTGTTATACATACTAAGGATGTAATAAGCCCTTGCCAAGTGAATGGAAATGAATTCGTCGTCGGTTTAGATATAGTAATGCAAGATTTACCATTTAATTTCACACTTAAAATTTTACTTCCTAATTAGACATTCAATAGTTAGTGTAAATTAATGTCTTATTTTAACTATTTATAATTTATTTTAATTACTACATTGATTGATGAGTGCCACAACAGAAGATAAAATTTAAAGTGTAAAATTTAGAAAGTAAACCTAACATTACTCATTTGGATATATAATTAATGTATTAACCAGGTTAAGATTATTTCAATATCATCAATGAATTGCTACAATGAATGTGATGTAGTGATTCAAAAGAACATAGTTGATCAAAGGTGATAAATTTGAAAAACGATACTTATCAGCAGCAAATTATCAAGCAAAATTCGCAAATAGAGCTTGAATGCGACTATAAACCAAAACTTGTTTTCTGATCGTGTCTTACCTTTTGTTGAAGTGCTCACCATCTCTTTCTAGCATGGGACCAATTTTCTCATCAAGTCTTTGCATAACTATCAGCAGCTTCTGCATCCTTTCTGTAAGTTCCTCATCATCCATATTGGTTGTTGGGAGTGTCTGGCAGTGAAAACAAAACATTCTATGAATTTTCCAAAACTGCATTACCATACCAAAAAAAAAAAAAACAAAATCCAAGCAATGAATTTCTCGGATTTAAACAAAATTGAGTTGGGATCTACAGCAAAACCAAAAAAAAAAAACATAATCATAGATGTATTTCAAATTACTCATTGATAACCAATATACCGAACACACATTGTACTAAGTTGAGCTAGTATTGAAGAGATATAACAGCTAAATACTGCTTCTGTTTTTACTTATCTGTCGTAGTCATTTCTTTTTGGCATTATTTGATAAACAAGGTTGATTAACAATAAAGGTGGCGATTAGATTGCACTCCCGATCTTACAAACCATCCCGATCAGAATCAGAGGGAGTTATTCATAGAATTTCAAAAAAAGCAAAACTTAAGAATAACGGTCCAACTACTGACATTTTCATAGCTTAAAAAGTAGGACAGACAGAAATATAATAAGCATCCAAAGACCGGGCTCACTTGTGCAGGTCGGTCTTTAACTCTCCTTTGAAGAGCCAGGCGAAGTTGGTTGAAAAGATCTCCCACAACCTCCTTCTGATTTATAAGTTCTACTAGTGATGCTCTATAAGCCCGGCTATGAATCAACGCACTATACTGCAAATTCACAAAACTATAAGGCAACCAAAGCTCTCACCATCGAAGAATTCAGTTAAAATATAAAAAACACTGGATAACAATTGGTAGTCCAAATATTTGAACTACGAGCTTCAAATTTAACGTGATAGTAACGCAGCCCATTCATCAACCTTTCAACTCAGTTCTAAAAATGTAAGACATAAATGATTGAAAAAACCATGCACCTCGACATATAAAAGTGTGTTAAAACAAATTAACTAACCTCTTCTTCCAATTCTCGACATATCAATGCCGTTCGCCAGCGTAAATGGACTTTTGATTGACTTACATCAGTGTAAATATGGTCACCAACGTATAAGATTTCATCTCCATGAATATTTAATGAATTCTCAACCATCTGTGCACTTCCCCCTGAATACAAACCCCCTGCAGATGTAAAAATGGAAGAACAGCTGCTTGAAATACGTCAAGGAACAGAATGAAGTGACTAATAATGCTAAGTAAGCAAAATAGGATTCTCTATAGTATAAGCAAATCAGTGTTTAACATTTTTATGTTGGCACTCATCATTGAATATATTTTGCAAAGGTAACAAGAAGGCCAGAAGTTTCTTATTCTGTTGCCTTGGATACCTACTCAACTCAAGAACGTTATCATAACTAATTTGGGGGCACCATTAATTAGCTCAGAGAACATTAAGCGAATTAGTTTTGTACCATAGTTAGTTAACTCAGTGCAAAATTTGTTCAATGTCAACAATTTGGTCAAAGTTGGTTGAAAACTTGATCAATGATTCAGAAAAATTCCTAAACTTTATTTACTTGTTTAACTTTGAAATATTCTGTAAATATGGTAATATATAAAATGTAAATAAATATATTCTTCTAAAAATAATTTCAGTTTCATAAATTTCAACAAAATTAAGAATGCATCAGAGATTAATAAATAAAATCTAAATTTAGCTAGATTTGAGATTTTGGCTTAGGATAAATTGTAAAAGTTTTAACATAGTACAATAGACTTTGGGCTTTAAGATTGAGCTTGGATATTGATACATCAATCAATATTATTTTACTTTAAAAAAAATTCACAAATTTTTCCATATCAATGAATTAAATGTGTAAACACAGAATTTCATATAATTTACTAAAAGAACCTAATAATCACAAACTAATTAGCTATGGTTTTGATGAATGTGGCTAGTAGTGGCTAACTATGCCATAATTAGTATAGAAGTTAAATAACATCTTTAATCACCTGCACAAGCCTTGAAGCACGGCCGCATAAGACCTTCACCTGTCACTACCTCATACATTGGGTGTGACATTTGGAAGAACTCTGGCTTCCTAGCTGAGACTATTACCTGTGAGTAACAAAAATCAGATACCCATTCATTAGCACTGCTGCAGTATTTCCTAGGAAGTCCACAGTACAGTTTAATTTGAGGTGGACGGATGGAACCAGTCATCAGCAAGCTGAATGATCAATAACCAGGTATTCTATTGTACGTAGTGATAAAAAAATTCACATAAATGAGAAATAGTACGTTTGCTCACAATATCAAATAGATCTCGCCAGCCCATATCATTTGGAAGGAATCTGTTAAAAGAATGTTGCATCATTTTATCTGAGTAGTGAAAATCCGAGTTGGTAATGAGCAGAAGCTTTTTGCCTGACTGATGCACGACAAAAACCCAAAATGAGTAACGTAAACAAATCATATCAAGTTCAAGTTGTTTATAACTAAGACCTCTTTTTGATCCAGAAGAGCTAAAGGTAGTTCAGGATCAGGTTCCACAAACAATTCGGGCTTTGACATAATTTCATTCTGATCGCCAAAGAAAAGTCAGCTCTTATCAACATACTGACTGTCAACCAGAAGCAACATTCATATATATATATATTTACCTTAAGTTGTCCCTCAACATGAGCTCTGAATAGTGCTTTACCAACTGCCTGCATGTCAAATCAAGATTTGGCAAATAAGCCTTATGCCATTTTTTCCCCATAATTTAAATATGCTCTTTTATCATTGAATGTGCTGAAAGTATATTACCTTGTAAAGCCCTTTATAATCAAGCGGACCAAGTTCTGCTATGGCTCCTTTGTCCAATCTATCAACCATCTGAAAAAAGATGTATGATCTGAAGTCACTAGTTATAGCTAGGAAATTCTTTCCACATACCAATTCTGCAATGCACATAAATAAATATAGAGGATTCTCAAATCACAATTAGAAGATACTAGCTGACCCAAATAAACAAATATTTTCAGATCTATTGATTACAACAAGGTAAAGAAATCTTATAGTTAGGTCCTTATTGTATTCAAACAATATCAATTATCCGTTTAAGTACTTCTTCTGAATACTGCATAAGACCAGTTTCACAAGTCACAAATTCATGTACTAAGTTTATATATAAACTTAAATAGAAATTTATCAGTTACAGCTCCATTTCACCTTGTCGTCAACACCTTTTGTAAAGACAGACAGGTTTAATAGACTTCCATCCCAGGTTTAAGTTGTCGGTCAAGTTATATGAAGCTAGTGGGGAGATTTGTATTCTTAAAAAAAAAAGATGTTTATTATTAAAGAGTCAACCCAAAAAAAGCACCTAAAAAATATTTCTGAACCCAGAGAAATTAAAAAAATAAGTTAGGTGTCATCTTGCCGCACATAATTAAAATAAAATCACAACACTATGACAATGGAATAGGCACTTAACCATCTTGCCATAATGCTTTCAAGCACAGTGATAGCTTCAAACTGTCGTACAAATTCAAATTCTAACAACCAAAAATATAAATAAAGATGCGCAGATGGTTTTCAAAATGTTGTGCAGTCTATACCTGCATATATGCCACAGCCTCAGAAACAGAGAAGAAAGTATTGAGGAACTCCCATCGACTCTCCTTTCGTAGATCCACAAACTCCCTCCCGTAAATCTCACTTTGCATAGAGAGTTAAATAACACTGTATATCAAACTACTGAATGTTGAAGAAAAGCATATAAAAGATAATGACTGAGCGAAAAAGGTAAATATGATGTAGGGATTTGTGATGTGGAAAAAATAGTAACAATGGTCAGCCTAATAAAAATTAATATATATATATATATAGATTTTATGCATCATACTCGTTTAGTGAAAGAAATTATGTGTGAAAGAAAAACATTGGATTATTTAGTTCACAATATAATTTATTTTCTTTTTTACAACCCTAAGTAAAGATGTGTGTGTGTATATATCTTTACTTAGGGTTGTAAAAGAGAAGATAAATTATAGTGTGAACTAAAGAAATCCAATGCTCTTCATTCACACATGAGTTTTCACTAAACGAGTAAGAACATTTATTTCAAATCTAAAAAGAGATAATATGACAATATTACCATGGAAACACACAGGCCTCATGCGAACCCCAAGGATCCATGGGATATCAACAAATGAACTCAATATTCTAAGCTTGTAATGACCATAAATTACCAAGCTGATGTTCTATCATAGAGATCAAATTGGTATGCTTGTTTGACATGCACTAAATAGCTTTGTAGTCACAAAATAAATGTCAGAATCTCTCCTCAAAAATCATGCAAATAGTCATGAAATCCGGAAATACCTCATATCTCGCGTAGATAACATTGTGGTTCCATGCATTGCCCTCATTACATAACCAAATCGATCTGCTTTAACCAAATTACCTCTCTCTTTGTCTATGACAAGGCCTCTTATAACCTAAGCAACACTAGAAGTGAACAAATGCCACAACTAAAGATTTTTGAACTTGAATAATATTACCAAGTCAGGATCAAATGAAAGACCATCTACAGGGAAACCCATGTTCCTCAAATTGTTCATACAGTAGTCATACGCCTTTCCTTCCCAAGCCTGCATGAAATAATTTTAGACATTTTAGGACAGTGATTTGCAGTATATAATTTTTTTTGTAAGAAACAAAAATCATTAAGAAAAGAATGTACAAAACGATTGAAGAGAAAGAGATCCTTCCTTACAATGATCCTAAATTTGCAGTATATAATTTTCAATGCTACAAAACTACACCTCAATGTTTTGGATTTTAGATATCATCAACAGAAAAAAGCTAATTGCAAGGAACAAATATCATCTTCAAAGAGAGAGAGGAGTGAGAGAGAAAAATTGCAAATATAATTTGGTGTCCAATAATTCATTATCTCCATAGTCAGGATTATACTAAAAAAAAGTTAACTTAATGATGATGCAAAAAAAACTAGAACTGTGATTACCATCACATTATAATGCATCAATGTGTAATCCATGTCATATCCAATGGCAGTTATTGATCGTAGATTCAATGTACGGCTACAAAATATTCCACGTGGCGAATTTCTTGATGAAGAAGGATACTGCAAGTTGATATTAATGTTTTCAGATTAACATTAGCAGAACAGTTGTATCAAGCAGCTAAAAACAAAAAAGATGGTAACAGAAAAAAACAATCCATGCAAATCTACTTTCTGAAATAAAGATTAATTCAATCTCTCAATGGAATAACTAAAATTATGATGAACTACAATTATTTCAAAAGAAAAATGGAAAAGAGAATTCATATTAAAAAATAAGAAATCTAGGAATGACCAAACAATCACACTAGCTCTCGAACAAAGATGGTAAGGACGATTGTCTTTAGACTCCAAACGAGCGGACACCACTATATTGGTTTTGGTGTGTTTGGCAAGAATATTGGGTTCTTTGTTATTGAGATGGAATTAACCGTTTGACAGACAATTTAACTTAAGTCTTTTCGAAATTGACATGATTCCTTCATCTTTATATAGTCTTGGACAATTCTCTCACAGTTCGTTTTGTTTTCTGAGATTAGCCAAGAGAAACCTATGTTTTGCTTTTGCTTATCCTCTAAGGAAATCATATCTAAACACATTTTTATACAAGAAAAGAAGAAAATATGTTAAATACCAAAAGCTACAAGGATTGAGGATAATAATCACTAAATAATCAAAGGGAGCAAAGTTATGAAAGACATTCATCTAATTTGACAGCACAATAAACATGTCTTTTTAGGACAAGAACCCAAGAGCAAGATTGAAAAGGAGTTGTCTGACTACATACCGGTAACCCCAAATGATCAAGCAAAACCTCAGCTTCTTCAGCTTCAATCCTAGCTACTTCCTCTATGGGGCCATGAAAGCTTCCTTCACCATCAGTTCCTACATCCAAAAAAAAGTTACCCAAAAACTGAAACTGAAACTGAAACTGAAACTGAAACGCAATGGAAAAAGAAGGTCAACTAAGATACCGAAAGTTTCGAGATGCCCTAATTTGAGGTTCAAATCCCCTTTCGTACTCTGCCCTAAATAGTCGACATCGCACTTACTGGACGAAGTCACAGAGAAAACATCGCCAGCCTTAGAATTGAGGCTACAATGGCAAACCTGCGCCATCTTCGTCTTGCTATACGGATGGGAAACAGCTCCCATCAGAATGGGATAACTGAGAAAGTTGGCTGCCGCCATAGCAATGCTGGATTCTCTATAAGAACAGAAACTTACACAGAAGGCAAGTATATAGTCCTACTTCAACTTAAGCTATCAAGGTCTGTGTCTATCGCATCAATGGCGGCCAAACTGTTTCGGATGCGTACAGACAAGCAGAATCCATACAAATATCGTTTCTCCTGTAACAATTATAGAAGTCCGCAGAATTGGAAGGTGAAGGGGGGAAGCACCAAGCAGAAGTTGGTGGAGGATCACCGGACCATTCAGATGGCCACGGTTTGATCTGGTTTGGTTTTATTTTGGTTTGGTTTTATTTTGGTTTGGTTTGGTTCTGTGTTAAAGCATTTCCGGCGGGTTTTCAGTTTTATTTTTTGGTTTTTTAAGGCTAAAACTAACGGAATGGAAAGGAGTCGGTCAATCTCATTTCAATTCGAAATTTAACCCAAATCTGACCCGACCCAAACGTAATTATAGCCTACATTTTGATCTAATCCGACCCAAATCCAACTTAGACATATATTTTTTAAAAATTAGGGTAATTAACTAGGGGTTCCGGCGTTTGGACGTTGGCATCTAGCTTCTTAACGGTAAACGTCTATGTGATATTGGATTTATCATTTTAACATACGTGAGTGGTTAACTTGTTACAAAATATTTCATAGTGGTTGACTTGTCATTGATCATAAACCACGATGGTTGATTTGTCATTTTCCCTTAACAAAATAAACCTTAAACTATTGAATTAGAGACAACATGTTTTCTAGTCTCATATCAGTCAATGTATCGAAATATATTTTTCTAGATACAATAATAGTCGAACGATTTTTAATATCAGTTTCGTACCTATCGTTCACCGACTCAGTCCTGAAGACTGGTGAGTAGAAATAATCTGATTTATGATGGAAATAGACCAATTGAGATACTGATCGTATTTGAGGTTGTATTTCAGGTTAGAGTCTTGCTTCACCCTCGAGTTGTGCTGAGAAAACTAAGATTCTGCAATGAAAAATACTATTTCCGTAGTAAATACTTGATAGATTGTTTTAAAAAATTTAAATTTTTAACAAAAAACAAAACAGCGAAGTTCGCCTTCTTCATTTATCATAGTTTGAGATTTTAGTTATTTACAAAATTACTTTAAGGTTTGACTTGTTACTCATTCAATAGTTGAGGGTTTATTTTTTGAATTTTTCAAAAAATTAATTTTTATTTATTTCATAACTGAACCGAACCGAACCAAATTGACTGTTTGGCTCCTATCTCCTACCAACTTGGCTTCGATTTCCCTTCTATGAAATCAAAATTGTTCTAATCGGTTCGATTCAAATTCAAAACCATGCAAATGGAAGCGCATCCCACCTCGAGGAAAAAGCTAACTAGGGGAAGAAGCTTCCTTGGTTGCTAGGTCTCTCACAAAACTTAGCATGACATTCTAGGAGTCCTAATCAGTTTGGTCTCATAACTTTAATTTCGTTTTAAGAACGAGTTGACGACGAGAATAAAAATAAAGTCACGTGACATTTTTATTCAATTTATTGACAGAAAATGATTTAAGCGCATTTCAAAATAAAATTGGAACAAAATGAAAATTTTAAGAACTATGAATACATACCATTGGCCTATTTTACCCAAAAATGATTATACTTCAAAAATTGAACAAAATAATTGGTATAGATGAATTTAAGTATAAATTGGATTTTAAACAAGTTCAAAATACAGACGAAAGACAGTCAATTTTATTTTCTTTATCTTTAAATTATTGAGAACCAAGAATTGAATTGATATCTTAAAAAAAACAAAAGAGATATATCAATTACTCATTGATCATATATATCTACCGAGTAATACAATATTGTTATATTTATTATGAGATTCGCACAATTTTGTTATTGGATTTTATCTCATAGTGCCTTGTACTAATCGGAGATGACATACTATACATATAGAGTATCTGTCACACCCCTAATTTTTCGCAGTGAGAAATAGGGTGAATAAGTGTGCGGCGCCGTAGTCCCACTACGACCAGCCTCTCTCCGAACACTCTCGGTCGTCACCTCCTCGCGTTGAACACAAACTCTTTACGGGAGCCCGGCCTCCAACCCTTTCTTTCGATTCCAAACCAAAGAAACTATGAACAATTCTCGCCACTCGGAACACCACAACTCTCTCAAGGATGACTAATCGCTCAACGATTATCAATGCCTTGGTTGGTGCCTCAAGGGTTTTATTTATAGGCATAAAGGAGACCCAATTCAACTTAAACTAGGATTCCTAACCGTAGCTCCAATCTGCTATGCGCTGCCCCACAGTTGGAGCTGGAGGTGTCTAACGAGCCGAGCCGAGCGAGCCGAGCCTGAAAAAGTTAGGCTCGTCGAGCCTGCCGAGCTTAACGAGCCGAGCCTAACGAGTCTGCCGAGCCTAACGAGCTGAGCTTAACGAGCAGAGCCTAACGAGCCTACCGAGCCTAACGAGCGAGCCTAACGAGCCTAATATAAACAAATAATAATATCGTATATAATTAAAAAAAAACATTTTTATTATAGTTTAAAATAAAAATAAAAATTACAATTTGAAATAAAAATGAAAAGTAAATAATTTAAATGAAAAATACAATTTCAAAACACAACTTTCAACGTTCAAGTTCAAGTAGCAAATATATGAAAATGAAAATTACAATTTGAAATTGAAATGAAAATTTAGTCTTCGTCATCCAAATTTTTGAATTCTTCAACTATGTCATCCTCTCGTTATTGATCTCTCATCACAGCGTCGTTCCAATCCTTCATGCAAATAAGTGCTTCAACGATGTCTGGTGCAAGTCTTCCTCGTTTATCATCGTATACACGTCCACCTGCACTAAAAGCAGACTCCGAGGCTACTGTAGAGACCGGAGGTGTTAGTAGATCACGTGCCATTTTTGAAAGAATAGGAAATGTAAGAGAGTTGGTTTTCCACTAAGCCAAAACATCAATTTCTTTTTCACGAGGAATTGAATAATTGGTAGTAAGATAATTATCAAGTTCATTTTTTTGTGAAGTATGAGAATAAACATCGTTATCTATTGCATCCAATATATCATCTATAAAATTTTGTGGAGCTCCACCACGAGCACCACTACTAGAGCTAACATTAACATGTGAAGATTGCATGAAACAATCAACATTAGAATATTTAAGTTCATAAGAATAATATAAATGATCAAGTTCAATTTTTAATTGATCAAAAGTAATTGAAGAAGAAATACCTAAATTAGAAGAAATTTTATCAATCATTATACTCACCTCTTTTAATTTAAATCTAGGATTCATTATGCATGCAAAACAAAAAAGATTAGGTATATTAAGCCAATATTTTTTGAATTTACTTTCCATTTTATCAATCAAGTGAGAAAGTTATTTTATTTGTCTAAATTGTTTAAAAGTGCCCATTAATGTTATAAAAGTTGGTAGAACAAGATGAGTTGTTGGATAATAAATTCCCGAACATGTCATTGTAGCTTCAAAAAATGGTTTTAGAAAATCAAGAAATAAATTAGCAATATTACAACTACTTTGATCAAGAGTAATACATTTTGTTTTTTCATTAATAAAAGCACAAATAAATAACCAATACGGCTTAGCATTTTCCAACATTAAATAAGTCGAATTCCATCTTGTATCTACATCAGTTTTTAATTTTCTTGGTTTAAGTTGAGCATCGATACAAAATTGTTTATATTATTGTTATCGCGTATTAGATGAAGTAATATAAGAAATCGCAGATCGAATAGATTCAATATGACGCGAAATAAATGACATGTCATCTCGAACAACTAAATTTAAAATATGACAAACAAATCTCATATGAAAAAGAGTATTATGAGCCGTATCTAATTGAAATAACTTTTTAAATTCAAAAATTGCAACAACGTTAGCAGAAGCATTATCAAGCGTAATACTAAAAATTCTATCTCTAATACCATATTCTTGCAAAATTCCAACAATATATTTATAAATGGTAACACCACTATGTGGATATTCACAACTACGAAATCCTAATATTCTTTTATTTAATTGCCAAGAGTCGTCAATAAAATGAGAAGTTACGACAATATATCCTAACGCATTATGTGCACTCCATAAACCAGAAGTAATACATATAGACATAGACAGAGAATTTGAAAAAAACGCAATTAATTCATTTTTCATATTATTATACATTTTAATAATATCACTTCGCGTCGTAGTTCTAGGGACTCGTCTAAAACTAGGATTAACATACTCTTTCATAAAATTTTCAAATAACTCACTATCAAACATAGATAAAGGGACCTCCAACTGTGATATATATTTGGCTACTCCTTCTCTCATTTTATTATGTGAATACATAAAATTGCCACTACCACTAGCATTTATAAGTGTTTGTCTAGGGTCATTCACTTGCTCCTTTAAGTGACAACTAGGATAATGTCTACCAATCTCATTTGAGCTTTGACTTCATTAAGTCTTCACCACCACAATTACAATATAGTCTAGGGATGGCAAAAATTTGTCCATGCCATAATTAGACATATTTTTCATATACTGACATTATTTTTTATTTTTAAAATGAAATACCCAAAAAACATGCCAATCACTCCTTGATATAATAGTCTATACTAAAACCACATTGAATTTTCTACACACAGTACAATCCAAAAATATATATATTTATATCATATATGATGGAAAATGCCGCTTGACTTTGTAAACCTTTTTTTAGTATTTATTCTATAATAAAGGTTATAAACTAGTACTTATGATCTATCCCATCTCTACGTAAGAAAATGAATTAATTAGCAGTTCAATATCCATCCATTATAAGATTGGCTTTCAATGGACGAACAAAGGATTGTATTGTATAAAAAAATTAACTCCAAAATTACAATAATTTAGACATGGATTTTGATGGAAAAAGAGAGCTAGGAAAGTAGAGCCGAAATCAAATGTTAATAAACTTTAGTTGAAACTCAAGCTAATAACCTGCGAAAATTTGGTGCATGAATTGACTTATCCTCTTCTGACTTTAAAAGATTTTTTGCTGCAATAACCCCTCCCCATTGGACTCCCAGGCCAAGAGTCAGATTCCAAGCCCATTCAATGATAGCTCTCTTTCAAACAGAAGCTTCAATTTCTGCAATGAGATTTCAGTGACAGACAAACCAATCTCATTGCTATACTTCATTCTCATTAACACAAACGACATCAAAATACGTTCAACACAGTGCTCCAGGAAAAAAATTGTCTCCTCACAGATTTAATGTTTCAAATATTTGTAAAAAGAGCAATGTCATCATATCTAAGGAAATTCACATTATAAAATAGGGTAATTGCGAAAACCATGAATTTGTTGTGCAGGTATCATATAACTTCTATTGATCGCTAATACATTCTTTGTGGTCCATAATGTGATTGTCATGAAATGCCTTAAGGTAGAACTCCTAGAAAAGATAAGTTGTGTAGTAACAGATTGCCTCGTTAATTCAATGTGAAAAGTGATGCTTTAAAAGAAAATTTTATCGCCCACTAGTATAAAATTTTTTAGTATAAAATTTTTTAATATAAAAGACAAAAAAAAGCAAACTCGTAAGAGTATGGAGACAATGTAGACAATGTTGTAATATTTTGTAAGAATTGGCTTATTATATTAGAGAGCAAATTCAACAAGCAAGTTGTCAAAATACGATGCTGCATGAAATATGTGAAAAACGAAAGTTTAGAAGAACTTGGTCTCCAACTACTATAAGGTTTTGAGAGACACAGATAAAAACCAAAATCAAGTTGTGGCAGTCCGCCTTATGAATGCCAAAATGACCCATATGAGAGTCTGACGTATATCAGTGAGATACACAATCTTACATCGTTTTGGAGAATAAAAAATACATAGTTTATAATTAGACTTCTTCTCTTTCCTTAGTACAACGCGTTTTATGCTAACTTTAAGAACAAACCCGTGCAAGGTACGATCTATAGCGAACAATATTGTATTAGAAAAACTATGAACTTTACACAAGTTGAGTTTCAAAAGAGACAATATTAATATTACCTACCAAGTACATCTACTCTAAAACATCAACCACAGGAAAAGTGTTTTAAGGGGGAAGCACTTTAAATCATAAAATTCCATCTCTATAACATACAATTGCATTACTTTGTTCTTCTTTAAGGTGAGTTCATATGGTTGTTGATTATTATATGTCCAAGCATCATGCAAAAAGCAAAGCTAAATAAAAGATGGAGAGAAATAAGTAATGAGTAGGTAGTTTATACCGTAAGATATTGTGGAGGGTCATCAAGACTAGTACAGCCGAGTACAACTTCTCTCCTTAGTTTAGTCATAAGCTTATGACATACGCGTAGCTGAGAGTAGCAAAAGAGAAATAATCAGGCAAGTAGCAAAATTTCTTTGACTATAATTTTCTCCAATTGGAGAGAAATCATTTTTCACTAATTTATCATGATCATTGGAAGAGAGGAGTTTCGTCCCCTTCAATCACATTATATATTTTTCTCTTAATAAATTTCGTTTCTTATAAAAAAGAAACGTAGCAAAATCACTAAAATAATTCTAAAACACTAAAGCCAAAGAGAGCAAGAAACCATACTTCAGATCTGGTTGCGCCACCTATGATAAATACAAAAACACGCGTTCCCATTTTTTTATAACCAGTACTTGCATTTTTCAAAATTGAGTCACTGCAGGGGGCATCCAAATAAAAACAAGAAGTTAAAATGTCAGAGTCGGCGAAGAGACAATTGCCACAATCCAAGAAGCTAAATGTTCATCATATGAATAATATTGTACACATTGACAAAATGTGTTTCCATATTTTGGTAATTTTTTGGACTACTTAGCTTTATTGCAATGTGGTTCTCTTCGAGGACAAAGAGTTAATTGTCGATCTTTAAGACAATATTAATTTCACTATTACTAAATAAGTATATTGTTATAAGTTTTTTAAGATTTATCATTTTATTTAATTATTTCTAACAAGAGAGAATTTATTATAAATTAAGTGATTCTTTTTGCACTTTTTTTAGAAGGGTTCTTTTTTTATCTTCTCTTGTATTTTCTTTCTATGAATTTAGATCATTCCCTAAAAAAATATATTGTATAGTCAGACAATAAGATCAACAAAAAGATAAAACTATATTCACACTAAAACTCTCAAGTAGATAGATGTTAATCATTTGAGTACCTCGAATATCCATCGTCAGAATGAGAAGGTCGTGCCCAATTTGGTGTCCGTCTCGATCTCATTGAATGAGGAGCAGTAGATTGACTAGTCTGAACTGATGAGGTAGGGGCAACCCTCTTTGAGTCTTTCTCTACAGGAGGAGGATTCATGCATGGATACTCATTCTTTGGTAATTCACCTTTGCATAGATTTTCAATGAGTTCCTGAAGTTAGATCATCTTAATGTCATCATCAATGTACGACAAGAACCAATATCTACTTAATACTTTTTTTTTTTTTTTTGCAGAAGGCATGCATTGCCAGTTCACTCCTCCAAGATTCCGATGCCCTAGTGCATAATTCTACTACATTGCTAAATATTCAAAAAAAAGATGAACTAGAACAAGCCTATTATTATGAAAACATTACTTCCCAAGAAATGGATTCTTCTCTCTCAAAATAATTAATCTAATGAAGTACTTTGTTTTAAGTACTACAGGTCAATGAATATGCCATATTTAAGTATAAGAAACCTGACTCTAGAGCAACATTTACATTATCCAATGTCAGCAGAACTACTATACAGAGTAAGAGTTACCCATGGTTCTATACGTTAAATGCAGACATGATAATGTTCATTTAAAACACCTACTGGAGTATACAGTTTCATTTACAGAAAAAAAAAACAACTCAAATGAAATAACTACGCTGAACACGCAGCTTAGTTGTAGTATTCAAATGAAGACACTTTCCTAAAATAAATTATTACCTCTATCATGGGATAAAATCTAAAAAGTTGCCAGGTTTCTTCGTCTCCAGTTCGATCCTTTCGTGTTGCTTCTTTTGTCTAATAATCAAGAACAAAATTTTGAAAAATATTTCACTCTATTTATCAATAAAATATGGCAAGATTCTGCGTGAAACATAAGTTATCTCAAACACCCAGATATTACCTTCTGTGCATTGAACTTAAGAGAGAAACCACCTGTTGTTGACTTTTTGCTATCGGAGCCGGCCAGCAACCGCATATTATTCACAACCTTCATATCCTCAGTTGATAATCTAGCCAACTAAACAAGAGAGAATTTTATTTTAGCCAAAGTTTCGACTCTGGATGTTATACAGGAGATAATATAAAAGCGGACAAGGTCAAGAAAACCAATAAAACTGTATTAACATAGGATACGTGGTATTTGAATTCCTGATGATATGATAATCAATACAACATAGGGTTGTTTTATACTGGTGAGTGTTAGCTTGAACTTTATTACTTGCTAGTTACTACTGAATCCCAGCAATGAATTTATTCTAGGAATACGCTTGGATGAAATCATTGTTCATTCCCTTCATCTTTAACATAATAAATAGTTTTAGGGAATAAATAAATTACTTAACTCATACATTACACCTGATAATATGTTGGATACTATGCCTTAAAGATAAAAATGTGGAAAACTTCCCTGAAATGTCAAGTACAACGCTACTTTGTTCGTTGAAACCCACATAAATTGCATCCATCTAAAATGCCTTTTTTTGTGTTTGGCCAGTAGTCTACTCTGCTTATGTGCTAAGGTTTCAAGTATCATTTGAAATTGAATGGTCATTATTACTTGGAAGACTGGTCAAACAAATTCTACAACCCATCAAACTGTTTTAAATAGGAAACGACTTCTAGCAGTCAGTAGAAATTTTACAGGCAACTGATGATGAAATGACTAACATATAATTCTGACATTTATAGACTTTAATAACCTATGATAACACTTTTACAAATCTTGGAAGTATGAATACATTTTACTAACTTTGCAATAAGTATTAATTTTAAATTTAGCAGTAATCATGAAGTAACCTTAATCTTGCAACTAGTTTTTTCCTATCAAACTATCCCTACTTCTTGCTTTTCTACAAATTTTCTGTTTGGTTTAAAGTTCATGGCTTAACAGTTTTAAGTTTTACATGTGTCACTTGTGAAATTGACTTACATATGATCATAAACAACTTGTCTAATTAGTTTCTGAATTATAAATTAGAAG
Organism: Begonia loranthoides; assembly: GCA_022433065.1. Taxonomy (NCBI): domain Eukaryota; kingdom Viridiplantae; phylum Streptophyta; class Magnoliopsida; order Cucurbitales; family Begoniaceae; genus Begonia; species Begonia loranthoides. The sequence continues at coordinate 277,022 of CM039468.1, read as the reverse complement.
GTAGAAAGAAAAAAGAGAAAAATATGTTATTCCCTTGATGTACTTCCTTCCTACCTGCATTATTTTTGAAGCTTTGTCTCCCTCAAACTTTTCAGGATAGACGGACGCATAAATCATCAGTAAACGCAACTTATTTTCTGGACTTATATTCTGCATAAGAAAAGAATAACCCAGGGGTTAGGATGTACAGACATGAGGTTTATGTTTCTTCTCACAACGTGTCCTTTGATCATACCTGATTTGTTCTAAGGAAGTTAATGACATCCTTGGCTCCTGCATCCCCAAAAACAAGGTCTTGTTCCAGTTGTCCAAGCTCTCTGAGTTTTGTTTCCCGGATTATTTTGTTGATTCTTCCAGCAATCTAATTTGAATTAACAAAAAAACCCAACACATAAAATTCACCCTAGTTTTTTTAATTAAATTAGCAGTAAACAACACCCACAATCTTTTAATCATTTTGGACACGTGCTCATAATTACTCCATCAACAAAACTCTTGCTTTTCATATAGCAAAGCAATTTAAAGCTCAACCAGTTAGGCCTTTGGCAGTTCATGTTTACTAGTATGTGAACTACTTTCAATACAAAGGTGAATGCTTTTCCATTTCTTTTTTCCTAGCTTCTAAATTCACTGGGCATCCATGAAGGGAAGTAAACTCATCATCTAAATGGTTGTAACTTGGATATCTTACATGATCGAGAAAAACAAACCTCTACATGGAGACTAATCTTATCAACTTGCTCAGTGTATTGTGGCAAAGCTTGAACCATTTTTTGCAAATCTCGAGTTGATATTTCATTACCATCTCTGTACAAACAAACAACAATATGCAAATAGAATGTAAGATATTTGATATTGGAAACAGCCAACAATTCCAAAGGGTCGCAAAAGGCAAACAACCTTGCACTCTGTTGAATTTGTGCAGCTTTGTTTTTTGATACTGAATTTGTCTTCTCGTGTAGTCGCTCACTAGCCTGACATTCCAATTGATGAAAGGAAAATTACATCAATAAATTCGATCATAGAAATTATTAGCAGTTTAGACCTACATCTGCAATATGTACATTCCGAAGCTCAAGCCAAATTGGATCATTGTCATCCAATACAACCTCTTTTCTCTCCGGTTGACCACCCTTTTTGCTAGGAATCTGAATTGAGACATGGTACAATATTTAATCAATATTTGGAAAAAAGAAGAAAAGAAAATGAATGTAACATTTACCTCATACGTATACTTGTTTCCATCCATATCCAACAAATCATGGCACATAGCATCATAAGTCCACTCATGTATGACAGGAGCAATCTGTTTTTCAAGTTTGGTATATTAAGTAAAATCAAAATTGAAGGCAGTACTGATGTTCAAAAAAAGAAGCACACGAACCTGATCAATTGATCTATCCAAGATTAGCAGCTCACATGTTTCAGACTGGGGAAAATTGGGAATAGAAGACTTATAGTTTGTAATACAGTTCCAAATAGCAGAAGCGAGCTTTGAAGGGACTAAGTCACGTGATGATATTGCAGTAGGTTCTTCAATGGCCCTACCAGCACGATATCGCACAAATGGATACTCCTGTTATGCAAAATTGAATTCACATGTGAACATATAATATGCATGATAAATCTCGAGGACTTGGTTTAAGTACCAGGATGCTTACTGTGATTCTGAAACAGTATGAAGAAATTATGGATGGTAATCACAAATAATATCCCTACCACAAAGTATACTGACTTTTAAACTACTATTGGTCAGATATACAAGGTCCTTATTTATGAACTAAATAACTCAATAGCTTCTTAGAATAACCGAAACAGTCAACTTCACCTAACTGTTTTGCTGTAAGCACAGAGAGGAAAAAAAAATATTTTGGGACAGGAAGCGAATTTATATATTAAATAAAAAAAGCTCATAAATTGATGCTTGAAGATAGATCTTGGAACCATCCGCCTATTTCTCTTTGAAATCCTTCTTCTTACAACTTGTGTCTACTTCGACTGTCAACTTTCCTTTTTACAATTTTATACGGAAGAAATGAGTTTCTAAAATCCAAGAGTTCATTTGGATGTTGGTTAAAGAAAAATTGTATACTAATAGTCAAATTCAAAAAAAATTGTTCTAGAGCCTTCTTTTCTTATTGTCGCGGTTTTTGCTAGGCCAAGATGAACTCGCAACTATATAATGATTTTTTTTTTATGTGAAAAGAAATGAAATATATTGATAAAGAGAAGATATAAAGAAGAGAAAGGAAGAACCTTTTTAAGAAGAAAACCATCATTCTAAAGCAATTTATCTTCAATGATAAAGAGTTAATTACAAACCTTTGTGAAAATATTAATTTTATTACTGCGAAGTGAGTTTAATATTCGAAGTTTTTAATATTTATCCTTTTAGTGAGTTTAGTTAATTACAAACCTTTGTGAAAATATTAATTTTATTACTGCTAAGTGAGTTTAATATTTGGAGTTTTAATATTTATCCTTTCAGTTTTGCTCTCTCTAATTGAAGAAAATAGCATTACGATGTAGTCTAATAGCTCAAAAAATAGTCAAAACTCTTAAATCTCAACATTAACTTTCATTTCTTAGATTTTTTATCCTTATTAAAGATCTCAATAATGAAATTCTGAATGTCATAATGCACCCTCATAGTCTGAATGAAGAGAGAAAGGAATTGCCTCCAAATGTCTCTAGTAATCTCACAATTAATCATAATGTGAATATTAGTTTCCTCGTACTCCTTACAAAAAGAATAACAGCGAGTAGAAAGAGCCAAGAAATTGTTTCTCTTCTGGATTTAATCACAAATATACAACTTTTCGTATATAAGAATCCAACCAAAAACTTAGATTTTGGATGGTACACTTTTCTTCCAAACTAAGTCAAAAAATGAGAAATTCATAGTAGAAGTAGATGTGATCTTAGAGAAGAAAGATCTGGAACAAAAGTTTGTTGAAAGGTCAAAAAGTCATCTTCTGGTGTCGGCGATACTCATTCTTGTAGAGAAAGAAGAGATAGCCGCATAAAGAGCAAAAAACTCGATAAACTCAGAAATATTCATCTCTCTTCAGAAGGAAAGATACCAAAAATTGTGAGCTTCATCTATGTTCAAAAGAGAGACAATAGAGACATTTTTCTTATGAGATAAGCGATAAATGTGAGGAAATTGAGCACAGAAAGGAGCATCCCCAATCCACCTATCTTCCCATAACCAAATTAGGGCTCTGTTCCCCACCTTAAAAGCAATGCAATCCAGAAAAGATGAAAAACAGAGAGAAATACACTTTCAATGATTGCAAAATGAGACCCTAATAACAGGATAAATAGCCCAGCCAAAAGTCATAAGGTCATATTTGCTCTTAATCACTACATGCCACAAGGAATCGATCTCCAAAGGAAATCTCCACAAAACAGCTTGAAAATTACCAATCTCAAGACCCCCTTTTATTTTAGGATTAGTAACAAGCTCCTATCGAATAAGATGAGAACTTGACTTTCCATCATTTCCTTCCAAGAAAAATCTTTAACCATTTTGATCAACATCTTAGCAACCTTAACCGAAAGCTTGAAGAGAGAGAGAGAGAGAAAGAGACACTAGTTTGGGATAGTATCAAGCACAGCGTGAATTAAAGTAAATCTTCCACTTCTGAAGAGCAACATTTTTTCAAACCATCGAGACATTTTCTGACTTTCTGTAAAATTAGCTCCCAATAACAGCAAAAAAGGGGATTATCACTAAGAAGAAGACCCATATAGGAAAGAGGCAAAAAACCTTTCCTGCAATTAGTCATGGTGGCTAATCTATCAATATTGCGTTTGTCAATATTGATTTCCGTAATAATACTTTTGTTAAGATTTAACTTCAAACAAAATAGTAATCTAAGAATTTTCACTATATTTACCAAGTTTTGGATTTTAGAGTTATCCTAAATAGAAAACAAAATAATGTCATCAGCGAACCGGAGATGAGAATCATAAACAACTTCACTACCAATTTTGAATCCCCCTACCATATAATGATTCAATATAAGTTTGTTAAACGTGTATGAATATGTTTCTTCTCATCTTTCAACCAAACATTGGGAGCTTTCTCTAATGTGGGAAACTTCATCAATGATGCCTATTATGGAGCAAAGACACGAGAAAAAGAGTAAGCTAATTTGGAGACTAAAAATTTTAGCTATCTTTTATGCTACTTGGCTCCATCAAAATAATATTATTTTTGTGGATAAGCGTCTGAATAATGAATTATAGGATAAATTTAACTTTCTTATTATTAAGTGGACTTATAGTTCTAAGTATTTCAAAAGTTACGTTTGGTTAAGAAAATTTTTTTCCTCCGACTTCTTGTAACTTCTCATTTTTTATTACACAAAAAAAAGATCATAAAAGGAGGATAAGACCTAGAGCAAATTATTGCAGGGCACGACACAAAAATGTTCTTATTTAATTCATTCCATGGTGTCAAATCAACTGTAAGATGCGAAGTTGGATACCAAGTCAGAAGTTTCATGGTTGTGGTCATCCATTTATAGTTTAATTCTTTAGTACAGGTTTTATATTTAAAGGACAACATCATAGTTTGTCCCATGGTCCAAGGAAAAGTTCTTTCCCTGTAAAATTGTGAACCTCTATGGAATAAGTTACTCATTAGATAGAAATATAAGAATCTCATCAACCGAAATGACAATGTGGGGGTATAAATTCACCTTAAGTGAAGCAAAAACGGTGCCAATTCGATTCGCCACTACATTCAAGCAAGCATTAAACTTATGAGAATTTTCAACATTTCCAAGAAGCTCCTCCAATGCATTTCCATTATCAGTGATAAAAGCCTGCCATAACAGTACGTAGATATGAATTCCATTTCCAATATGACTCATAAGAAACCTGCTTATCTCGTAGAGCTACCGGAGGGAAAAAATATCAGAGTTAAAAGAGAGCAATAACGGATTTGAAATCATAAAAAAAATATATTTCTTCTTTAAAACCAACTTAAAATGATGAAAAGATAGACTCGTTACAGACCTACTTTTTCTCACTTGCTAATCAGCTAACCACAAAAGATCTTTGTCAAATGCATAGAAAGGTAAGATGAGACAAAAAATATATATTTTATTTACCAAAGCATTTTATCGATATTAGATTTAGTGAACCAATAACTTTTAGTAAAAAGATACAGTTTATATAAGTATCAAATAGGGTTTGCTCGACTTTTGTAAGATCTTCATTCACAGTTACATGTAAAAAAAAATGATGTTTAAAATTTTATATCTGAATGTTTAGGGTTGTACATTAACAAGCAGATTCTAAAAAAAAGAAAACAGCTTAGTTTGATTTACCTGATTGTCAATGGGAAAATATTCCAGATTCATCTGTGAAGACAAAAAATTTAGATAATGGAAATAACAAATAACACATGCACAAATTCAAGCATAGAATACTAAATATCATAGTTCTTAAAAAAAAATGACGATATTAAACCTCTCGTAATGCACCAATGCGAGGTAAGACGCTTGTATCACATTTGATGTGATTAACATATTCCTTTGGGATAGGTGCACTGAAAAATACGAATGCTCTGAAATCCAATAGAAATAAGAAAATAAAACACCTTTAGTGGTAGGATAAAACTAGAATCTGGAAAAACAAGAATTCTTTACGTACTTCTTGTACAAAGGCTCCCTTCCAGACATGTCAGATAAGAACATGACAACACTGCATGCTAGCAGAAAGAAGGGTTAAATGGATCTATGCCATATGAATGATTTAGAGATTAGAGGTGATATATTTATGTATTTTGGCAAAGATATGTAAAAATGGAACAAAATATGAAGCAAAAAATAAACAAAATAATAAGAATATTTCACTGTCACAACACCTTAATAACAACACTAAACATGCATGGAGCTTCTTCAAACAGAAATTAAGACCATTTAGTGAAAATTTGGTAACCACAACATTAAACTAAGTCCAGGCTTTACATTACAACAAACCAAAATTGCTTAAACAGGTTACAGTAACATTTGAAATCCAGAACTCACTGTCACAAAGTTCCAGTTCATTTAGTTTACATATTTTTGAAAGATTAAGGTATTATTCTATTTGCCTACCCGCATTGAAAAGGAAATGACATACACAATAAAATTGAAAGTTCACAACTATAACAAGCTGAAGGTAAGTTCTTATTTATCGACAAATTTAATTAGTATATAATACGACCCTTTCATTTTTCAAATATGTATATTAGCAAAACTGAAAAGGCAAAATGGTGTGAATTTTACTGACCTTTTAAGTACAATGGTCAGGTTGAAAAAAGAAGACATGAATACCTTAGATACTACTTCTTGGGCCATATTTCACTATATGTTTACATCCACATTGTTGAAATAAGGTACATGACAATGTATACTAATGCAATTATTTTTATCTAAGTAAAAGAGATAAAAAGACCTTACTTCTCTTTTGATGGTTGTAGAAAGTAAATGGCATCCATAGATGGCAATGGTTGCCTTCTCCGAAAAAGATCTTCTACCACTATAGTGGAAAAGAAAACAAATGACACATGATAACGCAAAAATATATCTATATAACTACATTGTTGATGTACTGTGGGGCAGAAATGAATATTTGACAATGATATTGATCCACTGACTTAAGAAACATGGATGTGGCAGTCTGCCCTGTGAAGGCCAAGAAAGGCCCATATATGAGTCCGACCCATATCAATGGGGGTGCACAATCTCATATCGCTTGGGAGAGTAGAAAATGCATGGTTTATAAGTATTGTTTCTCTCCTTACCTAGTACAACGCATTTTGGGCTAACCCCAAGAAAAAAACCGTGTGGATCTCGGCCCAAAGCGGTCGATATTGTACTAGGAGCACCGGGGGACGTTACAAAAGGTATCAGAGTGAAATCTCAACAAAAAATGTGGCCGACAAGGACGTCGGGTCCCCAAGGGGGGGAGATTGCGACAGCTTGCTCTGTGAAGGCCAGGAAAGGGCTAGATGTGGGTCTGACCCATATCAGTGGGGGTGCACATTTTCACATTACTTGGGAGAGTAGAAAATGCATGGTTTATAAGTAGGGTTCCCCTCCCTACCTAGTATAACGCGTTTTGGGCCAACCTCAAAAACAAAATCGTGCGTGCTTTGCCCCAAAGCGGACAATATTGTCTAGGGAGTATCAGGGGACATTACAATGAATAAATCATATTATATACATAATGATAATAACCTAGAATTTACAAAGGGAAATTGAACGAGAATACGGAAGTCATCAATCTGAGTGTTATTTCATGACAAGTAAAATATAACAGAACATTACTAATCAGTTCAGATAATGAAGTTTTGTGAAGAAAAAAAAAGAAAACAAATGAAGTTTAAATTTCAGAAAAACTGGCACTTACATGAAACTCCTTGATCTGTAATATCTGCCATCTTACAATTGTGGGACATCACTTTTACTGTAACTTTGTCCATGATAAGTACCTAAGCATTAACAAGTAATAATTTAACTCATTCTTTCAAAAATATATGAGCATTAAAAATTTTAATTAAAACCATGGCATATATTTGTAAAATGTCCTGTTGCAAACCTTCCAAGATTTTGGGTCCCCAATTTTAGCTGCTCCAAGCATTTCGTTCAGTAACCCTGAAAGCAATTGAACACATTGATAAGAACAAATTCCACAATAGAATTCCAACATTGTAAGAAGCACATAAAATCGAATCACTCATTATACATAATCAAGTATAGGTACCGAACGCCAAGTATATTTCATTTATCAACGATTTCCATCACAATATTCTCCAGCCAACCAAAAACTAAATCAGAAAGCAAATAACATGATCATAAAGCCTGGCCAAACAACTTCGTTGAAATCTGTGATTGATAATAATGCCCACATTTACGGAAAGAAAACTTTAAATAAAAAAAAAAGAAAAGAAAGGCCGTTTTCAGGGGACTTACTATCACGGCTGATTTGACGAAAGGTTTTGTACTCCATATCTCCGCCATGGGAGGAGGAATCAGAGTCGGAAAACGACATTGATTACGATCAAATCAATAGCACAGATTGGACGATTAGAGAGAGAGAGAGAGAGTTTGCATCTACGAAAGCTGTTGCGAAAGAATGGTCGTTATATCAGGTGGGATTACGTGTCAGATTTGGCGCCAACTTTGGTAGAGTTTTCATTGGCAGTTGGGTTGGGTTGGGTTGGGTTTGGATAGTTTCTGGGAGTAACGCTGTGTCTCGAGACTCATGTCTATAAAAAAGTTGCCATTTTGAACGTTCCCCACATAAACATGCACCCACGCACATGCATACACGCATACACGCATACACATATATGCATACCCACGCATATGCATACACGCACACATACATACTTACATACATGCAGACACTTTTAATACTCAAAAGCCTCCTAATTTAGCCGTTAATGTCTCAACCATTCCAACTTCAGACACTTTTAATACTCAAAAGCCTCCTAATTTAGCCGTTAATGTCTCAACCATTCCAATCCTATGGTAAATCTTCTGGAATATGGTGTCTAACAAGACGGCGTGTAACTCTTTGTTAATATAATACCATAAACACATAGATTTTGGATTATTATCTCTAATTAAATGCGATTATATCTTTAAAAAACTAGGTTGAGTACCCCTATGTCTTCTTGATATAAACTCATTTATAATCAATAAGATAAAGATTAAGGTAGCAAAACCTTCGATATAATGAATGACAAACTACCCTACTGTGAAAAAACAAGTTCCGAGTTTATCAAACTTCATTCACGCGAGTCTTATTTATCGACGTATTCAGCCAAAAATCTCAACATACAAACTGAATTCCTTCGGAGACTCGAAAGTCCCTCTTGAATATCTTTGACGATCGAGTTTTGGAGAAATTGCTCCATATTCAACTCTCTTGCGCAGAAGTCCGGATTTTCTGTTAAAATTCCCAGTTGTTCTTGCTCCAAACTCAAAAACATTTCAAAAAACATCTATCAATGAAAACGCTAACTTCATTTTCGAAGACACTAACCGAACTAAGCCATTGCTGAAGAGTTCGATTCAGTTCAAGTGATTTCTCCTTATTTTTTGCAGGACTGAAAAAGCCCACAAAGTTGCTCAGAAACTAAAACAAAAACCAATAAAAGAAGTAGCAAAATTTACAAGAGCCAAGCTGCACATCACCTTATTTTTTTCACTATAGAAATATAAATTTTTTTGTACAGAAAAATGTTAAGAGACAGCTAGACGCTTAAACAATAGAGAACAGTAGTTAGAATGATACTCTTCACAAGCTAAGTTGTGTTAGGGAGGAGGCAGCCTTGAGGGGAAAATAGGCCAAACTCCCTTGATATAAACCTCAGGAATAGGATGACAAATCATTCAATCTGCCTACCTACCCCAACCAGCATGGCACCATTGTGCATCTTCTTCAGATGAACATCAATGCTCTAAGAGCTGTAGCATGGTCATTAACATCTGTTTAAAAAAAAAATGGAGTTAATGATGAAATAATACGAATCATATTGATAAAAGAAGCATACTATATCTCTTCTCCATAAAAAATAAAAGTAAAAAACACTTAATTCAAAGCAATTTCTCTTCAAATTTAAAGAATTCAACTAAAAAGATAAGTTTTAAAAAATAAAGCAACTATGGCAAGGATCATGGGACATTGCTGCATATAAATTATATAATAAGCTTCATGAGCAAACCAAACTATTCACTCACTTCAAACCCCAGTAACAATGAGAAGAGTAGGTGATTTCAATATTAAAAGAGAATCCCAATGTTTAGGCGAAAAGACTGAAATTGTTCCCTGGAAAGAGAGCCCTTATTATTGGAGCTTAAAAAAGGAGCTAAAAATAAGGAAATATTTTTATCATCGCTTGTGTTAAGGATGATTTAAGCAATTACATCTTCTCTGATTCTATGTCCAAGATATGAAGATAAATAAGCTGCACCTCCTAACATCTTTTAAAAATTTTGCAGTTTAGAGAAAAACCACTTCCATCATTATTCCAGAACTTCAGTATACGAGTTGTATCCCTGATCATGGATGGATACATAAATATTGACTCTTTAGTTATGTAAAATCTTCGATTAATTCTACTTCAGCACAAAACTGATTATACAATTTCCACTCTTTTCTTACACAAGGTGTTTTATAGTAACACATGTTAATCCCATAAGTGCTCTTATTCTACCAGTGATCTTAGTATGCTTGGGGGAATCAGAGGGAGAAAAACATCGAGATTACAGAAATTCAAGTGTTGTTTCCAGGTCACGGAGGGGGCAAATCAAGCAATTTGATCAATTTCAGTCTAGGCCAAGATGCAATACCATGTCCCCTGAATCCTAGTTCAAGTATCAATATGATAGAAACTATTTGTTCTACAAATTGTACTTCTTATATCAGACAATTTTTCTTACAGCAACAACGAGATTACATAAACACACTTACACAGTAAAGAAATACTTCTTCTTGCACTCCAAAGGAAATTTGAGAGTCCTTCCTCTCCTTTGAAAACCCACCCAGATCTTCCCTCTGCAAAATAGTTTTTAAACACTAAAACTACCCTTAACTGTCATTGCACACACATTATAATATTTGTAATTAAAATTGCATAACCTAAACATTACATATTTCTAGTCCTTCTAGCATAAGTGAATCTCAAAGGAAGACTCACAATATTAACGCCCTGGTGCGCATCTTAAAGGGGATCTTAGTAACTGTTGAATTATATTTATTTTTTTAAGTATGGCTGTTGAGAAACTCTTATTTTCTGTGGCTATCATATGCATCTGATTTTAAATTTTCAACATGTAAGAACTACGTATCTGACTGAACGACAAAAAGCAGCTCAACATTCCTCCAGGCATTTTTTCTGCTCTTTCCCTCAAAATTACTTCTACAATTACTTTCAATAAATGTCATTTCGTATTTATAGCTTCACTATTACCAGAAATAAAAATTCAGTCAGTATCATGTTGACAAAAAGCAAGGCACAATGAATTAATGTTAGAAGTAAAATAGTGAAATCCAGCTTAGAGGAAAGGTAAGCATGTTCATCCACAAGCGTTCAGAGTAAAATTGTGAAATCCTGAGTACAGGTTAGCATGTTCATCCACAAAATAATGTAAATTTTTCACTGTTCAGATAGCGAATGATTAAGAAAAGCATATATATTTATATTGACTTACGAGTTTCATTCCCCTCTCCAGTCCACTAATTCAGTTCTAGAAACAAAAAGCTTCGCTGCTCGCTCTTCTGCTTCAATGTCATTGACTATGCCCCGGCATCTCAAAAATCCACAGTAGCATGCTAGTTGTTCATCAATTGAAAAAAATCTGTTACGTACAAGAGTCAGTTTACATAGACATCAAGAAATAAAATTTAAATCAATTGAATGTGGGGAAAACCTGTAGTCATATGTGAGTTCCTCCCATCGCTTGATATCTCTCTTGGCAAATATTATTATATGCTCGTCGCCGTTTACACTAATAACTCTTGAGTAGCAATTTGGCTGCCCATAACAAAATAAAATATGAGCAACAACACATGGCACATCAGAGAACATTGAAATTCAAATAATAGGCACATTAAGCTCAACATTCCATCCTGTAAAAGAACTAAAGAAGTGGAACAAACGTAGAAATATACTACACAATATTGGAAAAAATGAAAAATGGACAACACGGATCAAGAGTAAACATCAAATGATGAAACATGTATTAGGAAATGCTATAGATGGTTGATGCAACATTTCATTTATTTCAATGACAACTATATATCTTCTGTTCGTACCACATGCACTAAGCTAAAATTGAAGTCCGTAAGAAAGGGCCTTTTTAAAGTACATTAAACCTTAGATGCTCCTATTTTACCTTTTTTTCTATCACAATTTAGATTATTTGAGTTGCAGCTAATAAGGGAATAGCCATTAGCTAAAAATTCCTCAACTAAAAGACCTATCCTTTTACGAATGCGCAAAATGCACGCATCCTGGTACTTTTGTCTTTCGACTTCCGATCTAGCCCAACTTCCCTTTAGTGCAAGTCAATTAAACAACATCACCCTGTCCTTAATTTATCCATTCAAGAACTTCCAAGCATCAAACAGCTCCCACGTGTGTACTATCCTTCCCAAATCAAAACACAAGCAATGAAAAAGTAAGAAGAGAAGGTGGTCTAAAATTAGTTTTGAGAAAGAACTACAAAACTACTAGCAGAACTGATCATTTTCAATGGAAGTACACAGGATATCCTACATTAATATTATTTTCGAAGGGAAGATAAATAGCATGTGGAAATAAGCAATACAAACACAAAAAAATAGTACGTACTTCACAAGAATGATTAATTAAATGTGCAATGCTTCCAGCCCTGGTAGCATCAATTACTCTTTCATCGTCGATTCTAAACATATAAGTCCCAGCACCCTACAAAAAAAACCAAAATAATATGATACGTCTCCTCCATTGAAATTCACATGTACAAGAAGAAAGAAATAAAAAATTAGAATTTACGATTTATTTTCTGTCTATTTTATTATTGTGGTTGATTATGATTAGTGGTTAGTGAAAATTAATGTTGGCATGAGAAAAGTAGGTTATTTAAAAAGATGTTAGGAGAAGGGGAAAAAGACATTGAGAATCAAGAAGTGAATTGGAGGGAGAGAGCAGTCCTCTCGAAATTATGTAAGTTTTGGTTTTTCAGTTTACTAGTGCATTGTATATTTGTTTTTTATCAACTACAAGGGTTATATAACAATACATGGAAAAGTCTAGGATTGCAATAATATAGGGGCTGGGGTGTCAATGATTTATCTATTTCAGAAGAAAAAAAAAACAAACATGCCTTCAAACACAGACAAAAAATGCAATGCATTTCTCAAAGAATGAATAAAGTAAGATATACTACAATTTAGCTTAATTAACATCTAGTGTCAGTTTTGAGTCAAATTCTGCACTGGCAGATATAAATCCTCAATGGCAGTTTCCTCCATCCTACAAATTAAGAATCCCAAACATTACAATGAGTAAACATAACACTACGAAAGCACTTACCACCAATGAATTGTAAATGAAGCGCTCTCTCCTATCTGCAATGGGAGGTCTAACAAGTTCCCCAGAGTATTCAATCACCTATAGAGATAGAAAAGTTATGAATAAAAATCTTGTTTTATTGACATGATATGTACAAGTATTGTTTTACCATGTCTCCTGCTCTATGAGGATGTTTTGCAAAAATACCGAATCCATGAATTCCAGACTTTCCTGAAACAAAATTATTCCCAATCAGCACTTTGGGGGAAAATATAAAAGTTTTCTATAATATAAGCATACAACTAAGGAAATATGTGACATAAAACACAAACTACGAAAAAGGAAATGATACTGGGACTCTATAGTATCAACAAAGCTATTGCAACACAGAGCCAAATGAACGAGACAAAGCTCCAAGTGACTAAAGAAACCTGTCATTCAGTATGTCACAAAATCAATCTTACTAATATTCTTCTAAAGCTTGCCACCTTGGATAAGCTTCAAGAATGTTTACTTGGAAAGCCATATATATATATAAGCATTATCAGAATGAAAACGAAAACAAAGTGCACAAAAGCCAGACAGTATCTCCTAGTTGAAGCAATTATGAGAATCTTTAATGCTTACCAAATGCAAGTCTCTTTCTGAAGGTATTTCTCATGTATTTATATTTTTCAGCCATAGAAAGAATGTTATTAGGAGCATCCAGCTGAGAGGTTTTCAGCCTCAGAAGTCTAAAAAATTTGGATCCCACCACTCCTCCAGATGGAAGTGAGCTTCCAGGTAATTCATGCTGGGAGTAACCACTAACTAAGTAAGGCTGGTTTTCCACAAATAAACGCTTCAAGGATGCAGCAGCAAGGGCTTCAGGTTCCTTCCGCCCTCTTCTTCCAAAGTAATTATAAGGCTCTGCTCAAGTTAGAAAAAAATAAATCTAAATGACCTTATCAGTTCGATTAAGTCCATTGGGAAGGAGTTTGACAATAACATGGGAAAGGGAAAGACGTTGAAAATGACAGCAACTTTTAATATCTAAGAGACAGTGCTCCTGTTACTTTTTTACTTTTTCCTAAAAACAGTTTAAATAAAAAAAGTTTAAACTGTGCTTCTTCCCGACCCAACAGGAAGGACATTGTACTTTTATTAGTTGTTTCTTAATTGGATAGAGTTCTCTTTTCCTGACTAGTAACTTTTTGTTTTTAATACAAAATTTCTTATAGAAAAAAAAAAGTTTCCCCAATGCTCAGTTTAGTCTGAAACGATTTTGACAAAAACTAGAAAAGGAGAGAAACAATGTCACGTGGTAGCAGAAGTAAACAGCAAGGTGGAAGGACATGGTCATATAACATTTTCTGAGCAATGAAAGCTAATATACAAAAAAATATAGAATGATAAGGGAATATGTGACGCAGTGATGTTAGAAAGATTAGATCATTTGTTTGGATCGTGTAAATGTGCAGTGCCCAAAAACTAAGGCCACACTATTCAAGGATCATCATTATAACTTTAAGGTGAAAAACTTCAGCCACCAGAAAATGAAAAATGTAAAGGTGCTGGTTCAAGGATCATCATTATTGCTGAGAAACGCCAAAAAGATAACTTCAGACAGTGCCATCAAAAAAATTATACAAAATATGGAATGAGTCGTACCACTACGAGCACAGCCAGATGGATTACATGATGGGCTATACTCTGAGCACCGATGGGCAAACTGTCTAATGCGATCTTCAGCAACTAGACGATCATTAGAAGGTGGCCTGTGCTTCTTACAAAAGGATAGTAACCGAATGCACTGATCTTCTTCATCTTCCTCCACGGATAGTAAATGAAGTCTATCCTCGTCCTCAAGCTATGCAAACAAGAAATAAGCACAGATGTTACAAAAACCAAATTAAAAATATATATACTTGTTGACGATTAAGAGTTGGGCAGCAAAATGATTTTAAGGAAATTGATAAACAAACGTAGGAAAACATGAAAAATATACCTCAACACACAGTCCCGCTGCACGAGCACATAGTGGATGATATGCAACATAACAAGTATTGTTTGAACACTGCAAATCATCAACGATAGAATAGCATTCACAATCAGAAACTGGAAAAAAGAAAAGGCAGCAACAAAATAAACTGAACAATAATTGATAATATTTTAATTCTAAGAATGATTTACACATATCAACAATTTAAATTTAATAACAAAACTAATGCAACACAAACATAAAGTAATAAGATATAAAAGAATTTCACTTAAATTACTATCACGCTATTTTCTTTTTTTAAAATATTATATTCGTCAAGATTTATAAACCATAAGGCCACTAAAAAATAGTATAAGTAACTAAATATAGAGAGTCTAAGATTGGTCATAATTAAAGCAACACCAGAATGGATAAGAAAGGATAAAGTTCATCTACATCAGCGACTAAATATAACTAGTTGAGCATATCATCTACGATCAATGGGCAACTTCTTTCAAGAAAATGAAATAAAAATCTATATCAGTTACTGGACATGAATCAATCAATGATTAAATGAGTAAAAAAGACAGTAAGAGTTAACACATTGCACTGTAATTTTACAAATTGAGGGTTTTTTAATAGAAGACCACCAAGGTGCAGCATAAAACACGCAAATATTCGTGTAAAATTTCTTTTATTGCAGAACGTTCAGGTTCAAGTTTTGCTCTCATGTTTATCTTGAATGGTAACAAATAAATGTCCTGTGGAAGTAATTCATACTATTGACAGTTATCTTAGAATTAAAAAACATAGTATAAAATAGAAAATTACAGTTTGGCAATAAAAAAGGGAAATTAACAAATCAACCATTATACTTTGTTATCAATGACAAGTTCATCACTAACGTATTTTTGCTAACAACTAAACCACTAAATTCTGGGAAATCGCCGCCGCGAATATCGCCGTTAACTTTATGAAAATCGCAATAGAAAAGCGCAAATACCCATAAAAAAAATAGAAAGAACTCTTGATTTTAGAGACTTTTCGTGGAAAATAGTTAATATCCATGGAGAATGGATTTGAGAAAATACATATAAGTTGATTTTAAATTTTTTTAGTTTTATAATTTAGAAGATTTTGTAAAAAAATGCTAATATTTTCGATTTCGGATGATTTAGAATTGTTTTACCGTCTATGGAAAAATCACAAATTGTCTGTGTTTTTCTATAAATAAGACAATAAATTTTTTTTTTAATTTGCAAACTTTCCTCTGAACGTTGTCTTTCCGCAGCGGAAAGTCGTCTTTCTGCAAAGTAAAGTTGACATTCCTCTGCAAAAAGACGACATTCCTTTGCGGAATGTTGACTTTCTTGAGTTTTATTTCAATGACTTACTTTCCGCAGCAGAACAACAATGTTTCGTTGCGAAAAACTAACGTTCCACATAGGAATGACCACACTATTTAACAAAAAACGTAACTGCAGTGTTTACTCTATCAATTTCTCATATTTCAGTAATTAAGTTGTTAGCAAAAATACTTTAATGGTTGACTTATCATTGATCACAAAGTACAATGGTTGATTTGTTAATTTCCCTGAAAAAACTATACTTTTAGTTTAAAAATAAAAAGTTACTTCCCACGAAAAAGGTTAACCAATTTCTGCACCGCCAAAATTTTGAAAGCAAATTTTGGAGAACTCCAACACAACCATAAAGTTTGTATGAAATAAGTAAAAAAATATAAATTGGTGAGCTAAGCTACATGGACAGGAGACGTAATTTTTGATCACTTTAACAGACATTATAGGGGTTTATATATCATAAGAAAGAGGGTTCATTTAGTAGATGGTTAAAGAGAAAAAGGCATTAGTAAGTAGATAAGATAGAGAAAATGAAGTTGACCATTAATATTATCATTTTCTCTCTAACCCCACCAAAATGTTTTTATATAGGGTTTTCATACAAAGTAGAGGTGCACATTAGTGATGGTGCACTTTTCATTTTCCCTAACCTCACCAAAATGTTACTAAATAGGGTTTTAATACAGCAGAGAGAATGAAAAGTGCACAAGTACTGACTTGCACCCGATTTCATCAGAAGTCCGAAATTAAAATTGCTTTAGTGAGAGTAGCACTAAGTTAGGTGATAACTTGGGAAGTCTTTGTGTTCACCCTTTCGTAAATCTTAATCCCAAAAAATAGCATGGCATACAGCAATGGAAGCGAAGGATTAAACATGCAGGCTACTATAGCACAAGCCAATAGAATCTGGAAAATATTGATTTCAAACGGCTATCTACAAGTAAGAAAGACAACAAGCTTACTTGGATACATGCTCCATAAGATACCCCACAAATACTACATAGCAGCTTCCAACGGTCCTGTTCAAGGAATTAAAGTTAATAATACCATCAAAGAAAAGAAAAATAATTGTCCCGATCTTCATTTTGAAGTACCAGAATGACAGAACAATCAAACATCAAAATCTAAGTAAAAAGCATGAGTCTCTTCAGTCAAATCACAGTACTTCAACCTCAACAAGAGAGAGGATTTTAGGGAAGAATGGCATATACGCACTTTTTGGTTATTACAGAGAACAGGATCATGGGATTTTTATGAGAAGTTTCTTGATTCTAACATTTTGCAGGATAGTTCGACTTTTTCCACGGCTAAATGAGCACACACTTCTAAAATTTGATTCATTATCCATTATTTTTAGTCCCTTCCAATTGTATAGAAGTGCCAATGACTCAAACTAAACCAACAAGAGAGAACTTCCGATCCACTCCTTTTGTACAATTCTCTAGTTGATAGAAATTTTGTTTCCTTAAAGAGAAAAGTCACTTGCGAAAAAGAACAAAGTAATTCAGGTTGAACTAACAAAACCAAAAACCTTTTATCTATATGGATCTATTCATAAGCAAGTGGATTTATGGCCTACTAACATTATATCATGCTTATTAAATGGAGGAAGGAACCTACAACATCGTTGTCATTGAGTTTTTGATTCTCAAATATTAGCATCATCTATTGGGTATAATTGATACTGTGACCCTAATATTCAGTTTTTTTTTAGAAAAGAACAAAAGGTACCGTGCAATTTCCCTTCTACTGATCCATAAGGACATGGTTCTGGTGAAGTTTTTTTCTAAATAATGCTATGCTATGAATATCATAAGCTACAGAGATAATCAATTGTTCCATTGTTCAGGTAGAGTTTTGAAAAACTTCAAATCTAGTTTTGTTTAAAGTAACCAAATGAATTTCTGATTAAAACCCAAAAAAAATATCGGATGTAGTTAGC
The DNA here is from genome assembly GCA_022433065.1 of Begonia loranthoides. Classification (NCBI taxonomy): domain Eukaryota; kingdom Viridiplantae; phylum Streptophyta; class Magnoliopsida; order Cucurbitales; family Begoniaceae; genus Begonia; species Begonia loranthoides. Next base: position 258,693 of record CM039468.1, on the reverse strand, counting down.
TATGGAAGGTAAGAATTTTCACATATGAAATGCATAAGAAAAGACTACTACCATTGTTTAGCTGCCGCCAAAAGTATCCTTTCAAAAAGTCCAAAGCAATATTTCAATTATCTTTAACACTCAAATTTCAAATCCAGCGTCGGAGGCTGAAACCCAAACTTTCTATCAAATTCACGACGTTGGTTTGGATTTGTATCAGGTTTCAGTTTGATCGTATGATACAAAAGAAAACACTTTTAACCTAAATCTATAGCCCTGAAATTGATTAACACCTAAAGGTTTATCTTACTAATAAGAAACCAACAGAAATTAGTATATAAGAGAAGAGATTGCAAGAGGGTAACGAATTCTCAAAGGAAAAATAGAACAATTAACTAGTTATCTATTACAATCAAAGGGAACTACAAAGGTGTATACTCTAAATTTATTGAATGACAAGATAAGAAAGTTCATCCAAGCTATAATAATATTCACAAGCATTTCTTCCATACATAAGCCAAAAAGAATCACCTTGCTGATTCTACTCAATCCATCAATTGGCTCCATTCTTTTTATATCAGATAAGCAAGTTTCTGCATATTATGAAGATACAAAAAGTCTAGAGAGCGAGAAAAAGAGTTGAAACCCCAAAACTTTATGCTACAAACTCATCATACCTGGTATCCATATGGCACAAGCCAAATGGGCCCAGCGCCCATCGGTTGTAGGTTTCATAGCACCCCCTAGATAAACAAAATGATAACAAAGTTCAGCTATCCGCAATCAGTGGCTACACATACTTGCTATCTCGGCAATTACCTATAACAGGACAGAGGCAGCAACGAGGAGGGCAGTCAGGAGCCCCTAAACGACATAAGTTGCATAACCAGAGCACACCATCAACTGGTTCCAATTCACCATAACATCTTGCATGAACCTAAATCAAGATAATAATCATTTTAAGAAGAACAAGTCTGCTAAATTAAAAAAAACAAATTAAATTCCAAAAAAATATGAACAACTAGATCAATTTTAATAATGTAATAGAAAGCTGCATTTCATACTTCACCACTACTGTAATAATATTTACACGGTTTTAATGGGCCATCTAGAATTTCAATTTTCAGCCTAATGCTATAGTTCTACCGTCTTCATAAGCCCATACAAACGTTTATTAGGCAAAAACAGATAGAACCTCTTACCATCATCCTGCATTTATCGCATTGAAGAAATAGGTTGTTTTCATATTCCTGTGAATCAAAAGCGTTCATCGTTAAAAAGGTTCGAGCTATTACAACAATAACATCACGACAAGACAGTGAATGGTAGACTATAACACTTGTTAAATACATGAAACCCGGACAAAGGGATAAAAAATTTGCCCACAATTTTCTCAAAGCTACATAAGGGACTCAATGCTACATAAGGGATTCACAAATGACGTACATCACACAAGACTACAATCTCAAGCAACAACACTGCAAAAGCCAAAAGAAAAATATGGATTTTTAACAAATACAGTACAAGAAAAGAATAAGGCATTAAAAAGTGAACTATGTCAGACTCACACCTCGTCCATATGGCAAACACTGCACTTATCAAGGTCCTTCCAGTCAACACGAACAGGCCTGAAGCCAACAGGAGAATCTTGATATTTTTTAGAGCTCATTTTGCACATAGAGAGTCCCGAAGAAAGTCCAGGTTTAGATAACCCCTGTCAGCACCAAGAAACATATACTTCAAAATTCACATAAATAAACAGAGAAGATAACTACATACGTTAAAAGTAACATACTATGACACAATAATAAAAACAAACAACATAAACAGTACGAAAAAATAGAGATTAGATAATGACTACAAAAGGATCATCATAACCCAATCTCCATTAAGTTCGATGAAGACAACAGTAATATTATATTGAAGATAATTTTGTAAATGCTTTATCATGTTAGTTCTTGATATTGCGTCGAATTCCAGGTCTGAGTGTAAAAATCAGTAGACTGTCACTGGTCACAATCAGATTTGAAGGCTTACAATTATATGCTTGCCATAATTTTTAAAGAGTAGCAGAAATGCACTCGCTATTGCAATAAAAGCATTAGAAAGCACCAAGCAAAATGGGTTATCTCCTATAATGTTTGAAAGTATAAGCTTATTTTCCAATCAAGAATCATTATAGATGATAGAAGTTTCTCCTTCCAGCTAGAGTTTTTTTAGAATGTGACAATGAGAAATCTAGTATAATCTAGTACCGACAATTCCAATGGCCAAAAGTCTTTATTCTTTAACATGGTAAGTAATTTATACAAACCATTAAACAAAAATGGTGGAGCACATAGCTACATAAAACAAGTGGTTTAACATTACGATTACATAAAGACAAGTCTAAAAGAGAAAATGTCCATGTACAATCTAACAACTGATTTTATGTGCCCATACAAAAACATGTAAGTTAAAAGTTAGTGCAATCTTGATTACGTGCGTGAGTTTATTTATAGATATTTACGCATCACTATACAGAAAGAGAGACAGAGGGAAAGAGCGACAGAACACTTCACAGTGCGACACAACTTAACAAGAAACTTTTTCTATAAAAGCTTGAAAATTTTTAATACCAGACATTTTTTTATGCCAAACATATAAAACAATGCAGATTGACCATATATGGATGTATTTAAATGCAGACCAACTAAATCCAAGAAAAGAATCGCACTTGATTGAAAATGCCCCCTCAATTCTTCTTGTCATATTCTAACAAATTTCCATATAAATTTTTTTATATTAAACTGAATTTGTACTAATGATGGAAGACGCACTGCAAGATTTTGTGATATTAAAACATCAATTTCAAAAGAGCACAGAATAACCTTAAGAAAAAATCCACAATAACTTAATGATGAAAAGATAAAGGATAACTCAAGGCACAAATAGATAAAACCTTCTGCACTTGTATTTCACAAAAACCAAAAAAAACACAAAGAAATAAGATTTCCTTGCTAATAGGTCACACCAATAATATTTACCTGTATGAGTCTCATAATATCAGGATTGGAGAAACCAAACATCTCAGAACCAGGCCTGCAAAAACTTTCAAGTCCATCTTCTGCACCATAACCATCAGAACTGTTGGTTTGTACTCTCCTCAGCCTTTTGTAAATCTTATTCCAACAAATAGAGGGAGAGGATCCTTTGAACTGCTTACAAAATAAATTTTTTGCAAATGAAAAATATGGAACCAACTTAAAAGACGTGAGTTAAAGATACACATTTAAACAAAATCATGACACCTTCAGGAGGGTTTTTTTTTTTCATGGTAAAAGTGAGAAATATATATTAAAGGAAAACAGCAGAAAGTGCATGAGCAAGAAATCGAACTCAACCACTCAGAGAAATGTACAACAAGAAGAATTAATTTCATCTAACAAAATTGAAACAGCATTACAAAAAGAAAAAGACCTGCTCTCCACTATCCAGTGTCACTTTAAATAATGGCCGACTCTTTGACTCAGGATCTCTCAATACTTCCATTTTATACAAGGTAGTGATATTTGGATCTGAGAACTCCAAAAGTCAGAGATAAAAAGCAAGTGGAAAAATGTATTGAAGAGAATAAAATTGCAAACAAACTAGAATAATAGGTAGCTTATTCAAATACTAAAACTCCATCACTAATATGCCCCACCTGTTAGCGATGTGAATTTCCTCAGAGCAGTGTACCCTTCAGGCCAGATGAATTCATCATCCTGGAAATGTTCCGAGTCTTTTGCAATCTTTCCTGCGAGGATAAAAAAGAATCATGAACTATGACTATCTTGGTAAAAAAAAAAGATGAAAATACTCCACAACAATGGGTTTAATAACATTGATGAACATAATAGCCTCCCCAAAGATAAAAACCCAAAACCAATCACATTGTTCCCGTTTCAAGACACAAAAAGATAATGACGTGTGATTGGTATAAACTATTGTACTCACAGAAAACTACAACTTCAAATCCAGCCACGTTGACTGTTGAAGGAGCCATATTAAAGCCAGCAGAAAAAGGCATAGAACATGCAAGAACCATCTTTTTGAGATTTTGTACGGGATTATAGAGAGAAATAAGAAAGAGAAAATAATATACCAAGGCTCATTACTTGCAAGTCTCCAACTAAATAGGGAGATGTTCCAAGCCCATTAACAGAAGGTCGAAATCTGTCGTCATAAATGCAATCATCACATGAATCTGAACTTGCTTCCTCCTCTTCACTTGCACTTTCACAGTCAATTTTAGCTGAATTTTGTAGCCGAATCATACTTGATGGAAGCTTCTGTTCAGTTAGATACCTGCATAATATCAAAAACAGAGAACAAAATTATAAATGCAGACAGAGTAACATGCAATAGCATGTAAACTACATGAATTTTTTCACTTCTACATGAAAAGGAGAGTTTCTTAAAGTAAAAATAAATCAATATAAAAAAATGTTCAACGTGGCCTTAATTACACAAGAACTTCAAATGTCATAATAATATGGCAGCCAAAAAAAACAGGAAATATTAACATACTCCTCCGTCAATAAATTTTTGTTTTATTAGCAAATAGTATAGCAGGATTCACAAAGAAAATAGAGGCAGAAGAATACTCTTTAAGCCACCACCAACTGAAATGACTATTCTCTCAAATAGGCCTCCTCCAGATAACCATATATCCAGAAAAGTAAGAAATAATATGACGAACAATGAGACCAATGTTTTGGAAAACTGAACTTGAAAAAAAGAATAATAATTTTGACCCAACTCAATAGAAATCACTCCTATGACTCACAAAAACTTAAAAGACGCTAAAGCATGCAAATTGCACCACAATGCTATCTGGGTTTTGTCTGGCAACCTTTGGAGCATAAAAGTAGCTTTTATGCTCTCGACCTTGGAACAAGTACCAGTTTGCTCCAAAAATTGAATAACAATTGATGACAAAAGACAAGTGCTATGAAGCAGTACAGCAAAGAAGTGGTCTTAAAGTTGTTATGTTCTGTTCAAAATGGAGCACCAACTACAGAAAATTTCCTTTTCGGAAAATTGTTTTTCTAAATACATTACAACTCCGTGTAATCAACAAAATATTATCATATAGCTATGGGTTGAAAAATGGGATCAAAACCAAAATATATGACATGCAAGTTCACCTCAAGTGAGTAAATTAGATTACACTTGCAAAACCTAACAGTGGAAAAAAAAAATGCTCATGGAATTTACAAACATTCTTAGATTTAAAAACTTGTACAAGTTCTCAATAAAAACCTGAAAAGTAATTTTCTCATATCGAAAAAATAATTACACATGTTACGTTTTAGCCTCTTCCAAGCTGCGAACAAAAACAAATTTCTTGCACTTCAAGTGGAATGAAGAAAGAAGCCCTTTGAGAAATGAGATAGCCTGTTTCACTTTAATCCTGGAATCATATAAAAAGTACATGTGATTATACGAAAAGGAAGAATCCTGCTAAAATAATGCACATATTGTCCCCATAAGCCAGAAACAATAAAAAAACTACCTAAAGAATCACAACCTTGCAAAATCATGTGTACCAAAAAATTGAACAGGAACAGATCTCCCTCCAGAAACATTTCTTAAACCCTTACGATCTCCAACAAGTGATTCGTCAACAACTATTGCAGGCCACATTGCATGACCTATAATCATACAGCTCAAAAAATTAGAATGAAAATAAAACAGTCAAAACAAAAATGAGAAAATACAAAAGTATTTGTACAATTATTCAATATCACTTTTTCTTTTAAATATTTGCAGTATTCAAATTATGATCTACTGGCCAATCAAAATAAATGATTCCTATTGTTGCAAACACCATAAACGATGCAAATAGCTTTAGAACCTAGAGTTACCCAAGTTGTTACCAAAATGGAACAAAAATTATAGTATAAGCATCAAGATTATCATTTCGATGTAGAACAAGAGGGAAAATACAAATTAGTGTAGCTCTGATGACATGATCCACAGCCATCCTGTTTGCCAAAATCTATATAATTTATAAAATCTAGAGAAGCACCATGACACACAATGTTAGAATATTAACAGCGCAATGCCGCCCAAAAAGCAAGTAAAAACTACCAACCAGACATCCAACATACCCTTAAATGTCTCCAATTGGGAATTGAACGCAAAAGGCCTTAATCTCAAACTTGTTTTCTGACCCTTTGAAGTGTTGGGCATATTTTTTTTGCAGCTAGATTATTTATTTGTACATTTTTTCTTCAATATATTTACTATCAATCAAAAAAATCTACAAATACTAAGATGGTTTAAATATGAAACCATGGATTATGGACAACAATCCAAACTAAAATTTCCCAATGAAAAAGTTCTGAGATAGTTTATTCCAAAAAATAAAGAGAAAGAAGTGAAGCTTGTTTACTTGCAGAAATATTGTACCAGTCAAATGAACTTTTAGTGGTGATTACTCTATCAAACCTTTACAACAAAAGGGGAAAAAACGAGGCCACACAAAAACTTTTTTTGTCTCCCATAGCACAATATATAATGTTTATTTGGTTTTTTTCTTTTTCTTTCTAAATTTATGAAATATAGCAGTCAGCAAAAGATTCCAAAGCTTGCAAAGGTAATGCTCATTATCCCAAAAAAATATATATATAATGAGTGCAAACCTGTAAGTTTTGCCCAGATGATATCACCAGGGTCAAGTTCTAAACAGTCGTCCAAACTTGCCGCTAACACAACCATCTCATTATAATCATAGGCATCACTTTCTTCACTATTAGTACTGCAACTCAAGTTCAAGCGTTGCACGTCATCATGAGAAATATGAAATTTAATTTTCTCCGTTGAAATAAGCAAATCTTCCTTGTCGCTATCTTCATATGCAATCTGTGGCATTTTTTTTGTAATATACATCAGTTGTGCTAACTGGTCGGCTAATTACAATTGCAGATATATCAAATTTCAAACAAAATTGATAATTATTGACAAATTTAAGTACAGCAGAGCATACATGATGGCGATTAGATTCTATATCAAATCCCACCACACGTCCTAAATACCAATCAGCATCCAATGGCCAATAAACCTATAACACCCAATCAAGCTTCAGTTTGAAAATAGTTTTTTATGTATCTGATAGACATGGATCAAAGTGTCAATACTAATAGTGAACTTACCTTGCACTTTAACCCAATAAATACTTTGGGATCAACACCCTCGCAATTCAATCTGTAATGCAAAATAACATTTTTTTCATTCAAAACCAATTTCTAAAATTTACAATTGCAGAGAAATAAGAATGGAGACAAACAAAGGAAATAGAAAGACACGCAGCCCACAGAAATCAATGCTTCATTTGAATCAAAATGATCTTAAGGGCAGTATTAGAGATCGAAATTATTAAAAGTTGAACTCACTTGATCCATCTCTTTACGGAAGGTGAATGAGACGCACTCTTCTCAAAGTTCTCTGAAAAAGTGCGCTTCTTTTTCCGCAAGCTACCATTGCCATGGAACATATGATTCTTAGTATTGCCATTACTACGGTCATCTCTAAATCTAGGACCGTTCATCGTGCGTAAAACCCTAGAATTAATCCCCAATTTGATAAGTTCGCTGCTCCCAAATTTCCGCTTCTTCTTTCTCTTGACCAATCCACCGATCCTGGAGTGACCTACACCGCCATTTTCACCATTTACACAATCATCAGCGTCGAGGGCTTCAGATTTCACGACTACTTCCGAACCTCCTTCCACTCTCGCAAGTAAAGAATCATAAAAGGAGGGATTTTCCGCAGAATTATGTGGTCCCTTAGGGCGGCGAGAGTACATTCGGAGAAGAGGAGGGGGATTGAAAGTAGGATCATCCAAATGGTCGACGAGGAGCCTGCTAGCTTGAACTTTTTTAGACATGACGTTAGAGGAACCGCTGGCACTCACGCAAGGGGAAGAAGCAGAGTAAACGTGGTCGAGAGAAAGGTAGCGAATCGGAGTGCCGGAATTGTGGATGTCGACGTTAGTATCTTCTGCTTTCAGTTCTTCCAGCCTCTGTCGTTTGGAGGAGAATGCCATTGAAGGGAAAGAAGAGGAAAGAGCAAAAGCACCACTAACCTTTGCCCTCTCTCTCCGCGGAGCTAGGGAGAATGATGAAATGGCAAGAATTCAGAACAGACAGGGGGTTAGGGTTTCAGAGAGTACCAGGGAAAGAGGAGAGTGAAGAAGAGTACGCAATTGGTTTTGGAGGGAGGATATTCCACAAACGAAACAAGTTTCCCGCCGTACCACGTATGCGTGTCAATGGCAGCAGCCTCCCTTCCTCCCTCATAATATTATCCCTAGTAATTATATCCCTCCCTCCATCGTTTGCAAATTCCCATAGTGCCCAAAACAAAGGATTAATGATATGTCAGAAGTTACTTCTTGAAAGAGATCAAGTTTGCAGAAATTGAAGCCTCCACAGGCAACGAACTGTATGCCCAGACAGAGACTTAATACATCAAAGATCAATCCCTGTGACCCTGCTGGTATGCCAATTGCATTTTGTTCCAAACCCAGTTGCAGACATTGTCATCATCCTCGGGGTATGACATGAGTTTATATCTTCAGGGTCACCAAGTCCCGTCTTCAAAACTATTAAGCCTAACACATCGTCATTGAAAGCAAAATCCGAAGATAGGATTAATAGCATTTATCCCCCATGCACACACACGCACACTCACCTGATCTTAGATGATAACTTTCAAATAAAATTTTATTATATAGTTTTATTTTATATAGATATTGTTGAAAATGAGTGATTAAGTAAAAAAAAAAGATGTTTTGCAACATAATGTCACAGTTTTATGTTTTTATTGTAAAAATTGGTTTTCAAAAAAAAAATGGCTACTAAGATGGTGGAGAAGTAGATGGCTATAAATGAAATAATCAAAATCCGAGGAGATTTTCAAATAACGGAAAAAATAGAAAATCAACCCTAAGAGATGAGAATTTAGCACAGAATGAAAGAAGATTTTTTGCGTCAAAAGTATTATAACAAGGTGGCAGTCACACAAAAGGCAAGTGCATGGATCATGACAGAATTAGGAGGAGCGTTCAAGGGAATCACAACTACAAGGTGTGAGTTCTCTACCTAGTGAGTGTGGTGACTCCAAATTTAGACGTTGTATTCATTTTTAGAGATAGGAAAAGGTTGGGAGGAGTTTTGTAAATTCGAGTATCTTTATTTATTCAACGTTGCGCAACACTAGTAAGGTTCGTTAGGTGCAGAGCGGCACCTAATGTCGCAGACCATCATAGCTGAGTTCCTATTAGTATTCTGTTGTGGACTCTGGAAAAATTTGAGCTACAATATTGAGGATGTGACGATATATATACGGTGAATAATAAAATGTAATTATAACAAAAAAAAATATTTAACTATGAGTATAGTAATAAATTGATTTCTTAAACTATTTTTATTAATAAATCAACCCTTAAAACTATTATCAGTTAATAAAATAACCCTTTTTATCTTCTTTTTTTTGTTAAAAAGTGAGTTCTGGGCACCCAGGTAAACTCCGAGGAAGTTTATGGCGGGCGCCCTCACTTAATATAGCGACTCGTTTTTCATTTTCCTTTACAAACGTTTAAAAATAAAACGTATAGCGAAATACCTTCCTAAAATCATTTTAAAACAAATTGAAAGATACCATAATAAAATGCATTTATTTAACTATTAAAGTATACTTTTATACATGTAATACAAATTTCGTTCCTTTAACCGTTATTGTTTAGTTTAGCTAGCAGAATATCTCGTCGTGAAAACCCTCCATCAACTGCTCCTTATCACATTCCATTGGTGTCATTACCTACATCACAAGTCATAATCTATGAGTCTAATGCTCAGTAAGAATGAATATCTAAAAACAGTAAATGTGAATGTGATATGCATACGTTGTGCAATATATAATCATGTGTTTTCATCCAATCTTTCCTTTTTTATGTTTATTCCTTTTTAGTCATTAACAGTACAGAACGATTGGAGAAAATTAGTCAAAGGAAAAAGATACATCCTCAAGTACTCTTAGGTAGAACCATCACCCACTCTCTCATCAAGGAAAGTGATACAACTTCATATACAACTTCATAAAATGCTGTCTCTCGCATAAGGAGAGACCGCGTAAAAACGCGGTCTCTCATGGACCACTCACTCTAGAGACCGCGAAGGGAGGTTTGTTCAGATTCTTTTGGTGATTTTGGTTGTGTTTTGGATCGAGTTTCAGCTTGTGATTCTGATTTTAGAGGTTTGCTCATATTTTAAGCTTATTCTTCTATTCTGTACCTTTTCTACTTTCTGCAACTGGGTTCACTTCAAGTCTCATTCCCCAATATCACAGTTTCTATTTGTTATTCAATAACAGAGATTGAAGAGCCATGTGAAGCAAGTGAAGACGAAAAGCAAAGAACTGCAAACTCCATTAACAACATCTTATCTGTTTTAACTCACCACAGTGAAGTAAAAGGAAGACGGGTTTGTGGGAAAATCGCGGTGTCTCCCTACCGGCGTTCTGAATTCAGAACGCCGAAGCTGGGCGTTCCGGTGTTCGGCCGTTGTCAACCAACTTTTTAACGGTAAACGTCTACGGATGTTGGATTTGTTATTTTAAGATACGCGAGTGGTTAACTTGTTAAAAAAAAAAACATAGTGGTTGACTTGTCATTGACCTCAAACCACAATGGTTGATTTGTCATTTACCCGTAAAAAAACCTCCCAAGTATGTGTTAAGTTACAATCTCATCATTAAACTATTTTTGCTAACAAATTAAATATTGAATAATGCAAATAAATAAAACAAACATTTCAATTATTAAAAAATAGGTCCGAAGAATTCGACAATCTGCAAATGTTCGTACTTTAATTAGCAGTCGCGATGACCCCAGAAGTCTACAACATTAAATCTAATTATTAAATTCAAATTAATTCAAACTACCATATGCAACACAATCTAAATTAACAAACTAATTCAAATTATTTAAAATTACGTTATGTACTGCAATATAAATTAATTAGTTCAAATTATTGAATTAATTTGGTAAGTTAACATAATTTGAATTAATTTGAGTTAATTTTGTAATTGGGATTACGCTATATACAGTAGTTTGAATTAATTTATACTTAACAATTAGATTTAAAGGGCAGATGTCCATGGGTTATCACGGTCGTCCAAACCTGTTTTTTAATAGAAAACATGATTGAAATGTTTGCTTTTCTATATGTCAAAGTTTAATTTATTAACAAAAATAGTTTAATGTTTAACTTATTACGGACACCATAGTTTAAAATTTTTTTGGTTAAATTCTCTAAAATCATTATTATGAATAAAAATCAAATAAAATTTTGACGAATGTTGTTTTCCTTCTCGTGCTAGAACCCTTGACTATAGGGTTGCACTAAGAGATTGGACGTTAGTTTGGTAATAGCTTTCATGGCCGCTACAAGCCGACTTTATCCAAGTGTAACAACCACTTTTCTTATGAGATGGTGGCACTAGAAAGCGCAATTGCACTATTGAATAATAAGATAATGACCCTAAGCCACATGCGATCGTGCTCGAAACTTAGAAAAATTTTACAAATTCCACCTTAGACTCATAAGAGTGTTATAATTTTTTTTAATAATAATTGTTATATTTGTTTTTAAAATATTCAACTGTAAAAAAATTTGATAAATTAATTTTTTAAAAGTGATTTATTAATTTTAATTATTTGATAAGTGATGATATTTAATTATAAGATTATATAAAAATACACTTGGATAAATGATATTTTTTACTATTTTTCATAATATGTGAGTAATTATTTCTAAGTTTTGAAGAATTATATAATAAAAAAAAAAAATTAAGGGGTTAGGTAGGTAAATAATGATAATTACCTTTTTGGGAAACCCTAATTATGACTTACATCAGCTTTATTCTCGTTGAGGACACCAACCCATTCCGAAAAAGGTTTTGTCCGTTTGCGTTCCCAAACAGGATTTATGTTAGGAGTTGGGTAGAGTCAAACCAGTGACTAAATGTTCCTAAAACTACCGTAAGGCATAAACCCTAGTGCTTTAAATAATCTCTCTCTCTCTCTCTCCTCCATTGTTCTTGCTTTGCTGTCTGCTCTTCTTTTGGGCAGATATATTTTGGTATCATCCTCTAGGTGGGTGAGGGTTTCTCGTTGGATCGATTTCTGTCTATTTGAATTCGTGGAGGAATTTTTTGTTTTGGTGCGAAATGGATGTTCCTAGCCTCGCTGTTGTACTTCAAGCAGCTCTCAGTCCCAATCCCGATGAACGTAAAGCCGCCGAGCAAAACCTTAATCAGGTTTGCGCTTGATTAGTTTATTGGACAATTTCTTCTCTTAAGAATCTCTTTTGGTTGGTTTTCCTTTATTAATTTTATCTGGGAATCTGAGGTTTTCTATGAAAATCTGAGTCAAATGTTACTGATCAGAGTTCGTTTTGGAAGTTTAAATCTTAGTCTGAATCTATGGAAACCTTTTGTTTGTTTTCTTCTTGTACATCAGATTTTGTTTTGTCCGCATTTTATATACTTTACTTGAAAGGGAAAACCAACATAATTCTCATTTGACCTTCTTTTCCGAGTTCGCTAATTAGTGAATATCCAATATAATTTAAGATTTAGTTGATTTTCAGAGGTTGCCGATTAATGATTATTGATTTGACTTGTTTCGTTTGACCCTCTTTTGACGGTTCTTACGGGCATTCATGGCTTATAATTGCAGTTTCAGTACACGCCTCAGCACCTGGTTAGGCTATTACAAATCATTGTGGATAATAACTGCAACATGGCTGTACGTCAAGTGGCTAGCATTCAGTTCAAAAACTTTATTGCGAAGAACTGGTCACCTCTTGATCCAGGTAAATGAATGAATGTTGGCAGTAAGCCTGTAAACCTGAACATTTAGTTCAAATTTATGATCGGTTTTTTTGGGAGTAGATGAGCAGCAGAAGATTTTACCAAGTGATAAAGATACCATTAGAGATAACATTCTTGTGTTTGTGACCACTGTTCCCCCTTTATTGAGGTACATTTGCTGTTTTGTTTCTAGATTTTGTAAGTACTTCTACTATAAATTTCTTCCAAATCATGCTTAAAAATCTAAGGCCTTACCGCTGTAATTTCCCACCCTCTCTCTCTCTCCAAGACATTTTGATTAATTCCTTTTTGTTTGTCTTATATATATGTTATACATGATCATTAACTTTCGTTACAACATTAATTGTCATGTTTTATAGGGTGCAGCTGGGTGAATGCCTTAAGACAATTGTTCACGCTGATTACCCAGAGCAATGGCCACATCTACTTGAATGGGTCAAGCATAATTTACAAGCTCCACAAGTTTACGGGGCTTTGTTTGTGTTGCGTATTCTTTCAAGAAAATATGAGTAAGTTAATGTGAAATTTTTATTCTTACATTTATAAAAATTATACTCTAGAATATTTAATCTATACCAGATAGTAGTATTTTTTTTGGAGAAAATGCTTCTTTTTAAAAGCTGAAAAATAAGTTTGGTTGCTTAGTTGGCGATTCTTTTGGTATTAGATGTTCGACAAAAATGAATTTTATGAAGTCAATAGTTTATAGTTACTATATCAAATTGAGTGATTACTAATACAAAAAATCGCATGATCTAAAATGTTTTTATTTTGTGATTTATTTTCTTCTTGGAGGTTTTTAAATTCATGACTATAATCTAAGAAGCTTTGACACTGATGCTGACATTGACACAAATACGTGATACTACACACCATGCTATGACACATATATGCAAACATGCCTTTTTCCGATAAAGGCCGAATTAAGGACATGTTTAGTGTAATATATGCATATATGTTTTATAAAAAATGAATTAGATAGTTATTATTTTCTAATAACAAACATAAATCAGTAGCATCCAAAGTAAATAATTCAAATGTACAGTTCCAAAATATGTTAAACATGAAGAAACAAACTTGAGAAGAAATGACATCTGATGACCCCTTTATGTCATCTATGCCATCCTCATATCTTCTAAATTCATAGATATTAGTCTGCTATATTTGATTTGTTTTTAAAATACACAAATGTTAACTTTAAAAACCATAAAAATACCTGAAGTGTTGGGGACGTGTTGTGGTGTGCTTGGGACTAAAGTTTCAGAAAATTAAAGCATAAGAAGAACATTCTAACATCTACTTTGATGTGTCATGCGCATGTTGGAATTGTAGATGCATGTCCGTGCCCCACACATCAGCCTATTTGACTCCTTGATGCTCTGCTCCCTAGATTATAGTTATTTTTTTTACGTTTTTTTTTTCAAAATTTTGTTTCATCTCTTCTTTGTGGTCAAACACTTAATAATTGTGAAAGATACTTGAAGTGATCATAATCAACTGCCTTTTCTGGCGAGTTTCATTATATAATGATTTTATTGCGTTCTGTTAAAAGGATATTTATTTACCCAGGTTCAAGTCTGATGAAGAGAGGACTCCAGTTTATCGGATTGTTGAAGAGACATTTCCACATCTACTCAATATATTCAATAGTCTTGTTCAGAATGGAAATCCTTCTCTGGAAGTTGCAGAATTTATCAAACTAATTTGTAAAATTTTCTGGTCATCAATTTATGTAAGCATTCCCCCCTTTTTTACTAGTCGACCATGTATACGGGTATTTCTGTGAACAAGTTTTCAATTGCTGTTGATCCTTGGTATTCTTGCCTTTGTTATTAAAATGCCGAAATTGTATACAAATTTTGCTTACTGGTTATTCTAATGAAGCTGTTTCTCTCAATAATGAAACTAGTAGTTTGTAAACTTCAATTTCTTAATGTGTCTAGACATGTCTATATACAGTGAATGAAATTCGTGCAATTAGCAGTTTTTAAGGCTGAGAATGAAACCAAGATAATATTGGTATGTCCATACTTGGTTTTTATATCGGTAGTTTATATAGCAAATTCCTTGAGAAAAAAAAAAATTGAAACATAGGAAACACCAGTTATTTGTATCCATAAATATTGAAAATACAATATTCTATTGTAGTTATTGAAAAGTGTAAGTAAGAAGTAGCATGCCAAAATTCCTATGCTTTCTACTGGTACCTGGTGCTTAACTTTACAGTGGACTATAAACTATCTTGAACAAGCATTTCCCAAGCATTAGTTGATGGAAATAGATTTTGTTTACAGTTGTTCACGTACTCGTGCTGTAAAGAACATGCCTTTTAGTTTCCTGAAATACATGGGATAATAGAGTTATATGTCTAATAAATATTCATCCATTTGTAACAGTAATTCAAGCAAGTTTTTTACATTCAAAACTTGATTACTTCAAGGAAACTAAATTAGTGATTAGTCATAGGAGTTCTTGAATCAATATTTTTGTTATGCTAATTAAATTTATTAATGACACATGATTTTAGTTGGAGATTCCAAAGCAGCTATTTGATCCAAATGTGTTTAATGCTTGGATGCTTCTATTCCTAAACATACTGGAAAGATCTGTACCTTTGGAAGGCCAGCCTGTGGATCCCGAGCTTCGGAAAGCGTGGGGGTGGTGGAAGGTGAAGAAATGGACAGTTCATATTTTAAATAGGCTTTATACGCGGTATGGTATCAGATTGATTTATAATAATATTGTAGATATTTCCCAGCAGCATGGAGTCAATTTTGACTTGTAATTGATTTTCACATCCTATTTTATAGATTTGGAGATTTGAAAATAAAAAATCCAGAAAACAGAGCTTTTGCTCAAATGTTTCAGAAGGGTTATGCTGGGAAAATTCTGGAATGTCACTTGAATTTACTGAACACCATTCGGATTGGTGGTTATTTGCCTGATAGGGTTACTAATCTTGTCCTGCAGTATCTGAGTAACAGGTGAGGTATTTTCCTTTGCATCATTTTGGTCCACTAAAATTTATTTCCTTCTCATTTTTATCAATTTATTACAAGCTGTATTTGGATGTTTTCCCTTCTTGAAGCATTGTTCTTTTCTGGAACAATTTTTTTCTTCATTTGTCAATACAGAGTTGGATGCTGGCAGTTTTTACGAGTATAAGGAAGAATAGACAACTATTTTAATTTTTTGCTAGAAACTTTGAGCTTATAGATAAACCAATTAATTTCCTACCTAACTCTGTTAAGCTTTACTAGTGTATTTATCATTATATAAGGCCAAGAACTCGAGTTGAAACACTTTCATAGATTTTAGGATCTTAGCTAGTATGAATCTTCCCTCGTGGTCTTACCTGCTTAACTTCAGCCCTAGTCTATCAAACTGTTTTTACCATAATTGTGAGAATAAGGAACCACTTAGATCACAAATTTAAATATACAGAATGTTTGTATGTTAGGTGCTTCTAGTTTTTCTCTAGAAAAAGCTTAAAAGGTTTTTGATGTCATAGACAGAGAATTAGATTGGGTTTTGGATATGATGGCATGGCTTTATTTCAACTGTATTTAGTTTCTTGTTTGATTAAGACATACGTCCTTATTGATAAAAAAGAAATACATTAATTTTGTAGAATACCCATCTGTGGCTAGCTCCTGGAGAAGGTTCTATTTTTAATTTTTTTTGAAGTGTGCATCTGTGTAAAAATCAATGCTTGTTTTTGCTGTCCTTATAATACTGTATAACCTACCTAAGTTGTGACTTTTCTACTCCATCATAGAATTTAATGACCAAGCAATTGGGATTGGGAGTGGACATTGTTTTTTTCTGCGTGCTTGAGCATTTTATTAGGGTGTTGGTATTTTGATTCCAGGACTTGGACTCTATAAAAATTAGTTACTTCAAGCTGCAATTAATTTATCGAAGATTTTTTAAGATTCTCAAATCCTGGTTTGTTATTTGCTTGCAGCATCGCAAAAAATAGCATGTATAGTCTACTGCAACCTCGTCTTGATGTTCTACTTTTTGAGATTGTTTTCCCTCTTATGTGTTTCAATGATAATGACCAAAAGCTTTGGGATGAGGACCCCCATGAATATGTGAGGAAGGGTTATGGTAGGTATCAATGAACAACTTTTTAGCTTGAATGTTTGTGGTTCAATATATGGAGCTTATTGGGTTCCTTAATTTGTTACAGATATTATTGAAGATTTGTATAGTCCAAGGACTGCTTCCATGGACTTTGTCAGTGAGCTGGTCAGAAAGCGTGGGAAGGAAAATCTTCCAAAGTTTATTCTATTCATTGTTGACACCTTTAAGAGGTCTATTATATTTTTAATTTTGTTGAATCTGGATGAAAGAATAGCAAGTTGAATCCTGAAAGTGTGCTTGACTTCTATCCTTGATCTAATCAGGTATGATGCAGCACCTGCAGAATACAAATCCTATCGACAGAAAGATGGAGCACTTCTTGCTATTGGTGCACTTTGTGACAAACTGAAGCAAACAGAGCCATATAAGTCTGAACTTGAGCCTATGTTGGTGCAACATGTTTTTCCTGAGTTCAGTAGTCCTGCTGGCCATCTTAGAGCTAAGGTGCAGGCCTAATGATTCTCAGTGCAACTTCGAATTCTTAGCCAGACTGCTAAAAACGAGATTTGTTTCCATCGATTTTTCCCATTATCAACAGGGCTATAGCTTAACTAGTGTAGATGAATAATATACTCGCTTAACTTTGATGATTATTGCTTTTATGAGGTTAGGCCATTTCACATTTTCCCACAAATGGTAACTGCCATGCTTTCTCTTTAGAATTTACAGTTTTTTCCTTAAGCATTATGTCTGTACTTCATTCTTTTGTCACTTCTATGATTCAAGCTTTACACAATTTTGTCGTTTTATGTATTCTAGGCAGCATGGGTTGCAGGACAATACGCCTACATAAACTTCTCTGACCAGAACAATTTCCGCAAAGCACTGCACAGTGTTGTCTCTGGTATGCAAGATACTGAACTTCCTGTTCGTGTTGATTCAGTTTTTGCACTGCGCTCATTTGTTGAAGCTTGCAGAGGTACATGCTATGCATTCAAGTTGTGTTTTTTATTTGTATGAAAGAGTGACGAAACAAGTCGATCACAGAAAATTAATTTTTTCCCTGCAGATTTGAATGAAATTCGTCCTATCCTGCCCCAACTTCTTGATGGTAATGTTCATAATTCAGTGGTTAATCACTCCCAGACTTTTGGTGATTATAGTGTTACTTTAATTTTTATTATACAGAATTCTTTAAGCTCATGAATGAAGTTGAAAATGAGGACCTTGTGTTTACTCTGGAGACTATTGTGGACAAATTTGGGGAGGAGATGGCACCTTATGCCATTGGATTATGCCAGAATTTGGTAATCAATTACTTCTGTTTCTGTATAGAGAAAATTTGTTTTGCATAAATGTTTGTATTAATTTATCATTTGTTTCGATTTCAGGCAGCTGCATTTTGGAGATGTATGAATACTTCTGAAGTAGATGATGAAGCTGACGATCCTGGTGCTCTGGCTGCTGTTGGTTGTTTACGTGCCATTAGCACTATTCTAGAATCAGTGAGCAGGCTTCCTCACCTTTTTGTTCAAATTGAGCCAACTTTGCTTCCTATAATGCGGAGAATGTTGACAACTGATGGCCAGGGTATGTGTTGCTGTTGCTATTATTTTATCTCGATCAGTATATTACAATGTTATTTTTCCATTTTACTGTTGTTTATTTGTGCAATGTCTTTTTAGTGTATTGATTTTTCTTCTTTGGTGATGTTGACTTTGACTTTCAGCCTTATGCTTTTTTAGATATTTTTATATGCAGATTGTTTCCTCTTTTTTTCAAGAAAGTAAAGAAAATTAGGTTATTTGACCCTTTCTTTTTTATAAAAAACAAACTATATTGAAAGAAGAGAAAATTGCAATAAAAATAAAAAAAATAGAGAGAGAGAATCTCTTAATTTAAAACAATTTTTCTTTGATTAGAGAGAATTACACTAAAATGATAAAATTTGAAGAACTCGAAACAATAATTTCACTTAACAATAATGAAATTAATATTGTTGCAAAGATTAGCTATGCGCTTTTTGTCCTTGCATAAAATAGTGTTGTGATAAAAGTAGGTAGCCCAAACAATAGTCAAAACACCTAATCTTAAAATTAACTTTTGCTTCGTAGACATTTTTTCCTTCCTAAACTCATCGATAAGGAAACTCTAAATGTCGAAATGCATCCCCACAGTCCGATTGAAAAGAGAGAGTAAGTACATCCAAATGCCTTTAAAAAGTTGACATTTAATTGTAATGTGATAGTTAGTTTCCTCGTGTGCCTTGCAGAAATGACAACAATGTAAGGATAGAGGCAGAAAATGGTTTCTCTTCTTCCTTTGATCATAAGTAAAAAGTTTACCCTTCACATGGATCTAGACGAATATTTTAATTTTGATTAAACTTCCTTCTTCCAAATAAAGTTAAAAAAAAAGAAATTCCTAGAAAAAATAGAAGTGAGTCGTGAGAAGAAGAATTTCGAGTAAAAGTTAAAAGAATGATCAACTTGCCATCTTTTAGTGTCTGCATACTTGTTTTTGGAGAGAAAGAAGAGATAAGTGCGTGAAGATTAAAAAATTGAACTCTAGAATATTCATCTCTCTACAAAAGGAGAGATGCCAAGAATTGTGAGCTTCATCTGCATTGAAGAGAGAAAAAATGTTGTAATTTTATTGCAAGATAAACAATGGATGCCTGAAAAAATAGCACAAAGAAGTATCTTCAATCCACCTATCATCCTAAAAATGAACAAAAGCTCTATTCCCCACCTTAATAACAATGCCTTTCTGAAAAGATGAAAAACAGAGGGAAATATGCTTTTAAAATTGCGAAATGAAACAAGAATAGTATAATTTAATTTGCCAAACTAAAGCAAAATATATATGAATCTTCTAAACTTTATTGTTTCCATTTTTGAATTTTTAATTAGTTAAAATTGCCTCATGAGGCTTGTTTGATTGGTCAATTTTGAGTAGTTGTGATATTTACACTTAAATCTAAATGAATCCAGCAAAATTATTTTATGTTGCTTATTCTCATTTTCTTCTATTAAAAGAATATGATTTACAAATAAAAGAATGTAGCAATTATCACGGCCCTGATGAAATGCTCATATATGGCTTTAAACTTGTGTGTGTAATCTGACATGTCTGCAGAGGTTTTTGAAGAAGTTTTAGAAATTGTGTCGTATATGTCCTTTTTTTCACCAACAATATCCATGGAAATGTGGAGTCTTTGGCCGTTGATGATGGAAGCATTGGCAGATTGGGCAATTGATTTCTTTCCAAGTTTGTTTCTTTTCTTTTTTATTTTTAACATATGTTTCTAAAAGATAAGCAGTATATGGTGATGGTTAAAATTGATTCCATGAGTTTTTTGTTTAAAATGTAGATATTCTTGTTCCCTTGGACAACTACATATCCAGGGGAACTGCGCATTTTCTCACATGCAAAGAACCAGACTACCAGCAAAGTCTCTGGAATTTGATTTCATCAGTGAGTTTCTTTGTCTTGATTGGTGACCTTTTGGGTTGAATCTTTGAAACTCCATAATCAAGCCATGTCTATGTTTGCCTACAGATCATGGCTGACAAAAATATGGAAGACAGTGACATTGAACCCGCTCCAAAGCTCATTCAAGTAGTTTTCCAGAACTGTAAAGGTCAGGTGGATCAGTGGGTGGAACCATATCTCAGAGTTACAGTAGAGCGGTTGCATCGAACTGAGAAATCACACCTTAAGTGTTTGCTCATTCAAGTGGTAAGGAGCTCCAGGTCTCAATTTATCCTACCTATGGTAATATAATTCTTACATTATTTTCAGGTTAAAAAGGTACATTAAATGAAACAAGGGTAAGATTGGGATTGTACAACTCAAGTCTAGTCTCTCATCTATACCAGTGAAACGCGTAAATCAACTAAGTAGAGGTTTTCTCTTAAAATCCCAACGTAATTTGTCAGTGCTGTGAGGAAATTAGCTTTCATTTTTTTGTGTAAAACTTAGTACTAACAAAAAAATAATCTGCATTAAAAAGGAATAATCTCCTCATGAAAAAAACAGCTGCAATTTTTTTCTACAATACACGGTAAATTAGAAAATATATATATCCTCTAATTTAAGCATTATATGTGCTGGTTAAGAACCGTTGAATTTGAGATTTCCTATACAAGATAATAATATTATCTTGAAAAGATCACAATGGAAATAAAATCTGAGATGTTTGAATTCTCACTCTTTACTTCCCAATACACCAAAATACTTTTTTTAGTGGTTTTCCTTTAATATTGAATCATCATATTAGATGAAGCAGGACTCCAAATCTTCACCTGAAAGGGCTAGCTTTATGTTGATTTTAGCTTTCATAGTCTACCTTATTCAATAACACGGAGTGTCCGAATCATGCTTCTGAATGTAATTAGTGCACTCCCTGTAGGCCTTGCTAAGATAAGAGACTGATATACATTGCCTTTTAAACAGCTTCAACAAATTTCTCATCAAAGATGAACTAGGTTGCTTTGACGCCTTATGTATGACCTGGTTTTGTAACCCAATTTCTACATCGGTGATTGCCATAACATATTTCTTTTCTTTCGACTGAGGCTATCATATGCAATCACAGCTTTTTATGCCCAAGATATTTGGTGCCATAATACATTGACTAGTTGATTTTTTTTGTTGCTTGGGCATTTGTTATTGGCTTATATTATCTTATGCTTCTGGCAAATGTTTTCTCAATTACCAACTCTAGACAATTTGTGTCATATAACTCAAAAAGATTTCTTTATTGCAGATTGCTGATTCTCTCTTTTACAATGCTGCTTTATCACTCAATATATTGCAAAAGTTAGGGGTTGCAACAGAAGTTTTTAATCTTTGGTTCCAAATGCTGGTACAAGTTAAAAAAAGCGGTGTGCATGTTAATTTTAGAAGGTGAAGTCCTCAACTTGTATTTATCTTTAAATTTTGTGTCAATGATTGAGGTTTGTTTTTCATTGTTTCTGTGATAATTTCATTAATTTAGTGAATGTATTTTAATCATCATGTTGATAATATTTATACACAAGGTTGAGAATTAAAATAAGAAAATTAGCCTAATCAAATATTCCTAATTTAGCTCTTAATTAAATACAAAATCTTATCTTTTTTATTATAAAAAGTATTAAACTAATTGAATACATACAACTCGTAACCCTCCCTTTTAAGCTTATAGATATTAATCATGTCCAGTTTTGTTATAAAGGTAATCCTCTCTATTTTCATTTAGAACTTCTGTGAACAAATCTGCTACTTATTTTCTAGTCTTCACATACCTTATATAAATTAGTTCTTCCTTATATCTTGTTTCTAGTTTATTCATGAAATACATAATTAGAAGCAATATGAAGATAGACTTGATTATAACTTCATAATTTAGCTAGCCGTAAGTCTTAAGGCCAACTTTAGTTAATAATTGAAATGTCCATATAATTTCATGGGGAGCTTGTGCGCCATAGCTTGATATTCAGGCTTTGCACTAGATTGAAAAACATCATGTTGCTTTTTACTTTTCAACGAGACTAAATTTCCTCTAACAAAAACAGAATAAGCAGTACTGCTTGTCGAATTTGCATTTGAGAAGTAATCAATACAAGTGTGCCCATGGTTTTCATAAAAAATGTCACGCTTAAGGGCTATAATCAAGTAACACAGAATTCTGCTTTAATGTTGCCCTAGAGAAGACAAAATTCGACTTACAATACTAACAGAGTTTGCAATATCAGGATAAGTTACAACGAAATAATTTAATTTTTTCACAAGCCTTTTATATCTCTTACGATCTTTGAGTGGTTCACTATCTTTTGTAAGTTGTAAATTAGAAATAGTTGGCGTATTTTTTGGTTTTGCTCCCAGTTTTTTAGCTTCAGTTAATAAATCAAGTTCTTTGAGATATAAAAATTCATTTCTTGTTTTGCATTACCTCAATTCCAAAAAAATACTAACTCTCCCAAAGTCTTTCGTATGAAACTGAGTACAAAGAAAAGTTTTAAGGGAATAAATTCCAATGACATCACTTCTAGTCATGACAATATTATCAACATATACTACTAGAAGAACAATGATAACTTTAGATTGTTTATAGAATATTGAGTGATCAGACTTGCCATTTTTCATTATGAACTTTTCAAGTGTGATAGAGTTGCCAGCTTCTCCAGGATTGAAGCTACGCTTGCCTCCAATGTCCCTATTTCGTGAGAGATTTCCTTACTAAATGATTGTATTTCCAATTGAAACTCCTCACAGACTTGACCCAATCTATGCTTTGATAAAATAAATACGTATCCCATATAATTTAATAAAATACGAAACAAAATTACAAAAGAACGCATATGTTCAAGAGGTCTGCTAGCTCGCCCCTAAAATATTTTCTCTAAATATCGATGCCCCGTCATCCTACTTTCATCTCCTTAAATATCAACATAAACAGAATACTAAAAGACACCATTAAATAACTATCTAGAAATCCTAAAAGACATTTAAAATAAATGCATTACCATAAATGCACTACATTGAGACTCTAACTCTATCAAAATTTTTCAAACCTAGCTCGAGTACTTTGTTTTAATCCATACAACGATTTACGAAGATAACAAACTTTCCCATTCTCCTTCGACCAACAACTCATGATGGTTGCTCTATAAAGACTTCCTCTTGAAGGACACTACGTATGAAAACGTTTTTGATATTTAATTCATATAGAGGCCAATTATGAGTAGCTACCAAAGAGATAAATAACCTTATAGATGTTAGTTTAGCAACTGAAGAGAAAATTTCCAAATAATCCACACTATACGTTTGAACATAGCCTTTAGCAACAAGATAGACTTTTGGTGTATCAAATGATAAATCTAGATTTAAAACATCCATTTGCATCCAATGACATTCTTTCCTTCTAGTAAGTTGACCAAGTCTCAAGTATTGTTCTCATTTGAAGCATTCATCTCCTCTATCATTGCACTATGCCAACTAGAATGAGATGATGCTTCATTATCAATTTTGGGAATAGAAATGGAGTCAAGAGATGAACTAAAAGAGTATGATGAAGTTAAGAGACGTTTATAAGACACTAATGAAGAAATTGGGTAAGGCTAGATCTAATGACGAAGATACTGGTGGGGGACATTTATTAGGAGGTCCTTGGCATAGGGAGTAGAGTTGAAGAATGGGAAGAATTAGC
Organism: Begonia loranthoides; assembly: GCA_022433065.1. NCBI lineage: Eukaryota > Viridiplantae > Streptophyta > Magnoliopsida > Cucurbitales > Begoniaceae > Begonia > Begonia loranthoides. The sequence goes on along the minus strand of CM039468.1, from coordinate 234,506 downwards.
TTTGGAGGAACAATTGCAGGAACAATTGTGTAGTTTAACACATCGTCATCCTCCTGATTTTCACCACTAGAAGATATAAGAAAGAAAACGACATTTTCTTAAAAAGTAACATTAGCATAGACTAGATATTGATTAAGAATAAGACAAAAACATTGATACCCTTTTTGTAAACAAAATACCCAAGAAAAACACATTTAATGATTTTGTATCTAATTTGGTAACTTGAGGACGAACATCACGGACTAAACAAGTACTACTAAATATTCTTGATTTGATAAGAAACAAAAGTTTAGTTAGGAATAATATATTATAAGGAGTCTTACCATCAAGAATTGATGAAGGCATACGGTTAATGAGGAATCAAGCTGTAGAAATGACATCTGTTCAAAATTGCTTCGGAATGTACATAGGAAATGGAAGTGCTCTTATTGTTTTAAGGAGATGTCCTTTTTTTTCTATCTGCATCGGAATATACATAGGAAATGGAAGTGCTCTTATTGTTTTAAGGAGATGTCCTTTTTTTCTATCTGCTTCGGAATATACATAGGAAATGGAAGTTCTCTTATTGTTTTAAGGAGATGTCCTGCTTTTCTATCTGCCACACCATTTTGATATAGTGTGTCAACACATGAAATAAAATTGTGTCAGATTAAATATAGATGATAGAAAAATTTATGAGAGAATGTTTGCAACTTATAAGTGGAAAAGAGATTAGATTGGAGTTACTTGTTCAATTTAATTTACTCACATAAATCAAATTGAAAGAGAACATGGACAAATTTAATACATAGATATAGAAATTAATGGGGTAAGTTTAATTGTACTAGACCCAAAAGCACATGAGGTGGACTCATCATAACTTTAAAAGATAATGTTTGTGACTTATAGGTGGAAAAGATATTGAATGTATGTGTCATATGATAAGAGACACCAAAATTGATTACTCATTTTGAAGAGAAGGAAAGAAGACATGTATTTAGGTTATATGACTTGGTAAGAGCAATGATAAGAGTAGATGAAGACTTTAATTATTTCTAATATTGTGAAAACTTGACAAATTCCTTTTAAGAGATTAGGCTCGATGGCTTAGATGTATAATTAGTAGCTGCAATGTGGGCAGAGTGAGTTCTTTGTCCTTTATTTTGCAATTTCCTTGAAGTGCGCTTTGTATGATTAGATCCATGACAATAATAGCATTTAATGTTGCTAGTACCGTGGTTATCAAATGGTTTTTGCCTGAAGTTGATCCCCTTCTTTTATTACCATTCTTATGTGGCATGTGCCCGTTGTGATATCCATTATTTTGGGTAATAAGAGCACTGTTTGATTGAATGGATTGAGTACTTTATGTGTGAATTACCCTAGAGAATACTTTTTATAATGTAGATATCTCGGGACAAGAGAGTATCTTAGATGTAGAAGGGTCAAACTCAAAAGGAAGACTAACTAAGAAACTCGTGACACCAGTATGTTATGATTGAGGATGTTAAACTATCACATATGAACTAAAGGGTAATAAAGTGGTCAATTCTTCATAAATCCTCATGAAATCCATCAAATAGGCTATAAGAGACTTATTTTTTTCTCTGCTCGATAAAAATCTTTATACACATTATAAATTTGAAAAACATTTCCTTTTTCGGAATACAAAAATTCTAGATAGTTTATTATTTTTTAAACAAATTCACAATGATTCAGCAGACTAATTACCTCAAAGCTGAAGAAATTTCAAATTTGTAAGAAGAGGTGCATCTTCTCTTATCCATGTTTGTCTTGAGTCGTCAGAAGGTGAGTTGTCAGTAAGATGATTATCTTTAGCAATACTCCTCAAATAAATCCGGGTTGTCTTGTACCAATCTAAATAATTGGACCCATTAAGAGTATGATCCGTGATTTTTGACATCACCGGAATCAAATAAAAAATGACAACTTTACTTTCTGCCATAAAAACATATTTGTTTTCCAAGGTTAATGCTCAAAATAATCCAAAAAATTTTGCTAAAAAAGAACCCGATAAATTAATTGCAAAATTACCAAAAACAAAGTCTACTCAAAATAACCTTGCTTCCAAAAAGAACCCTGCCTCCAACACCAGAATCTGTTGACTGAGCACAAAAGAGACTAGTCGGAGCTTTGTGAAAGGTTGGTCGGAGATGCACCAGTTCGAGATAGAATAGGCCAGAACGATGACCCAGAGACAGGGATGCCTGAAACTGGTAATGGGAGAATCAGAGAATGTACAAATCCAGTCGACAAAGATGCAGAAGACTGCGAATCTGGAACAGCAAAAAACGTGGAAGAGCTGGAACAAATGGTGACAAATTGCGACGGCGTATCGGCATACAGGGCCAGCAGCAATCTGACCGACGGTTGGTTGTGACAGCTTGGGCTCAGTTGTACCCTAGCTTCCAAACCAACTTCTGCTCACTAGGGCAAAAAATAATTGACACTAAAAAAAAATACTGCTTTGATACCGATAATTTCAGAGAAGAAATCATTTTCCTCAGTGAATGAGTTTAATCAAATTTCTGTAATTTAGCTCTAAATTAAAGACAAAATCAGATCTTCCTAATTATGGAAAATATTAAACTAATTGAATATATACAACTCGAAGAATTTCTATGAAAAGGTTTGGGCATATATCTTATATTAAGGACTTCATGCTTCAGGGAAAATGATAAGAAAGTTTGCTGTCTGGGATTAACATCATTACTATCACTCCCGAGTGATCAGTTGCCAGTGGAAGCTCTTGGTCGTGTTTTTAGGGCCACACTTGATCTCTTAGTTGCTTATAAGGATCAAGTTACAGGTTTCAATCTCTCACTGACTTGCTCGTGCACTTACAATTTTTTCTACTCTTGGAAAACTTATTATTTTTGTTAGCAGAGGCTGCAAAGGAGGAAGAAGCCGAAGAAGATGATGGTATGGATGGTTTCCAAACTGATGAGGAAGATGATGATGTTGATGGTTCTGATAAGGAGATGGGTTTTGACGAAGAAGATGGGGATGAAGCTGATAGTATTAAACTGCAGAAGTTAGCTTCACAGGTATGCATCTTTTTACTGTGTAGAAGTAGGTTTATTATTGAGTTTAAATCTGATGGTCTTTAAATCTTGGTTAAGGTGATTGGAACTGTGTTGATTTAATTGGGCGTAGAAGTTAGCTTGGGAAGCAATCATCTCATTGCCTGTTTGTCTCAATTGATATAGCCTTTCTGATTGATCTCAAAAATTTGATTGATTTACAAGTTTGTGAATGAAAAGAATATGGATGCCTGTTGCATTTCTTTCTGAAATTCTGAAAGGGACTGTTTTATTATGGCAATAACTTGAAGAGATTAAAGTTTACTTAGAATTATTTATTTTCATTGAAAAATGCAACGTAATTTCAGTAAAATTACGGAGAAACCATGTTGCTTGTTGGGTTGGTGAAGTATTTTTTTTTAATTGATGAGAGACAAATTCTGTGGGTGTCAACTATCCTTCTGCTCAACATTTTGTAGATAATTGTATATGCTACTAATTATTGTACGTAAGGAGTGACATTACCTCATTCCCTTTCCACACAGTAGAATGATTGTATTTGTTCTAGAATGAGTGGTTTAAGTTTCTGGTATGTTTTGAGAGGGGTGCATCAAAATGTGGGTAAAAGATGTTATTTTTGTTATTGTGATTGAACCTTAGTGGGGGATTTTATTTCAGGTTTTAATTACTTTCATGGCATGTAGTTACTTAGTTTTATTGTTTGGGTTGCAATATATTTTTAACTTTATCATATGTGCTTTAAATTGTCTGAAATGTAAGTTTTTCTTCTTGGCCTTGGTTTAAATGTAACCATGTACTTGCTTATGTTGACGAATGATTATCATGAGATGCATTTTTGTGATGATTCTGCCTTGTTACTGGTTGTTTGCAAATTTATGTTTGGTTGGCTGTTGTTTGTCATTTACTCGTGTATAACAGTTTTTGGTTATGGTTATGAGATTATTTCGTGGTTTTTACAGACCAGGTCATTTCGCCCAGCTGATGATGACGAGGATGACTCTGATGATGATTACAGTGATGATGAGGAGTTTCAATCTCCAATTGACGATGTGGATCCTTTCATTTTCTTTGTGGAAACAGTCAAAGGTAAATTTAGCTTTATGTTTCTTTAAGTTTGTCCTAACTTCATTTGGTTTCATCTAACTAGCCTGCTCTCTCCTTACCCAAAACAAGCTGTGCAAGCAAGAGATCCGTTGAGGTTTCAGAATCTCATGCATACCCTTGAGTTCCAGTATCAAGCTATTGCAAATGGTGTTGCCCAACATGCTGAGCAACGCCGAGCTGAGATAGAAAAAGAGAAACTTGAGAAGGCAGCTGCAACGGCCTGATGATCAAGTTTTAGACAGCAAGCTGAAGCTGTAATTTTGATTTGGTCCCTCGATTCCTTTCCTTATTTCATTTAAATAATGATTCGCTGGAAGCAAAAAACTCTGCGATACCTGAGGTTCATTCATTGGTCATGAAGGTCAGCAGCATTGAAGAATTTTCAATATTCCAAGTGCATGGAATCATCGAGTTGAATAGACGAGAGTGGAGAAGGGCTTTTAGGTAATCTACTCAGTTCAACATTTGCGTTTTAAGTGGGGTGCAGCATTCTACGACGGAATGTCTAGTCTGCCCTTTATTTTTCCAGGTGCGTCTGTTATTTAGTCACCATTTGTTAAGGGGTTGAGTTTCCCCTATTATGAGGTATATAGAAATGCTTATATTTGTTGTTATATTAGAGCTGGCGTAGAACTTTGGTGCATACATTTTTTGAGTCTTGTAATATTCTTTTGCCATTTTGGATGAGGTTGGTTAGGGAGATGGTGGTCCGCTATTTTCTATTTTGGGGCATAGTTATTAGTTTCTTTATCTGAAATTATTGGTTTATTGGGTTGGGAGTTTCTGGGTCGTCCTATTTTGTTAGCACATCTGTAGGAGCTGGATAAGTGTGGCAGCTTCGAGCTCATTGTAAAACCCCCTTTTTATTTTATTCAATGGGATGGCCTCCAGTCTTATTCTTATTACATCAATCTTTTATCTTCTTGTTTATCTAATCACCAAAAAATTTTAGTTGGTTCAAAATGGTTTGGTTTGATTATCGACAGTTGAATGACACTCAGATCGAATTTTTGATCACGTCACCTCACCAATCAGCTTTATTCCCTGTTTCTGGTCTGATTGGAAACTTCTTCCCTGTTTTATAGGTAATCCTTCTTCACCTCATTTATTCTGCCCTTTTTGTTTGCACTCCCACAAAATACCTTTCTTCAATAGTTTGTAAAAGGCACGACCCGAATCCTTTTATCGAATTGTCGATAGTAATTTTCTAGCTCGCTCAAGGAAAGACTATTTTTCATGACTAAAATGGGAGTTCTCAGACTCTTATATTTCCTTGATCTTGTTATAGTCCATGTTTAGTTGCCCAAGTTGGATGACATGACTAAGAATTTCAGGACATTCTTGAGCCAAGTGACATTTCTCTTTCTTCATATATAGTTAGATTTTCTTTCAGCCTTTCCAAGACCAGATGAAGATGAACTGTAGCATCAAGAGTTGTACTATAAGCAACGATGTGATCTAAATGTATCCACGCCAAATTCATCGAGACACCTGTGAAATACTTTTCATAAAGTTGCAAAAGGTAGCTGAGGCATTTGTCCAAATGGAATGACTAGAAACTCAAAGCGTCTTATCATATCGACATCTAGTCTTATATTCATCTCCTTCAGCGGCAGTACCCTAATAACAAGTCGAGCTTGGTAAAGTACTTGTTAGGTTAAGTAAACTTATGGATTGTCGATAGTCTTGTGTGCAACCTCAAGCTCTCATTCTTTTCTTTTCTTCTCTTTTTTATTTGAAACTGGGTGAGCCATACGGGGTTATGACTACGTCGACAAATCCCGCTTTTAAAAGCGAGCCTAACTACTTCATTCTTCTCTCAAATTGTATTGCTGAAATCACTTTTCGGTTATCAGATTTTTATTTATTAAGTATTTTTATTCAGTCCAAGGATTGAGCCAAAGCTCATCCATTTGTTTTTGAACTATTGTTAGAAAAGTCGTAGTCAGTTCTGTTAGTGTTGACTTGAGCCGGTCACTTGAATAGGAAACAAGACATAGGTCAATTGATCGACCTTCGGTTATAAGCCTTTGTTGAAGTTTTTGAGTTTTCTTTTGGGACATATGGACTTTGTCACGTCTAAACGTCTTAGTGCTACTGCTTGCTTTGTGTTGACTTTCTTTCGGCTTGGAGTAAGCTAGGACGGTCAAATAATCGTTCTTTCATAGCCAACCCAATTGATGAGCCTTGAACTCTATCTTCTTGGAGTTTCATCCTAAGCACAGTTTATTACGAATCATTTAGTAAAAGTGAAGATTTTTATACGGAAAAGCATAATGCTTAAGAATGGTTTTACATACTTTTAAATGCTATGTCTGTTTTAACTCGTGAAGTGGGAGAGGCAAGCATTGAATTTTGACATTCTCAACAAAAAACAAAACTCGTATTTCAATCTCGAGATCTTCTTATGTCCAAATTAAGCATTCACCATTACATATATTTTGATCTTTATCTAAGGTTTGCGTCTCTAGTCAAATGTATCGTCGGTTTAGTTACTTCAAAACACATTGTGTCAAATATGAAATTCTATAGTTCTTCGCTATCTCAATCTCCCCTGAGAGGTTTTGGCTACTAAATTTTAACCGTCACTCCCAAAGCCATCGTAGTGATATTCAACTTCACATTTATCTTAGACAATCTTGCCAAGACAAAGGTTAATCTACTACTATTCTTGATGATCGAGCATGAGCTTAGTTTATCTCATTGCTCTAGGATCGAGATTATAGTGCTCATGGAGTTTTCTCAAGTATCCACTCCTTTACCCTCGTCTTTTCAAATTTTATGAATCTCTCGAATCAATAGGACATCAATTCTATTAATGATGGTGATTATCTCGTTAGGAAATTTTGGACTATTCTTTTATTCTTCTATGTTTTGAATATCGAATATTATTCTAGATATCTTGATGAGGCACGGGTTTTTTGAACAACTTCTACTTTTTGCCGTTGCATTTTGAGAAAAATGCATTTATCTTGATTTTGACGCACGATCATGATCCTACTTCTTTGAGGGTCGAGAGTAGAGTCATGAGGTGTACTTGTGAGTGTAACAAACCATCCACCAATCTTGCGTGCCATTCATACGAGTCACAAACAATGTTAGAGTGTTCTTAATGTGTAATGAGTGAGTAATGTACAAGTTGAGATTAAGAATGTAATCATCATGAAATGTAGGCAAAGAGAGATTGTAAGCAACATTGAAATATCATTAAATTAGCATCAATATAATCGTAGAAGTCAACGTATATTCATGTCTCTCATTCCTAAAGAGCGATTCGACCCGTCTCCAAGAATGAATTGTACGTTCTTTAGAAGTGATGAGTCATTTTTTTTGAAGATATAAAGAATATTTATATGAAATTACGAAAAAATAAACATGATTTACATAAAACCGCAGCACAGCACGCAATACATAGAACGTAGTGAAGACTTAAAATCATATATTAATATTTATTTCTTAAAAAAAAAAACTAAATTATGATATCACCATATTTAAAAAATGTGAAATATAGGAAGAATAATATTAATAATTAATAAATAAATAAAAGTAAAGTTAATTATAGCACAAACACATAGCATCATTTGATTAGGAAGTAATGGAAGATTAGAATAGAGAAAGAAAGACAAAAGTGGGTTTACTAATCCATGTGCCCTCATGTGGTGGTAGGCCCTTTGTGGGCCCCACTTCTCCATCTCCACTTTCTTTTTTTTTTGTTTTGTTTTTATTTATTTGAGTATGAAATTACATAAAATTATAGTATTCACTTTCAAATGTTTTTTAATTCAAAGTTTTAATTATTATTATTATTATTTTATATAAATACGCATTGCATAGAATTTGATTCTTTGTGGGTTCATAGTGAAAGAGGTGACAAATAAATCATTTTTATAAGACTCTCCACACAATCAATCGTACCTGTGTTGAATTCTTTCAAAATTAAAATTATTATATAAAAATAGTAGATTAAAATCATACACAGAAAATAAATATTCGAAGAGATATATAAGAATGTTGAAATTAGAATCTTGGGACGTGGCAAAAACGCGGTATTTGGGTGGACAAAGCACATGGTTTATGAGCAGTTAATTAATTTTTGCCATAAAGATTAGCATAGAAGATTAACACCACCATAGATTAAACAAAAGAATATTGAATGCATTCATTCCAATCCTAAAGTTTGTCTCTAGCCATCCAATTTCAATCCATTCCATTCCCAAACATTCCTCTCTCTTATTCTCTCCCTCTCTCTCTCTCACTCTTTTCCCACCCTCTCCCCTTCTCTCTCTCTAGAACGTTTGTGTATGAACAAGAAAGGATTCATCTTGAATGGTGGGTTTCGTTGTGTACTTTCCAAAAGACGAGGGAAATTGGCCTTAAAACTTTAAATTCTCAGTTCCTCTCTTTCTCTCTTGTCTCTCACTGTTTTCTCTCTCTAAAAAGTGGGTGTTGGTGTCAGAAGCAGATCACAAATCCATAGTCTCCATTCCTTTCTCTCACTAGTTTCTCTCTCTAAAACAGTGGGTACTGGTGTCAGAGAGTTAGTTTGTACCAGAAATCAGAATCTGTGTTGCCAAAACCAAAACTACCAATATTTTTGGATCCTTCTCCATTATCACCCTCTCCATGGCGGCCAAGCATTCAACCCTAAATTCTTCCCAATTCGCTCGAATGTTTCTGCGATCGCTGTCAAAAGTCAAACCCGGAACACCCATCTCTCCGCCGTCCGCTGATGAAATCGCAAAACGCACTCGGAAGATAAAAATGGCGGCCGACTACGCCATGGCCAGGAGCGTCGGGCCTGCAAAAGCTTGGAGCAGAGCTGTTCTCGTCAATCTCATTCGAAGAAGAGCTCGAAACCGGCGATGGAGGAGAGCGAAGAAGATGAGAACAAGAAGTACGCAGAAAAAGAAGAGATCGGGCGAGGTGGAAGACCAAGTGGAAAAGCTTCGAAGAGTCGTACCAGGTGGGAAATCAATGGAGGTTTGTGTTTTAATGGAGGAAACTGCTCATTACATGGATTGCCTCTCTACCCAGGTGAAGCTTATGCAAGCCATAGCTGATCTTTGCTCAAAATGATGATCTACACACCTCGCTACATATCTACCATGGAAAATGCTGTTTATTATACACTAAATAAAAAAAAAAAAAAATTATAGAAATGAAAAAGTAAACTGATAGGGTTCATAACGGAAGGTATAGGATTGGAGATTGAAGAAAACTTGCATGAATTATACTTTATAGTATTTTATTTTACCATGTTTTGCAAAAGGAATGTGTGTTCTAAGCGTTATGGATCTGCCATGGAAATATATTGAGAGGCTTCTTTCCTGGTGATCTTGAGTGATAATGTTGCTGTTCTTACAAAAGGGTGTGCCTTTGTTGTCCCTTTCAAAGGTTTAATTACAAATAATCTTGTTATTGTTTTTGTAGCTGTAATGTTTGCGAAGTTTCAATTTGGTTAGGAAAAGATTGTTTGCTTTGGACCAAAACACAATTTTATTTTCAAATTTTACCCCTAAAATGCGTTGTATGGGTTGTAAGTGAACTTTCTTTAGGTCGAAGTCTATGTATAGTTGTTTTAGTATTTTAACCTAAAACGTATTATATTAGGTTACGAAGAGAACTTTACTTATAAACTATTAACCACATTTCTCTTAAGAGATGTGAGATAGTGCAAGTCCCCTATTATGAACCAAACTCTCACAATTATCTGATCTTAAGTTGTCATTACCTTCACAAAAGCAGATTACCACAATGTTTTTGTTATTAAAGTGTTTGAATATACTCTAATTTAAGACACTTAAAATCGTTCATAATATTAAAAAGTGACATGTCAAAGTCCCTAAATAAGAGTGTCACTTTGAATTTACTTAGTTCGAAATCTAATTTTTACTGCTTGGTTGGTGTTTGGAGTTGTACATAATAGGTGTTCATATATGGATGGTATTAAGCAGCATATGTTGTAATGCGTTCTTCCACTAAATGAAGCAATCTCTTATGTGATGGACTACAAGGTCCATCAACAAAGACGACCCAATGTCTCATCAACTTCTTCCTTTCTATCAATTTGGAAGGTAACTCATCAAAAACTCAAATAGAAAAACTATCAAACTAAAGAAGTCAAAGAGGACTCATGCCTCTAATGCTATGGAAATGAGCCCAATAAGACATGCTTGAAGGGCAAGAAAGACTAAAGAAAATAGAGTTAAGGAAACTTTCCTTAATCAACCAAAGACAAGTGGTCATTGAAGAGCCGATTATGCATGGATTCGGCAACTTCCAAGTGGCAATTCTTAAAGGAAAGTAGTTATCAAAAGTCACTATTTCCTAGAGCCAAAGCCAACAAGAAGTTCCTAAAATAATAGCTTTAAAAAGTTACTAAATTTCTAGTTTACTAATCGGTCAATTAGGACCGAATACTTAGTATGTTTCTTATTTTGCTGTTTCCTATTTTATGTTTTGTAATTAGCTATATAAACCCCCTAATACTTATGTTTTAGACATTGAAGTTAGAATACAAAAAACTTTTGCTTATTTTGAAATTGGAGTGATTCCTTTTTCAAACACTTTGGTGAGTTACATCCAAAGTTGTCCTTGTGTGAGTAGCATCACAAGATTAGGCTCACTTGGAGTTAAGTGAGTTATTGGCATCCGAAACCCTACTCTTTGGGGAAAGGTTGTGTGAAGTGGTGTCCAACCATCAAGAGGTGTTTCGTCCGTAAAGTCATCAAAAAGGGAGTGCAAGCTGTGTTACTTTCTATTTCCGACCACTTGAATTATTTTTAGCATATCTCCTAATTCTTGAAGGGTTTTTCCAAAGTTCTTGAAGATATTATTTTCTTATTTATCCAACAAGGCGTGGTCAAATTTCAGCTCAAAAGCTTCTAAAATGAAGGAGTTACAAGTTTCCAAAGTCAGACTTTCCATAATTGATTGCGGCAACATTAAGGAAAGAAGAACTGGTTGATCAATCTCGACCGCTAGCTCAACCGATCCCTTCATCAATTCGCCATTGCCTATTTTGCGATCAACCCTCTGCTCAACCGCTAGTTCAAGTTGATCTCCATCCTTCAAGAACCGGTCGATCTCTGCCTTGTTATTTCCAAAGGTCGACCGCCGTGCCTGCAGCTTGCCAATCGGTTGATTCAACACTCAACCTTAGTCTACCCTTTTCTAACCTACTGCCTCAACACTTCAACAACATATTTTCATGTTATATTCTAATCCCTTTTTGCTGTGCATTATTATGTTATTGATTTTATAGACATTTTATGAGCATGTATACATTTATGTATTATTGAGTTTTATCGAAGGGAAGTTGTCATGAGAAAGTGGTGCTGGTCAATGAGAGAACTAGTTTACTTTAGTTTCCACTTGCAAATAATTGGAAAATCTGCCAATTATTGTACTCCTTGTGACAACCCGTCCTGCAAAGGTAAGGACAATATGAAATTAGATTATTGTGAAGACAACATCCATATTAGAATATTTACACAATCTTATAACTTGGAAAATGTGGAGGTGAGTGATTGTAGTAGATGTTTTCTCTTAACTTAGTACAATGTGTTTTAAGGTAAATTTTAAAAATAAAACCATGTGTCTTCATATCATATGAATAATATTGTATTAGTGAGATCAAGACTGTACACTTCTAAATGCATCTAAAGATGAAGTATTAGTGTTAGAGTTTGGTGTAACCCAAATTTTAGTTTAGTCGAGTTGACTCCATATCCAATATTAGAGTTTTCTATTTACTCTATATATTAATACTTGAGTTGCAAAACTCATTGTATCTTGATTTCCTAATAGTGAATTTCTCATTTGCCAGTGACTTTTTCCCGAAAGAATTTTTCACGTAAATCTTAGTGTCTTTATTTCCTCAGTTTTTCTTTTCCGTTTCATATTCGATTCTCAACAATTGTTATCAAAGTGAGATTAAGAGTTACAGTACTTGGATTGAACAAATTTTGGGGTTTGCAATTTTTGTGAAAAATTGCAATTTTGTGAAAAAGAAAATTAAAACTAAAAAAATGTAAAGTTTTTTCCCTTGTTGCATGTGTCCCTGCCTTCTCCAAAATAGAGAAGAACTTTGCTGCCTCTGTCGACGAACATTGACTGCACAAGGGAGACTCAGCTATCCTTCCATCACCACAAGAAGGAAGCCATCATAACTCCAATTCTTAGTTGATCGACGAACAGAAATGACCGATTTCATTATCCCACAAATCCAATCATCGTCCAAGTATGTTTTCTCTGCAAATCGTCGAACCTTTAGTCACTGTTCGCCATCGTCCTCCGGCAGACCGTAGCCGCTCGACCAGTGTATCACCAAACTCAAGCTTAGATGGCCAACCTCATCACTAAAGCATACTCCCGTATTTTTTTTTTTAAATTTTGGTATAGACATAAAATATATATATATATATATATATATATATATTGTGGATTATTGGGATTCTTTGTGAATTTTGGTGGAGCGATCTAGTTTGATTTTGAATTTTGGAACCTGATTTTGTATGGTTGGAATATTGATATATTCAGGCATTAAATTTTGAAATTTAGATATATTAAGGTGAAATTTTGAAATTTTTTGGTGTGATGAGTTGACTGAAATTTGATATTTTGTTGTTGGATCAGAATACAAGGTTTCAATTATGGCAGGTGAATGTGGGAGATGTACTCACACATATGGAATTAGACGACGGGGCTCGATAAAATGCCCACATCATGGACTGAAGAGGAGAAACTTCGAAAGGATCGAAAAAACTTTATCTTTGGTACGTCTGCATTGGTCAAATCAAAATTTGTAGCAGTATAAGTATGGGTAAAATTGGAGCAGTTGTATTGAGAAAAACCCTGACTAGCAAATTGCATTTGAAACAACGACTTTATTCTCAACAGTTGATGGAAGTGTTGGTTTTTAGGTTCCCTCGCATGGCGGAATTACCGATGTTCACAACAACGGTAACGTGCGTAACCTATGTATCATG
>CM039468.1:195421-220875 GCA_022433065.1 Begonia loranthoides | reverse complement strand
GTACTATGTTCTCCTTTCTTGTCAATGAAACTAGAGATTTATTGCTTGAGGATTTGCTCGACAATTAAGGTGGAGTGCGAATCTCCATGAGCTTTTTGAGTTTAGGTTTAAGGTTATTGAAGATTTAAACGTTGTTTAACTTCGTGACCTCGAGTATAATAAAACTAGCATAAGCACCATATTTATAAATGATTTTATATGATTACCCCTCATTAATCGATTGAGCATATGGTGTTGCGACGCAAAATAAAGTGTGCTAAAAACTAGCCACTAAGGTGATTTGTTGCGACAACTTGTTAAATGTATGATGGTTTATGTTATTTGGTCAAAAGAATGAAACTTTTAGAGTAAATTGATTGGAAATTGAAGGGTTTTTCTATGGTAAAAAAGTTGGTGTTCATCTCTTTTAAGTCCATCTTCTAACTTGTGTTTTGTGTTAAGCTGGTTGAGTCAATGAAGTTGAAAATGATGATTATGTCCCTGATTATTCCAATTCTATTGCATTCCTTTTGCATAGCAATGCAGCTACACTTTCTATAAATACTATTAGTTAGTTAGGTGTCTCTCCATTATGATCCAATCTTCAATGTTGTTTGAAAAAATTACAGAAGAAAGATTTATTCCTTCTGCATATCACCAATCAATTTTGCTGAGTTTGTCATTCAGGATTTCCTTCCTATAAATAGGGAGTCTCTACGTAAGAAAGAAATCATCCAAAAAAGAACAGAAGAAGGATAAGAGGAGGAAAAAAGAAAATAGAGTGAAAATTACTTTGAGGGAGAGAAAAGAAAGAGTGTAGGAAAAATAAGTGAGGTGTTTTTGTACACGTTATGAAATTTAAGAGTGGTGATTTTTTTCTCTTAGAGAATATTTGATGTTTAAAAGAATATTGTAAATCTTATTTTTCATAGTGAGATATTTTTGAGTTCGATCATTGTGATTTTTTTCCAATTTAAAATTCTCGGTGTCTATTTTTTACTATTATTTTTTTTCTTGATTGTTATATTATAACAATGTGAGAAAAATATTTATGATATTTTTTAATCACATCTATTATCGTTTTTCGTACCAATTAGTAGTGTAATTATACAGCATAAGTAAACTCTGTTCAAAGATACTTGATTTTAAGTAAAATTGTTTGTAATCCCTCTAATATTTCTTCAAGAACTTACTTGAAAATATAATTTTATCTAAAGAGATTGTCAACAGTAATTTTTTCTGAAAATAATTATGATCAATACTATCCACGCTTATTTCACAATTTTCAATATTATCCCTATTTCCCAACAGATACAGTTCCTGGAAGGATAATTGTGTATATACACTCAAACATCCCATATGAGACATGTCATAATTCATTCATCTGTGCAATGATATGTTATTGACTACCAATATTTCAACACTAATTATGTCAATGAATGAATCACAGATAGATAACTACGTAACATTATGCATTAATCAATTCCCAAAATACTCTATTCTTTGCCCTGAATTTGAAAAAATGCTTTCTTCTGAAACTGTGTAGATATAGAATGTGTGGATATATATAACGGGCTTCCATAATAGTATCAAGGTGGAGTAGGTTGTAGTTGTTCCTAAAATGCAAAAATCATCTCCTCTGATATTGACTGCTCCTAAAATAAGACGAGTGTTGTATGAAGGACAAACAGACCAAGCAGCTGACCATGAAGGGGAAGCATTTGCTCTTTCCAAGTGCAGTCCTTCCTCCCATGCTTCTGCTCCAATGAGACTCATCACTTTCAATTTCATAAACAAGATTTATGAATTTGGATGCTCACTTCTGTTGACCATCTCAAATTTTCAAGCTTTCTCGTTGTACTGTTCTTTCTTCATGATCAGAAGTTTCCTTCTCAGTCTAATGTTATCTTACAAGATACTGCAAAATAAAAATAAATAAATACATTATGAGCCAACCTGATAAGGGTTCCTTAAAAACACTGAAAAAGAGGACTCCGATAAGAAAAGACAGCAATGAGTAAAGACCAGTTATTCCATTGGAATGTAACTTGAACATTCTCTCTCTCTAAACTCTAAATGAACACTCTCTCTCTCTCTAAACTCTAATGAACATTCTCTCTCTCACCTGACCTAATAATATTTGAGACCAGATTCATGCAACAGTTAAAAATATTTAAATAATATTTTCATAAACAAAATAAACAACCTCTGCGCAGTGCGGACTGCGTTCAACTCTGCAAAGAAAGTTTACTTTTGCTTTTTCTTTAATTGTAAATAGGCATTCCCTGGAACTGCTGCCAAACTCTTCTTATCAAAAATGGTGGTTCTGCTCTCTATGATCTCATCATCCTCATCCTCATCTCCACATTTATTTGTTTCTTCCTCTGCGTTTTTGGCAAATTTTCTTTTTCCAGCTTCCAACTTGGAATGGAGTTTCCTGTCAAGAGGATCATTCAATTGCCCACGGATGGGTTGGCGCGATACTTTAGCTCCTAGCCCAAGCCTGAAGAAAGTAGAAACCAGTCCCAGTTTACATCAAACAGCTTAGAATGAAGCAGTCTGGAAAAACAAAATTATACCAACCTAGCAGGTCGAGTCATTGTTTCTTCTTCTACTTGTTTATCATCTGCAATTTTTGTCATGTTATTAACCCATCCTTCAGCCTGCAATTTATTCAGATTATCACAAAGAATACCACGTTTAGAATCCACATAGGAAGCCGAGAAACACTGGTTAACCACAACCACAACTCAAGAATTCTTTTTTATGACTTTGGGCATTTCAGACAGCTTACAATGGCCTCGACTTACTCCACAAAAATTGTATCCAGTCATACTGTAAAGTGCGAAAATATGTTTAGGATTTAGAACTCTATGCATACATCAGCATCAAATGTTCATTTTGGAGAGGTAGAAAATATCGTCATAGTAAATAGAATAAATGACATGATTAATATTTTCTAATTAGAGGAAGGGACCCCATAAATGAGAAAACCTTGCCTTGTTCAAGAAGTAGTCAAGGGAAACAGAATTTTTGAAGAATTTCTAGAGAAGTTTAGTTCAATAAAATCACGACTAAATTAATCCTCACATTGATACATCTTATAGCTTAAACAAAATAACTCATAACGTTAGTTTCACACAAGAAAAAGCATTACCAATTTCAGTGCCTTATTCAGCTTAACAATTTGAGGTGGTCCAGTTTTTGGCGGTGTCCCCATGTTGCTCATTCCAGCTTCTCAGCAAGTTTAAATTTTTTGAAAGTCGTAAAATATCAACAAACGAGATTCAAATTCTGTGGTGGACAAGAAATAAGACCAAACATAAAGATTAGGAATAACAGTATTAAAAAGCTAAATTAAAATCAATGAACCTGAAACCTATCCTAAGTTTAAGTTTCAGCATGGTTGATCATTTTTCTTAGCAGTTTTCTATTTTAAAATCATATATATTTTTATCAACTTGAGTTCATCTTGTATCATAAAGAAAATCGCAAAAACCTTTCATGTAACACGCAAATATAACAAGTTACACACAATCCACTTTCTAGTGAAGAGGTCTTGTAACATAGTCCTTCATTCAATTGCAAGTACATAAATTGTCTATGGTAAGTTCTAACTAAAACTTAGTATAAAGGAAACTCTAAAAAATTATCTCCTCAATTCATGAGTGGAAAGCATAAACACTTCGAATATAAAAAAATAATATGACATTAGAAACCTTATTTTCTGAAAAACATATCAGGCAGTTGTCTATATAACTTGCATACCATAAAGATTATCATATATAACACTAAAATTCTCCATCAATGCCTTATAATCAAGCCTTTCAGCATTGCATTTCCCCCTTAAAAGTGGCAACACTGTAGCTGTGAAGCAAAACGTCAATGCTACAACATCACCGCTGTAAAGGGAGGTGTATCACCACAAAATCTTAACTGAATATTTTTAATAAAGAAAACAAATCATAAGAATTGCAGCAAATTTGATCACTCATACTTCTTGTTTGATTAGAAAGAGAACCCAAAGTAAAAGTAGGGGTGTGCAACATGCGGTTTGGTTCGGTTTTAGTGTGGAACCGAACTGAACCTAAACCGAGAATTTAATGTTCCAGAACCGAACAAAAACTTCGGTTCCGGTTCCGGTTCGGTTTCGGTTTTACCTACCTTTTGTTTTTCAAAAATTGAAGCTTTTTCAAGATTATCAAAATCAGACAGTGGCATCACTATGGACTGCAGTTTCACTTTCCCACCTTGTTTGTTCTGTAAGTTTCCCGACAAAGAGAATCAAAGATCTGTAACGGCTAAGGCATCGACCAAAAAAGAACAAGTGGAGGATGATCATGAACTGTCTTAAATCTCCAAAGTACCTGGTATTTCTTTAGTTTTTCAGCATGGTTCCTCTCTTTATCACTTGACACCTTAAATTACCTTCATAGTTATAAGATTTGCGTAATTTCAGTCGGAAGAAGGCATAGCTATGAGAAATCGAATAGAAGTCAAATTGGAAACTTCCATTCAGTACGTTCAACAGTTAAGATACATTACTTCACAGACACAGTGCAGATGAATATTGCCCAAAAATTGAAGTGAATAAAATGAAGGCAAGTTAGGAAACCTACTTAATCTGTTCGTTGACAGCGGCTTCACACTCTTCAGAATACTTATGCGAGCGAGTAGGGGGACAGTAGGAACGCGGCCAAGCTCCTTCTTGACCTCCTCAAATGGCTCAAAAATAACACCAGTAAGAGGGCGATTATTGAAAGGGGGGTGGGGTGTAAGAATTAAAGGGCGAGAGGGAGCGACCAGCGACCAGTGACCACCGAGGCACTGAGCGACGCAAGAGACGACTAGTGGGCAGTGAGCCAGTGACCACCGAGGCACCGAGAGACGAGCAAGCGGCGAGCGACTAAAGAAGAGAGGCGAGAGGGCGTGAAACTCGGCACCGACGAGCGTCGAGACGAGAAGACAGAGGCGAGACCGAGACGAAAGTCACTAGGGTTTAGTGTTTCACAATTCAGAGTTCACACCCTGGCTCTGCGATTCTTAAGCAACGCTGAGTTTGCTGAGTGTAACAATCCGGGATTGTCCAGGACTTGTTGTCCATGGCCGCTCCTACTACTTAGTTTGATTAATTTTTATTTATAGTAATTTCTTTGTATTTCTTTTATTTCCATTTTGGGCAAATGACTCCTCACCACTATAGCATGTTCACTCCTGCCATAGTGGAGATGGTCCAGAATGCTCTTTAGGGGGAGAGGTATGACTGCACGTAGACCCCCGAACCAATGTAATTTGCTAGCCATCAATGATAAAACTTTTTACATTCAAACTATACTCTTTATACTCAATGACGCTTTCGATGAATCTCGCTTGCTGTTCGCTCGCTCGTTAGACACTCAAACTTGTTCTAACGTCGTGGGCAATCGGTGTCATTGGCACACTTAGTAGGCTAACTCATTGTTCCCCCTAACAACGAGTGCCGCACGGCCCTCTTCAAAAGTCTCTCAAAAGTAGGACCGTGACAGTTGGTATCAGAGCCAGGTTGGCTCAAGTTGCAAGAAAAGTCATGCCGAAAAAAAATTCGTCAGAGAAGACGAACCAGTCGATGGACCAGCTCGAACGGCTAATCGCGCTGGAAGAGGAGATGACGTATCTCCAAGAAATCCCTGATAATGTACGTTTCCTAGAGGAACGAGTGAAGGAAATGGCTGAATTTCCTGTTGAAATTGCTGCTGTGCATAGCAGGATAGACACTATCTCGATCCAAGAGCTGATGGATCGAATAGAAAATTTTGAATCCCGACCAAAGAAGGGAAAGGCAATAGAAAGTGGAGAGAGCTCCACAAACACGATGGTGGGGTTACGAGAACACGTAGAAGAAGTAGACCATGCTCGTATTCAACTAGCAAACACTGTAGCCAATACAACAAAAGACTTCAAAGTGATGTTCGACTCTCTGAAAGCCAAAATCGCCAAGATAAACCTTAAACTGAACATCACCATGAAAGCGATGGGTAACCAGACTCAAGCTACTACAGTAGTTGAGTCTAGTCGGGTGAAGATACCGGAATTGAACTCCTTCTGTGGGACTCGGGATGCGAAGGAAGTAGAGAACTTCATTTTTTATATGGAACAATATTTCAAGGCAACCAAGACTAGTGAAGAGTCTAAAGTCACATTGGCTACAATGCATCTTACTGGAGATGCAAAATTGTGGTGGAGATCAAAATACAATGACATATCCAATGGCACTTGTGTCATTAACACCTGGGATGAATTTAAGAAACAGCTGAAAGACCAGTTCTTCCCCGAGAATGTTGAGTTCAATGCTCGTAGATCACTACGAGAGCTAAAGCAGACGGGTAGCATCCGTGACTATGTGAAAGAGTTCTCGGGCCTAATGCTCAAGATATACGACATGGCTGAAAAGGACAAAATCTTCACTTTCATTGAAGGACTCAAGCTATGGGCCAGAACTAAGTTATATGAACAAAGGGTCCAGAGTCTCTCAAGCGCGCTTGCAGCGACAGAACGGTTATTTGACTATGCCAATGAGAATCCTAGTCCCCGGAAAAATCTCCCTGCTACAAATAATTCGAGACCACAGAGACCAAACACGGGTCCTCCGGAAAGGAAGCCATATGCCCCAAGAGAGGGCCAAAAAACGTGGAGGCCACCCAGAGAAAACCAAGAAGCATGGAGAACCCCGAAGGAAGGTCAAGAAACATGGAAAGGGAATAATACACAGCGGCCTATGTCATGCTTCTTGTGTAAAGGACCTCGCCGAGTTCACCAATGCCCCCATAAATCGGCTCTAGCAGCTGCACGAGCTTACATTCAAAGTGACAACTCAATGGAAGGAGTTTCCGAAGAAGCGCCCGCAGAAGTGGCAGAAGTTGGCACTATGACTTTCTTGTCTGCAGTCCAACAAAAAATGGAGGAGCTTAAAAAGACCCCAGACAAAGGCCTCATGTATGTGGAAAGCATTGTCGATAATAGGGCCACTAAAAGCACTATGATTGACTCAGGAGCCACACATAACTTCATCACTGAGAAGGAAGCTCGCCTTTTGGGCCTAAAGTGGGAAGAAAATGCAGGCAAGATGAAAACCGTGAATGCGAAAGCAATGCCGGTAGTGGGAGTGGTAAAAAGGACTCAACTAAAGTTGAACTCATGGACTGGGCCAATTGACTTTGTCGTTGCACGGATGGACGACTTTGATATCATCCTGGGGATGGAGTTCTTGATGGAGCACAGGGGGATTCCCATTCCTTCGGCGAAGTGCTTGGTGATCACAGGAAACAATCCGACAGTGGTCCCTGCGACACTTCGACAACCTGTTGCTAGTGGTGCAAAAATGATCTCAGCTATGCAGTTCAAGAAAGGGCTGAAACACCAAGATCCGACCTACATCTTGGTTCCCTCGATTGTAGATGAAGGAACTAAAGAAGAAATACCATTAGAGATCTTAGAAGTCTTGGAGGAGTACCAAGACACCATGCCAGAATGTTTGCCCAAAACATTACCTCCGCGTAGGGACATTGATCATTAGATCGAACTGAATCCAGGTTCTAAACCTCCTGCAAAGGCACCCTACAAAATGGCTCCACCTGAACTTGCTGAATTAAGGAAACAACTGGATGAATTACTTGCGTCTGGATTCATCAGACCCGCAAAAGCACCATTCGGGGCACCTGTATTGTTTCAGAAGAAAAAGGATGGTAGCTTACGACTATGTATTGATTATCGGGCACTCAACAAGGTCAGGGTACGTAACAAGTACCCAATTCCACTTATCACTGATCTATTTGACCAGTTGTATAAAGCAAAATACTTCACCAAACTTGATTTAAGATCGGGTTATTATCAAGTTCGAATTGCTGAAGGTGATGAGCAAAAGACGACATGCGTGACTCGCTATGGAGCTTTTGAATTCTTGGTAATGCCGTTTGGACTAACAAATGCGCCAGCGACCTTCTGCACCCTTATGAACCAAGTATTTCATGATTTCCTCGACAAGTTTGTGGTGGTTTACTTAGATGACATTGTGGTCTATAGTGAAACCTTGGAAAAACATAAAAGCCATCTACGACTTGTCCTCGAAAAACTAAGGAAAACCAGCTGTACATCAAGAAAGAGAAATGTTCTTTTGCCCAGAAGAGCATTGGGTTCCTTGGTCACATCATCGAGCAAGGGCAGTTACGCATGGATCTTGATAAGGTCAAAGCAATCCGAGATTGGAGGGTCCCCACTTCTATTACTGAACTGCGCTCATTTTTGGGGCTTGCGAACTATTACAGACGTTTTGTTGAGGGGTTCTAGAAGAGGCCTGCTCCTCTTACTGAACTGCTGAAGAAGGGTACTCCCTGGGAGTGGAACCAGAGATGTCAAAATGCATTTGACAATTTGAAAGATGCAATGATGCAGAGTCCGGTCTTAGCCCTCGCTGATGTTACTCAACCATTTGAGGTGGAAACAGATGTGTCTGACTACGCATTAGGAGGGGTCTTGCTGCAAAATGGCCACCCTATTGTGTACGAAAGTCGCAAGTTAAAAGAAGCAGAAAGAAGATATATTGCTGCGGAGAAAGAAATGTTAGCAGTAGTACACTGCTTGCGAGTATGGCGACAGTACCTGCTGGGTTCCAAATTTACAGTGAAGACAGACAATAGCTCCATATGCCACTTCTTCAATCAACCAAAACTGTCGGCCAAACAAGCTCGGTGGCACGAGCTTATATCTGAATTTGATTTTCAGTTCGAACACAAGTCGGGTCAATCAAATCGGGTAGCTGATGCCCTTAGTCGAAAAGCAGAATGCGCCAGTCTTTGTTACCTATCCCAACTCCAAGCAAGTAGAGTTAGTGGATCCATGAAAGATCATATTCGAAACTGCCTACAAGACGACCCTGCTGCTTGGGCCGTAATGCAATTGGTGCAAGAAAAGAAGACCCGACAGTTTTGGATTGAAGAAGACCTGTTGCTAACCAAGGGCAACAGACTTTACGTACCCCGAAGTAATGATCTGCGACGCTCACTATTATGAGAATGCCACGACACCCTCTGGGCGGGTCACGCAGGATGGCAAAGGACTTATGCCCTTCTAAAGAGGGGATATTATTGGCCAAAGATGAAGGAAGACGTGATGCAATACACCAAGACCTGCTTGGTGTGTTAACAAGATAAGATCGAGAAAGACAAAATTGCTGGTTTGCTAGAACCATTACCAGTGCCAACAAAGCCCTGGGAAAGCGTATCGCTCGACTTCATCACAAACTTGCCACCCGTCAATGACACTCAGGCAATACTGGTTATAATTGATCGCTTCTCCAAATATGCTACATTCATAGCCGCCCCAAAATATTGCTCTGCAGAAATGACAGCCCAACTCTTCTTCAAAAACGTGGTCAAATTATGGGGGATACCTCAAAGTGTCATCAACGATTGAGACACAAGATTTACTGGAGCCTTTTGGGTAGAGTTGTTCAAAATATTGGGATCAAGTCTGAATATCTCTTCCAGCTATCACCCGCAAACCGACGGTCAAACAGAACGCTTCAATAGCTTACTAGAAGAATATCTTCGGCATTTTATCAACAACAGTCAAAG
Organism: Begonia loranthoides; assembly: GCA_022433065.1. Classification (NCBI taxonomy): domain Eukaryota; kingdom Viridiplantae; phylum Streptophyta; class Magnoliopsida; order Cucurbitales; family Begoniaceae; genus Begonia; species Begonia loranthoides. The sequence continues at coordinate 211,288 of CM039468.1, read as the reverse complement.
GAATTGGCCAAGTTTGCTTGATGCGGCACAATTCTGCTTTAACTGTCAGAAGAGTTCCTCGACCGGAATGAGCCCATTCGAGATAGTCTGCGGTAGGCAACCAACAATGCCACACACCCTGGATCAACCTTACTCAGGGAAGTGCCCAAAAGCCTACAATTTCTCAAAAGAGTGGAAGCAGAATATTGAAGTAGCTCGTGCCTACCTGGAACGAGCTTCAAAACACATGAAAAAGTGGGCAGACCAGAAGCGACGACCACGAGAGTTCAAAGCGGGAGACTTGGTGTTAGTAAAGTTGTTGCCTGAACAGCTTCGATTCAGAGGTAAGAGAGACAAACGGCTTGTACGAAAATATGAAGGTCCAGTTGAAGTCCTCGAAAAGATTGGACGGACATCCTACAGAGTTGGTCTACCTGGGTGGCTTAAAATTCACTCGGTAATCCATGTCAGCAACTTGAAGCCGTATCACCCCGATGATGAAGATAGTACCAGGAACAACCTCACAAGACCAGACATCGCCCTCAACTACCGGAAGAAGAAGAAAGTTGAAGAAATTCTAGCAGAAATGAGCGTCAAGGCTGGCGGCCGTCTACAGACAGAGTACCTGGTGAAATGGGAAGGACTTGGAGATGACGAAGTGACTTGGGAGAAAGAAGACAACCTGGAGAAGGAAGCACAGAAGATTGAAGATTTCAAGCTGAAGACAAGTTGATGAGGGCGTCCACAGCTCAGTTGGAGGAGAATGTAACAATCCGGGCTTGTCCAGGACTTGTTGTCCATGGCCGCCCCTACTGCTTAGTTTGATTTATTTCCATTTATAGTAATTTCCTTGTATTTCTTTTATTTTCATTTTGGGCAAGTGACTCCTCACCACTATAGCATGTTCACTCCTGCCATAGTGGAGATGGTCCAGAATGCTCTTTAGGGGGAGAGGCATGACTGCACGTAGACCCCCCGAACCAATGTAATTTGCTAGCCATCAATGATAAAGCTTTTTACATTCAAACTATACTCTTTATACTCAATGACGCTTTCGATGAATCTCGCTCGCTGCTCGCTCGCTCGTTAGACACTCAAGCTTGTTCTAACGTCGTGGGCAATAGGTGCCGTTGGCACACTTAGTAGGCTAACTCGTTGTTCCCCCTAACAACCAGTGCCGCACGGCCCTCTTCAAAAGTCTCTCAAAAGTAGGACCGTGACACTGAGCCAGGGCCCAGGCCAAGGAGTAAATCGATTCTCCCTGGCTGGTTCAAACTGGAATTTTTTTGTTGCAAATTTTGATCGCTTTGGTTTGATTACTTTCGATTTTGAGAGAGAAAAACCAAAAACCGAACCAAAAACTTCAGTTTCTACAAAATAAAACAAAAATTTGGTTCTAAATTTTTCAAAACCGACCCAAACCGGACCAAATTGATCGGTTTTAATTCGGTTCCAGTTTGGTTTGCACACCCTAGTCGAAAATATATTGAATGATCATTTAAAAATAAGATTAAAATTATAATAATTTTAATTAGAAAATTAAAATCAGACTAAATAATAATGTTCAATCCTCAAGTGTTTTGTAGACAAAATCCTCAAGTGTTAATCATATGAATGAGTTATAAACTTTAATTTTCTAGAGTTAATTTGACACCGTCTTTGAATGAAGTAGGAGAAATCCCGAGAGTCGCAGCTAATTTGGCGATATCCATCGATATGTCGGCCGGAGATTTGACTCCGCGATCAACCTGCACGTTCGACACGATACCATTATTAATGCGGAATTCAGATTTATCGACAAAGAAGCAAAAAAATAGATTCGTCATTCTATTCGTATCACTTCAAGAACAAGAAAAAAGAATTACTGCCCCGTTCTAACATCTCGATTGAAATACTCATAAATTGCTTGTTTTTGCAGTAGAACTTACCCTCGATGCTGAGGTGGATTCGATCAATGAGGCGCTATAACCTCTAACATCTGCAACAGTCTCCGCCATTTGAGTGCGCGACACCCGATCAGGCCCGCCAACATTTAACAGCAACTGCATTTGCTTCCCCTCTTAATCAATACAACATGACAAAGTCATCAAAATATCTCAAGACGTCACTAAAATTTCACCCAAAAAAAAGAATCCAAAAGAATACACAATGATTCATGAATATAGAGTTTTGCTAATAATTTCAAGCTCTAAGGACTTGGAACCTTTTACGAGGGACCAAAAACTAAAAGAAAGAAAGTGACACAAGACTCGAAGTAGGAGAATTTTAACGAGAAAATCAAAACTACGAGGATTGAAGTCGAAAAACATCCAAATTATACATACAAAAAACAAACTATCTTAGCATAGATTAAAAAAAATGATACAAGAAGCTGATTCTTTACTAAGGTTCAAGCACAAACTACTCATATGCGCATGTGACCCGACAAGAAATTTCATGTACCTGATATCCATGTCTTTGTTAACTTTATGATGACGGTGACTACGTCTTTAACATGTACAGGACATCGGAACTCATCGTCGAAGAACTTGACCGGATTTCCTTTTGAGAGGACATCATCGATCCACTACATTAAGCATCCAAATAAATATATTTCTCCAAGAATTTACTATCTTTCTTCGAATCAATTCAACTCGTTTTGTCGTATTTATGATTTAGCAAAATCAAGTGCCACCCGCCAGTAACAAAACATTAGGCTAGTTTATGAGAAAAACATTGAGAAATTCAACTAGTCATATACCTGAATTGGAAGAGATTTGGGAACAGGAGAGAGAGTCTGGGGCCCATATATAATACTGCTTCTCAAGATTGCAAAGTTTGACAAACTTCCAGAAATGAATTGCTCTGCAGCCACCTTTGATTTCCCATAAACATTCACTGGAACAGTTTCATCTTCTTCCTTGTAGAAAGACTTCAAGCCTTCATAAACTGGGTTAAATCATCAAAAAAAAAATCAAGACAGTGAAATTCTCTGGGTTAAATCAACATGTAAATGTATCAATTCACTATGATTATTCAGATTATATGAAATCATAGGAACAGAGGCAGCTGAAAAGGTTCGGTCGGTAATAAGCTAAATGCCTATAGATTCATATTCAAGCAACTAGTTGCAGTGTAGTCAAGCTAAGCTCAAACCAAAAAGTTTCAACAGAAATGCTAGATTTTGCGCAGAAGCTTTTTACTCATAACTTCAAAAGAACGACCTGAAATCCTCAAACAAAATTCAATATTAATTTCTCTCTCCTTTTTATTACGAATTACCATTTTTCCACTTAGGTTAAACTCTTTTTTCTTCTATAAATTTTCTTTGGGAAAAATTAAAACATTCCATTATACCCATAGAATGAACAATAGTCTTCTTTTTTCCATGTACAGGTAATGGTGACCATATCTAAAAAACTAGTTTCAAGACATTAAAGCATGCCGAAAGATATTATATGTATCATAAATGAAAGATAATATGATGCAGAAGTATGTGAGTTTTACATTTATTTCACAATTTATATTCATTTTTGCATGTGAGGTGATGGCGGCAGCGGCAGCATAAAAAAACACCCTACTGATTGTTTAAATTTATACGGCACAAAGATCTACATATCTGAATAATTTAGTATCACCCACAGTGTTATCCATAGCTAAAAAACAGGCCTCTTTATCCGTAGCAGGCAAGAACAAATTACAAAGTAGTGATTTTATATGGCATAATAGACAGGACATTAATTATGGCTCACCTTGATCAGTTGATAGATGTATTAGAAGCGTGTTCCTTTCTGAAAAGCATGACAGCCAGTTTATGAGAGTAGTAGGCACGTTTAGATGCATGGCAGAATCAGGATCAGTTTCACAGGATCGTGGCACAGAGAGAGCAGCACAATTCACAACAACATCAGGCTAGACATGAAGGTAACAAGCTTTTCAGCAATGTTTACTTGAAAAAGTATTCTACACTATCTCAAAGACACCCTACTTCTTAAGAAATAGGGAAATTCTTTCACCACTCCAATTTTTTCTCATAATTAATAAGTAAAGTGCAATTTAAACTTGAATCTTAGAAGTCATTTCCAGCAAATACCTCATTTTTTTTAACAAAACAGATATTAACATTTTGGCTATCAACAAATATATATACGTTGTCATTTAATCTATTAAATTCATCATGCGAAATGCATGCAACGGATTTTCTTTCTAATTCTAATTCTAATGTATATTTTATTTTCTAAAGGTGATAATTTCTCGATTGTCTTTTTCACACATTTGTTGTAATTCTCCTATATTGAATCAAAAAACAAAATGCACAGTTCTCTGTTGAGTCTAAAAGTGAGTTATGATTAAAAAAAAAATTGTTGCGTGCATTATACATGATAAATTTAAGAAATTAAATGACAACAATGATATATTTGCTGATAGTAAAAAAGTTATGGTCTATTTTGCTAAAAAAAGAGTTCAAACCGTCTGTTGTAAATGATCTTAAATGTCAGAATATAAATTGCACTTTACCATAATTAATATCTATCCATATAGAAACTATGGGCCTACCTCAACTTAATAATCAAAGATTTACACAGAACTTATCAGTAATATATTGGAATGAGAGAAAAATAAAGAAAAGAAAACCCAAAAAAGTCAATAGCAGATTACAACTATTTTCCACTATGCTCATATGTTTTTACTCAATTGGAATTAGTGATGTTAGATTCAGATTACAAATATTTACTTTAACAAGTTACAATGATTGATTACTATTTGTTAGTTGCTTTACTTTCCTATTAGGTTTCTTATTACTGCAGGAGCATAAATGGAATCTCTGAAAAAAATCTGAGCATTCTTCCACTGTCTGCTGTTCATCTCTTTGTCTTCTTTCCTTCGCTCTCTTTTTAGTTCTTTTTTCGTGGGTAGTCAATTAAGCAAAGAATTCTATCATGGAATCAACTGCACCACATTCACAAAGGGAAATGGAAGATTCCACTAGAACACTCTTGGAAGTTCAGAATAAGACGAAGTTACTAAAATGCACTCTAGTCATGCACATTCCATGTTCATGTAAAAAAGAAAACAGCTATTTGAAGCCTATAAACCGATTGGAGACTGTAGGTATATCCATTAACATATAGAAATAAAAATGATTATTAACAAAAAAAAAACTCAGTTAAACTCGACAAACCTCACCAAAATTCAGAGAAATGGCGTCAAATCCTCGGCCGGTTTTGAGATCGACATGGAAAGAAAGTAAATCGGGGATAGCCTGTGGCAAAGCTTGTGGCGGGTGAGAGAAATAGGTGAATGCCAAATCATAAGGACAAGGTTTGATCTGCCAAAATCCATGGAGTAGGTGCTGACCCAAGTAGCCGGTGCCTCCCAAAACCAGAATTCTCTGCCTCGCCATTATCGTCCGAGGAAGCTACGCCCAATTGAGCCAGTTTTGTGCGTGGGTTTTGTTGGGTGCGAATGGTGAATATTGAAGTCAGCAACAAACACGTTAAACTTTCTCTTCCCTCGTTAGATTTAACATCTCACCCGTCGAATGGTGAATATTTTTTTATATTTCGTATTTTTCTTTTAATAATTTATTTAAGAGAAAATGACAAATTAATCATCGTGATTTGTAACAAATCAACCACAATAATATATTTTCTAACAAGTTAACTACTGACATATGAGAAAATGACAAATCTAACATCGCAGTCACGTTCACCGTTACAAAACTGACAGGACGCCGCGGTGTCTTGGGAGGACGCCGCGTCCTAGACCATCTGGATAGTTACTGAATTTTCAAGCAATTCTCTACCATCTGGACGCCACGGTCAGAACGTCGGTGTTTTGAAAATTCATTGGAATCATTTCTAATTGACGGAAAATTCATTGGAACCATTTCTAAAACGGCAAGCACACAATCTGGATGTTCGAATTCAATTGCAGGAAACTTCAATCGCGGTCTCGGTCTCTGAGAGGCGTGGTCTCTGTGAGACCGTTGCCTCACAGACGTGGTCTTACAGAGACCGCGGGCTCGCGGTTTCTAAGAGATGGCTCCGTAGTGTTTTGTACGGTAAACGTGACAGTGATATTAGTTTGGTCATTTTTTTATACGTCAGTGGTTAATTTATTATAAAATTAAAGATAATAGTTGACTTGTCATTAATCACAAACTACGATGATTAATTTGTCATTTTTTTTTATTTAATTATAAATTTTGGTTATTTTCATTTAGTTATCAATTGGGCATACCAAATTTATTTTATTTTAAATTTTATTAGAATTATTCTTATCCTTTCATTAAATATTAATTGAATATTTCAAATTGATGCAATTAATTCACATTTATTAATGAATTGATATAAATTTTAACGTCGTTAGCTCCCCGTGAATTAATTGTGCACATCCACCCAATAGTATAATAAATGAATGATAATTACATAATAATTTTAAGAAAATAAATAAAAATGATATAATTAGCTTAATTACTAAACAAATATAGTCCAAAGCCAATGATTGATTTGTAAAACAATTTTAGTATAAAGCAATAGGGAAAATGATAAATCAATCATCGTGATTTTTGATTAATGACAAGTTAACCACTATGATATATTTTCTAATAAGATAACCACTCACGTATGGTAAAATGATAAATCCACCATCGCTATCCATTAAAAAGCTGACGGCCCCCGTAATTTTTGGCCTGTACGCCGCGGCGTCCAGACCAATTTGCCTCTACCCCACCCCAATCATTTTTCCTTTTTAAAAAGGGAAAATGAAAATTAGGGCTCTCTCACACTCTACTCTCTCACACTCTGCCCTCTCCCTTCCCGAATCTCACCCTCTGCTCTCTCTCTCTTCCTGAATCGGCGACTCCCTTCTCGAATTGGTGACACCCAAAGTAGTCCGACTACAGCACGACGACGACCACGCGAGTCCGACGACCGAACGGCGACACCCAAACGAACGGCACTCTTCTTCCGTTCTCGGATCTCGCCTCTCTCGATCTCGCTTTTCTGTGATAGAGTGAGTTTCCTGTGATAGTTTCATGCACTCTGTCTATTTTTCGTTGTCATTTCTTTGTTATTTTCTTTGTTACTTTGGGTTTGTTAGTTGTTTTTAGTTTTGTTATAGATGACTAGACAATCGGTGAAGGAGAAATGGTTACGAAAAAGGGTTAAGTCTAAAAAATTATTGTTGGATGTTGTTCAATTGTTGTTTTACTCTTTTAGAATCTGAATTTTAGAATTTGGATTGCCTACCGAGTTGTGGTTTGTTGATTCTATTTTATTGTTGTTTTTTGGTGGTTTGTTGATTTCTGTTATTTTATTATTTTCAATTTTTGTTTGATTGCATTTTTTATTATCCAAGAGACGCTTTGAGGAAATACTATTATGCTAACTTAGGCATGTTCTGTGGGTTATTATACTGCAGGTTGGCGAATTACTCTCAACGATCAGAATGCAATCTCGGAGTAAGAAATTGATCTCTAAGCGTGGGAAGGCAACGGTGGAGGCCGTTGAACCCGTTCAAACCGCGGCGTTGGAAACCGTGGCAGTGGCAGATGTTCAACCCGCGGCGGTGGTGGAAGACGAAGAAACCGTCGAGCTTGAAGAAGGAGAAGCCGGATGCTCATTGGTCCGGTTCCAACCCGTTAAAGCGGGTTCAAGGTCCAAACTATTCTGGAACGCGAATTACAAAACACGGTATTTAGAAGATATACAAAAGCGTAGAATTAATGTGTCAAAAATAGTAGATTTGGACTCTTTCACAGGAATGGGAATTGATCGTTTGCTTGAAGCTGCTGGATTAGCCAGGTTGTGCCGGATGAGGGGCAGTTACTGTGAGATAGTTATACGATTGTTTTACGCAAATTTGAGAATGTCCACCCAACTATTAGAGGTGCGGACGTATGTTTTTGAAAGGGAGTTAAGGTTCACTTCCAACGATGTAAACAATATGCTTGGATGTGTACTAGAGGAGCCAAGCGATGAATATTATCATATGGCTCGGGAGCCACCATTCGTCAAACAAGGAGGTGGGTTAGCGGTGCTTAGATTGTTGCACTGGGATCCCGAGGTTGCCGAGTACAGCAAGCCAAAGGGCAAGAAGTTGAATGTCTTACCCCGATTGATCCACCTGATCATGACGTACACAATTTTGCCTCGGAATGGGCATCGAGACCTTGTTACCAGCATGGATCTCTATATGCTGGATAAGGTGTTCATGGGAAAAAAGGTGGACATCAGATATATCATCGTGAACCACATGCAATAGGTGCTCAACAACTTCGTAAAGTCCCTGTCGTACAACTGGCTCATCCAGAGTATCGTTGAGCAGTTTGGGGTCCCCATCCCGGAGAAAGAGCCGAGAATTAAAGAGTCGGTCAATGACATGTACAACAATTCATTATTGGACCGAATGGGTATCACCCAAACTGGAGGGGAACGATTCCACAAGTCCAAGAAGCAAACAACACATCCACCCCTCTCAGAGCCCAGGCATTCAGTCCCTTCGCATGAACAACCGCCTCCTCCTCAGTCATCTCACTTTAGTTCGATGCCGGAGGAGACTTTTGCCTGGATGAGCAGAATGGAGGAGCTCCATCATATGTTGATGACCCAAATGCGAGTGATGGAGGAGCAGCTGCAAATGCAACAAGTCCAAATATAAAGTGCGGCCAAGCTCGCAAAAGAGAGGTGGTGTAATATCCCGATTTCCAAAATGGAATTAAATAAAGATAATTGAAAATTAATTAGATATATTTGGATTATTAAGAATTATTTGGAGAAAATCAAAGGGAAGAAAGTGAATTAGACAGATAATAATCATCGAACAATTTTAGACTAAATCAAAGATTTGATATCGAAAATGATTTAAGAATTTAATTAAATTAAATTAAAGATGGAAATGTTTAAATTAGGGGAAAGATTGGATTAAATTAAAAGTAATAATAATAATAATAATAACAATTATATATATATATATATATAAATATAATAAATAAAAATTAATTAAAAAAAATTAAAAAAAAATGGCCATTTTGGCCATTTCTTTCGCTGGAACCAGCAAAGAAGAGGCCCTTGGCCATTTTGCTTGCTGTGGGTCCGAACTGGTGAGACAGAGGGGAGGAGTGGAGAGCGACGGCGAGCGACCAACGAACGAGGATGAGCGGCGACGGCGAGCAAGGCGACGGATCTGGCGTGCGTGACGTCCAGGCCCGGCAGGTCACAACGTTGCAGTTAGGGCTCGTGTTCGGGATCAGGTTTCCGCGGGACCGATTCTGGCGGCGTTTCCGGCGACGAAATTAGGTGTGTTCATTGAAGCTCCTCCTTTGTTGCGTTTCTGTTGAAAATTTTGTTGGCTGGATGAGAAAAATCGGGGGTAAAGGGGGGGGGTGATTTATGCTGACTATGTGGGTTCGAACTCAAACCGCAAACCGGGAAGTCCGAGCCAGATCTGGCTAGTTCGGGTCGATAAGTTGTCGGCAGAAGACAACTTCTTAAAAAGTCTTCCAGCTGCAGAGAGCATGGGAGCCTCGAAAACGTGGAGAAATCAACTTGGAAATTAAGGCATTAACTGAAGCTGTCGATTAGGAGGGTGGAGTTGTGCTTTTAAATTCACTTGCAGAGAGGTGAGAGGCAGAGAGTGTGGGTGAGAGTCACAGAGAAAGAAGAGGCTGATAACTTTGGTCTGAAAGAAATTGGTGCACGAAACTATGAAATTTGGTAAGGATTTTGGGTTGGCCAAACAGGCCCTACACCCAAGTAATGTGTGTGTGTGAGTATATTGAAATGTAAATTTTATGTGTGATCTGCCATGACTTTTTCATGATCTTCTATTAGACTAAATATCTGTTTTCCCATTAAGAACGAACATGCCTGTTATGATTATTAACATAAGAACATGTACCCATCCTTCAAATTTTATCTGGTATGTTGCTGTGATTTGGAATATATATATAAATCTATTATTTTTCACAAAGGATGCTACTGTCTCTATGAGTGAAGAGTCTCTCTTCATTATTAACCTTGTCATAGATACTGTCATAATGTAAAGGTTTAAGAGCAGGATTGTGTTATTTAGATTGATGACTTCTGCTGCTGTGATTTTAGTAAGTAAAGAATATGATTTTGTTATTTATTTTAAAGACACGCTGCTGTGATTTGGTAAGTAGAGGGCATGACCAGGTTATTCATTTTAATGATTTATGCTGATTTGATTTAGTAAGTAAGCAAGAGGCAGGAAATTGTCATTCACTATTGACATACATGCTGCTATGATTTAATGGAAATTAAAACAAAACAAGTATCTGCTATTTAATTTTTTTTGTACATGTGCTTTATATCCTCTGTTGTTAAAAATAGATGATAATCATTATTCATGTCTTGTTTTGTGAATTCAACACCTATGTTCGTTGATCTATTTAAATAGTAATATTCGTTGTTAAAGAACTATTAATTTCCGTAAAGAACTATTAATTTTCGTTTAGTTCACGGTTATAATGCCACGAAATTATAAAGCATGTTCGTTAATTTGGTTTACAATAATGACTGGTAATAGCACGGTTAGTTAAACGCTGTCATTCCTCATTATGAAAAGCATGTAATGACCTCCGTTTCATTCGTTGTTTAATAGGATCGCTTAATATATTGTTATTGCTTATTATACATGTTTCGTTTGGTTAGGAAAAGTTAGGTTAAGTTCATGCTAATAGAAACCCAGTAGGAGGGTAACCATCGGAATGGTACCCACATGCATGAGTGAGGAGAATGAATGGAAATGAAAAAAAAAACCCAAAAGGCGGGTATATGCCGGAATAGAAAGAACCCTAAAGGCGGGTATATGCCGGGATAGGAAGAACCCTAAAGGCGGGTATATGCCGGAAAAGAACAAAACCCTAAAGGCGGGTATATGCCAGAACTAGGGAGTTGGGGTAGATGGGTAGTCCGGATCTAGCCTAGCTACTAGGATACACCCCTACCAAGACGGGAAAGGGACTAGTAGCCCACAAGGGGGTTAGTTTCCGCACAGCTATGCCATCTCAAAGGAAAACCTCCAATCTCCTAGCTCGATGTACGAGTTTTAACGAACGAATATAGAAAACGAACGTAATGATATGAAAGAGTTGGGTTGAGTGGTTCTCAATCCAATAAAGACTAAAGAGAGAAATGCATAATTGTTTTCCCCATATCCTTACTGAGCGTAAGCTCACGTCCTTACTTGTGGTGTAGGTAACGAGGGAGTTATGCTAGCGGTTAAGGAAGAGGACATTCCGGTGGAGCCTACGGTTGGTCCGACAATGGCGCCAGCGGAGTAGTAGTATGGTACAGTATGGTATGGTACGACATAAGAAAAAGAAATGTTAAAAATTCAGTTGTGTTTTTATTTGAACAATTGGGCTATGTAATCTCGATAACTTTGGATTTGAACTTCAATTATGTTTTGAATGCTATGTTTTGAATGCCGTTTTTAGTAAAAGTAGTTTTCTCGTTAAGTATGCTTCCGCAACTTAAAAAAAAAAAAATCTTTTAAGTATGAAAAATGAAAGAATGATTTATTAACGATTCGGATTTGATGTACTCTGATAAACCCTCGTTTTAAATTGAAATGACCTTTAATTAATTTTAAATGAGTTTTAAAATGGTACTAAGGATCCGGGTCGTTACAGGTGGGGCATAGCACAACAGTGGCATATGCAAGCAGCAGAGTGGCATCGTGAGGTGGTGGCAGCCCTTCAGACAAGTGAGAGGCGATCAGCCCGTTCAACAACCGCGTCATCCTCCTCTGACGCACCAGATGCCACATTCCGCTTGTAAGTTAATTACATTGTACGCGAAGTCCACTTTTTACTTTATTTATGTTTCATGTAATGACGCGTTGTTAATTTGTAGCAACCCTGTCGGAAGCTGCCAACCTGCTCCTCCAGCCGTGCCTCTCGAGCCTCCACCCCTTAAAACTGTGCACATGGTACGTCTTTCATTTCGTTATATATGTGTGTTCATTCATGTTTATGCTTTGTTAGGCTAACCATTTTTTGACATTTTTGTTGCAGGCTCATGATTTGATGCGTATGTTCAAAGAGTATGTCCGGACAAATACTCGAAAGAACATAGAGACATGCGCAATTCTTGGGGGAAAGCTGACCGACAATGAATACGTCGTCAGTGATATCATCTTCCCGGATCAGCACAGAATGTCAGATACGGTGAGAGGCCTTCGTTGTGGGTTAGTGTATAAGAATTTATCTTAGTACTCATCCGAACTTATATGCAGTGCGGTGCGACGAAAGAAGCAGACGCAGTTGTTTTCCAGTATCAACAGGAACACAGTCTACTCACATTAGGATGGATTCACGTAAGTAACTATCTCGCTTCTCCGGGTTGTTGTTAATGTTTACTAAGATCATATAATGCGTTGTTTACATTGCAGACACACCCAAAACATGATTATTTTATGTCGTCCGTTGACCTGCACACTCAATACGCTTACCAACGATTGCTGCTGGAATCAATCTCCATCGTCGTAGCTCCCACTGACAAACAGCGGTATGTATTCTCCCTTGTGTAAATTCGTAATATTGTTTTCCACGTATTTGACTGCCAATTGTTCCCTTTGTATTACAGGCCGTTCGGCGTCTTGCGGTGTACCCCTGAGGGGATGAGGGTGCTACGACAGTGCAATATTAAGGATCAATTCCACGAGTATGACCCTGCAAACTTTCAGTATGAGGGTTCGTTGTTCACCCCAGCTGATAGAGTATGACTTGACCCGTACTTATCGTTTCTAGTCCAGGATTTGCACCCAAGCCGGTCCAGGAAGAAGACGGTTTAGTTCATTGATTTACGTTGTAGTTTGTCTTTAGTTGAATTTGTGTACATTTACGTTGTAATGTATGTGTAGTTTACATTTACTTTGCCAATAATATGTTTGGATGTTATGTGTAGTTTACATTTAGTGGATAAATGATATGTTTAGATGATACTAGAACTGTTTGAGATTTTTGTGCAAGGTGTACGAGAATAGCTATGGTGGAGTAAAGAAACAAGGGATATTCTGTTAAAATTTTTATAAATTGGCAAGTCGGTCAAATAATAAGTAATCCAACTCTGAAGAATAATTGAAAAATTACACACATCGAAAAATGAAAAGCATACAGTGGACAAAAATGAAAAGCATGTATAACAAACAATTATCAAGAAGCAATTATCAAAAATGGCGTCCTCTACATCACAAAACAGTGAGTTTAGGACGCTATTCGGCGCCCCGAGTCCTCCCCAACTGTTGGGAGACTCTCCAAACGTCCTTAAGTCTATATATGCATCATTTTTTCATATTTTCTTCTAAATCTTGCCCAAATTAAACGCCTACGAGGTTATACGTCGCAACATAATGTCCATAGTACAATGTATTACATAGATATCAAACCCATTTTATTCTCAATAAAACAATTACATCGTTTAACTAGAAAACTTAGGATCGGGTTGTTACAATTTGACTGTCATCTACATTTGTTGCAAGCAAAAACGGTTGTATCACCAGGTTAAGGTCCACATTTGTGTACGTTTGTGTGGGAGGACCTTCCGCATCAGACTCCTGCAGATCACATTGCAAATGAAATGAGCATTGTTCAAATAACAATTGAAGGCATAACGTGATAATGCGCTGACCTGCGTCTCATGAACTCTATCGGGAACTGACTCAGATACTCGGGAAGGAATTGTCTCAGAGACTAGGGAAGGAATTGTTTCGAGAGCTGTCTCGAGTACTCTGAACCCCATAAATGTGTCATCTGACCTTCCTCTGCCGCCTCTGCCTCTAGCTCTGCCTCTCCCTCTGTTGCCTCTGCCAGCCCCTGCACTGGACATGCCTCCCCCTTCGCACGTGTGGGCATTGTGCCCCACACCCCCACATCGGTCACAAGTCATGTTCACATGTCTTTTAGTTAGCACTGTCCGGCTTGGGGCCTCGTCCACATCCCGAATTCTGTGTACGCGCAGCCTTCCTGGAAGCCTTTTAAATGGCGATGGGCTAATTGGATCAAGATTCGTCACAGGAGGCCATTCTATTGGTCCATTGAGGGGGCGGAGAAAGTAGGAGTACATCACCATGTATGTTTCCCGGTGATAGCACCAATGCACAAAATCCTCAGGATACTCCTCATGAAGTGAATGCACGGGATTGAATGGACACACGAGATGCTGGTCAACTCCCACCGGTAACATGTACAAGTACACCTGTCCAAATCGACAGAGTACATGTCGGTACCATTGCTGACCTCAAACTGGGCAGCTCCTGCAAACTGGGGACTCCAATTTCTACTGGCAAGTTGGACTTTGGCGAGCCGTTTTCTGATCATTGGACACAACAGATCGGTAGAGTGAGCCATTTTTTCAGTTTTTTTTCACGATCCTACCCATGATGCCCTTTCGAATGATCTCGAACATACTTAGAATTGGTATGTCTCAGGTGGGTAGGATTCAGGCATTGAAGGACTCGTTGAGGTTGTTGTGGCTTATGTCGCACTTTGGGATGGAAGAGAAGGCATGTTCGGCCCAGCATGTCATCTCTATTCCACGTAAATAGTCGTGGGCCGCCGGGTCAAGGACAAATAACTTGGCCATCTCTTTCTCAAATTGTCTCACTGTTGTGGCTCTTGATGCAGCCCACATTGCATCCTTCAACAACCTGCCTTTAAATTGTTTTTGAAAATTGACATACAGGTGTCGGATGCAAAACCACTGGTCTACTTGCCATGCCACCTCTCTCACAGCTGGCACTAGTCCCTGCAAAGATTCATAATATGAGACAGACAATGGTAAAAAATGCATAACATAAACACATAATGCAAAAGCAATGAACAACACCTTTTGTCGATCAGAAATAATTGTCCATCCATTACCAGATGGGGTGTTTAGATCGTCGAGCAACAATTCTAGAAACCACCTCCATGAAGCCCTATTTTCTGCTTGAACGACTGCTACAGCAATCGGATACATATCATCGTTCCCGTCGATGGTGACAGCAGTAAGCAGTTGGGCCGGAGTCGCTCCCTTCAAGTGGCAGCCATCTAAACAAATAACAGATCTACCACAGTTTAGCACTACCCTCTTGCATGCATCCAAGCACATGTACATCCTTTTAAATACACTCATATCAAGATCAACACGCAGTGAACTTCTGGGATTCGAGCTCCGAATCTCCTCAATAGGACCACATGAGCTTGTATTCTCATTGTCATCCCCTTCATTAATTTTCTTGGCCACATTTCTTGCCCTTCTAGCAAGGCTGAGTGTGATGTTGACGTTGAAGTCCTTCCTGAAAGTTTCAATTATGGAAGATATGTCCCAGTCGGCCTGACTTTTAAATCTGTCTGAGTAATGCGTTGCCACCCATTTGGTAGTGGCATGAACGTCGTTGTAGAACTTTATTTGAAACGTCATTTCACATTGCATTTTTGACGCGTGCATCCGCCACGTGCATCCTTCCTGGCACGCAGCCCTTAACCGATGAGCATCACTATGGGTTAATTTTATGCCGTACCCATTCTTCAATGCATGATCAACAATTTCTTCTCTAATTTTATTCAATGAACTGTATTTTTTGCCAAGGCCCATACCAACGAAACTGCATTGTGCTTCTGCTTGGCATCTAGATCTACTCTCTGCCATGTCAATGTCTTCATCACTAGTGGATTGACATGTTGATCGGAGGTTCTCATTGTCCTCTTCATTTAGACTTGCAGAGATAGAATGCAACACAATTGCAACTTTATTTCCAATTCAACGTACCTCGTTATCGTTGGCCAATAATGTCTCTGAAGGGCCCACTTGAACTTCACGGTTAATAACAGATTTTTCAACACTCCAAGTGTTGGGAGTAATATGCCCAACAAGCAAATGTAATAGAACACTTTTG
>CM039468.1:171641-194924 GCA_022433065.1 Begonia loranthoides | reverse complement strand
GCCATTTAAGAGCTTAAGTAAAGCAAGCTATCAACGATTTCCTTGACAACAAAGTTGATAATCCAGGATGTTACCATGCTATTGCACTGATTCCAAGTGTTGAACTTTACATTTGATGGATCTGGACGTTGAATCGTGTCGTCAATAGACTGTAACTTATTTTTAGCATTGAACGCCATAACCATTGCTCGCTTCCAGGTGTGATAATTTGCTCCATTCATCGGATGCGAGACTAAAATAAGGATAGGATGATCGACATGATGTAGAAAGAATGGATCGCTTGGGTTTTCTCCAAAGAAACCAGAAAAATTTGGGGAGACATTCGCTGAACTCCCCATTATCAAAAGTCGACTTGCCTTTACTCATCAGAAGAAAACAAAGAGAGTCAAGTGAAAAGACTACTCAGAAAAGAAAGGACGATGTGCTGTGCTACTACATCGAAAGATTCAAACAATGGAAAATTACAGTAACAATAACGAGAAGAAGAATAATAGAGTAGTTGCTCTGATACCATATTACACAATATAGTTGAAAGTAAACTTGACTAAATGAAGTAACATTTCATTGAAATCAAATCAGTTTTTACTAGTATTTATACAAAGATAACAGCAGTTGTAAAGTAACTTCTATCATCCACGTCAGCATCTATTACAGCAACTATATGACCACGTCAGCTTCTGTAATATCTGCCTCTCTCCCTCTCTCTGGGTAGTTTGTTTGATGACTCAGATCAAATAAATGTTCAAAGGAAGCATGCGTCTGCTGTTTTCTTGCTGCGTTGAAAATTCATTCGTGGACGACGTGTCCTCTTTCTCCTCCTTTTCGTCACAGAGAATCAATGGATCCAGTGAAGCATCTTCTGGTAGTGTTCTATTATACTCTCTTCCCCGGAACGTTTCTTCATGTTACTACAAAATTCACATGAATTGACTTTGTTTTTAGGTTCTGTGATATTATTGGAAGAGCGCGATCGATTAGGGGTTTTTGGTTTGGCACTGCGACTGCGGTTATTGTTGTGTGTAGCCTCACCAATAACAACACTCGATCAATGCAAGAAACATAGACGATGACAACTCAAGATTTACGTGGTTCGGACTGTATTGTCCTACGTCCATGGATGAACACGTCGAGCACCTTTCATTATTCACGTCAAGATTACAGTTTTACAAGAATCAATCTATAAGCAAACTACAGCGAAAACAATCATACAGACAGAAAGAACTAAATGAAGATATACCCATCTCCGACTTTGTCTTTCTGCATGAACAGTGATGCTCTGAAACACTCTGTTTCTCTTCACCCAAACAGAGAACTTTTGCTTGAACCTCTTTCCTTCCCAACGCTTGCATGCCCTTATATACAGCATGCAAAGTGATTGGCCATATCACCCAATTACATAATTGCCCTTAAACTGTAAACACACTGCCACATGTCATCAGAAAGCTGTGTCACCTTCACAATTCTCCACCTTGACGCAGATTTCGCAAAATTGAGGCACTCGAATGTTTGTATCATCATAATCAGATAACTTCACTTATCCAGAATATTAGCCAAGTTCAAGCATTGCTTGAATTTAGCTAACGTTAAAATGTTCATCAACCTAAATGCTGTATTTTCCTTGAACTCCACCTCCAGCAGATTATCCTTTTGAGATAAGACAATATTTCATTGTCTCCTACTCCTCAAAAAATCAATCCCAAGCATTCTCCACAAAACAAACTCATCCAGGAAGTTGTTCTAGTACCGTGGAGATTTCTTCCACAACTTTTTGTCACTGCCCTCCATAGCTCTTGAGTTATGCAAAACAACAGATGACACGAGAGTATATGCTATTTTCCCCGCATATCCAAACCTCTTAACCGATTTAATGACTCTCACCAATCTGTCCCTGGAGATTTTGTAATCCACCAGCTTGTCCACAACATCTACTCCTCCTTCCTCTGTTCACTCCACCTCAACATGAATACCAGATGAAGAAAGTGGACTCCGCTCACTTACATGTCCCACCTGTAAGTTCCCTTGCTGATTGTCTGTCCCTTGGGCATGATTCATACTTAAGGATGCACCGGTGATTGCCTTACTTGTGAGTGTCTTTCCTTGCAAAATAATCTCTTGTAAAGTAGGTTGATCTCCAGCAGTTCCCTAGAATACCTCCTTTTTCTCCTTGTCTTTGAATTCATCATTGAGTTTTTTCTTTAAATTATCTATCTGTTCTTTTAGCATCCTTTCTTCTTCTGTTTCCACCCTCTCAATTGCACGATGCTCCATGTCGAGATCCATCTTTCGCCAATCTTTGCCTCTCTCCTCTAGCAAAACTTCCCTGGGCTTAGCATTTCCAAATGGGTTAACTTTTGGCTTTTGCTTCAACACATTTTCTATACCCTGCATACCCTGGCCTTCCGACCTGCTTAATTTTGCACTTGAAGGTCTGCTAGAATGAGAACTTGTCTGTCTACTTGTTTTCTTTGCATCGATATCTGAATCCAACTTCTTCCAATCCAACCCCTTCTGAGCCAAAACCTCCTCTCTTGGCCTTGCTGCACCAAATGGATTTGGCTTATTTGTTTTTGGAGGTTCATTAACCTCAGAGTTGACACCTGCATTGCCTCTTGGAGGATTCAAAACCAACCTAGGTCTCTCCCCCTCATTCTCGCGAAATCCACCTCTATTCCAGCGACCAGAATCGCGAAAACCTGAACCAATGGAGGATCTTGAAGGAATAGACTTTTTCCCGCTTCCCCAGTTATCATTTTCGTCAGCCCGAGAAACTCCTCCTCCCATACTAGCATCAAGTGCTCCGTATCGATTTTGCCTGCGGGAATCAAATGCTGGAATAGATTTCTTCACCGATGTCCAGTTGTCTGCCTCGTCCACCCTAGAAGGTTGATCAAAATCCGAAGCCCTAGAAGGAGGACCTCGCAGTTGATCAAGATTCAGAATCTGTCTTCGAAGCCTCTAATTCAATAATCCAATTCTTGGACAGGTGGTGAACGTGATCCACGCTCAGGGCAAAGATTGAATTCACTCTACGCTCACCGCACCAATTGTTGCGTGTAGCCTCACCAATAACAACACTCCGATCAATGCAAGAAACATAGACGATGACAACTCAAGATTTACGTGGTTCGGACTGTATTGTCCTACGTCCACGGATGAACACGTCGAGCACCTTTCATTATTCACGTCAAGATTACAGTTTTACAAGAATCAATCTATAAGCAAACTACAGCGAAAACAATCATACAAACAGAAAGAACTAAATGAAGATATACCCATCTCCGACTTTGTCTTTCTGCATGAACAGTGATGCTCTGAAACACTCTGAAACACTCTGTTTCTCTTCACCCAAACACAGAACTTTTGCTTGAACCCCTTTCCTTCTCAACGCTTGCATGCCCTTATATACAGCATGCAAAGTGATTGGCCATATCACCCAATTACATAATTGCCCTTAAACTGTAAACACACTGCCACATGTCAATCAGAAAGCTGTGTCACCTTCACAGTTATGATAGCGGAGGAGCGATGAGTTTTAGAGACGGGGTTGAGGATGGAAGGGAGAGGGAGCTTCGGAAGCCATTTTTAAACACTGGGAGTTGGTATAGAATGAGCTCCAGGCAATCCATTGGCATCTCCAGCTCCACTGAGCAAGTGATGCGGGAGAGCTTAGTCTCCGTCCTCCTCTGCGTCCTTATCGTCGCATTAGGTCCCATTCAATTCGGATTCACGGTGCTGAAATCTTTTTCTCAAGCTCCTCTGATTTTATCCTGCTAACCGTGTTTTGGAGTTGAAATTTCGGTTTTTTTTTTTTATCACAGTGTGGATACTCTTCCCCTACCCAATCTGCCATTATCAGTGATCTTAAACTAACACTATCAGAGGCATGCTTCTTCCAACCCATGGTGTCATTCATTTATGCTGCTCTTCACTGTAAGTTGAAAATGGTAGCCTAACTTTAACAGTACTGTTGCAGTTTTCTTTGTTTGGTTCTTTATCCAACGTGGGAGCCATGGTTGGGGCCATAGCCAGCGGTCAGATTGCAGATTACATTGGGCGAAAAGGGGTATGATTTGATTTGTTTTTACTGAGACAATGAAAAGAAAAGTTATGAACAAAGGTATTTCAGTAATTTCAATTTCTATGAAGTGTAAGTTTTCAAGGAGGAGAGTTGTTTTACTTTGTCCAACATTGATATTGTTTAGAGCTATTCATTTGAGTGTAGTTATTGGATTGAAATTTGGTTGCTTTTATGGTAAATATTTCTTGTTATTGAAAAAAATGGAAACAAATGTTCTCTAAACTATGTACAAATAGGGTGAAACTATGAAAGCAACGTCCGTCTCTCTTCTCCCCCTGGAAACTCCTCGGTTAAATATATTGGGAGTGAAATAGGGAGAAGACTTATTTGGAAAAGGTTCGACCTGAGAAGGGCAAAGTTAGAAATAATCCTAGAGAGGAGGCAGAGTTTGTTGTAGAGTTAGTAGTCGTGCGAAAGGAGTGAGGGAGAGTTATGGAGGATAAAAAGGAAGCTGGGATGGGAGGAGACATATCGACTAATCATTTTCAACATTGGGAACTACAGAGATCGTAGCAGATGTAATTTCTGGGTCTGTGGTATTTTTATAGACTTGTGGTTTGTATAGGAGGTAATTTCGGAGTCTTGACCATTGTTGCTAGAATTGAAGTAGTTTTTTCGTTTTCACTACACATCAAAATACTTAGTTACCACCTTGATTTGAGAGATTCAACATGTCATAATATCAAGGCGAAGAACCATGTAATTATTGCCTTATTAATTTAAGCATGATTCACGTAATTGGAACATGCATAACTATAGAATACTCGAAGCATTTGAACCTGAGTGCTGCCCCTTTTTGTCACTTTGCAGGCGCTAATGATTGCTGCAATCCCGAATATGATTGGATGGCTTGCCATATCGCTTGCAAAAGTAGGTGAACCGGCATTTTGTATTGACGTTTCACATTTTTTGTTGTTCATTGAAGTAATATAAGCTCAAGAGAACTTTGCAGGATAACTCTTTTTTGTATGTGGGAAGGCTGTTGGAAGGTTTTGGTGTGGGAATAATCTCCTATACGGTAATTTTCGAGTGTTTAATTTCTGTTATCAAACCCTTTTAAGAATTTGATCGTCTTAAGGTTGACATTTATTTTTTTCCCAGGTACCTGTATATATTGCCGAGATTGCACCTCAGAATCTGAGAGGAAGTCTCGGGTCTGTGAACCAGGTTTTCATCTTTTTTCTTTCTTGCCAAATGTGTTGCTTCGGCCCTGTCTTTAATTGTGATTAATTAGAGTTTTGTCGATTGATATTTACTAATTTGTCGATTGAAACCTCTACTTTTATGGTCAGCTCTCTGTGACACTTGGAATGTTACTGGCTTATCTGTTGGGGCTGTTTCTCAACTGGAGGTTGCTTGCTGTTCTAGGTAATGCTTAACATGTAGTTGGATGATTGGCCGGAAACAAATCCGTAAATAGTGTTTTTCCTTAATGTTTTTCAACAAAAAGCTCTCGTAAACATATTCTTGGTTATTTTTCAAGTCAATGGGATTCGGGATTATGCTTATGGATGAATGAATTGTTATCTTAGTTTATTAGGATTTTCCGAGTCAAGCTTGATTGCTTAGACTTGTGGTTAGATTTAGGGTTCTTCATTGTTTTTAGTTCTCGTTAATTTTGCCATGATGAATTTCTATGCTCATCGGGATCTCTTGATGTGTTTCTTTGTATCAAGCTTTGGGATTTCTTAAACTTATTGACCCACTAAGATGAATAAGTTCATAAAAATGCACAACTTCAGTAATATATGTTGTTTGAGTTCATGAAATGTTCATAATCTCCCTGTAATCATTGGATGCAGGAATTTTGCCATGTGCGATACTACTACCCGGCTTGTTTTTCATTCCAGAGTCACCTCGCTGGCTGGTGAGACGTCTATCGTTAAAATTCTAACATGATCATCGTTCAATCTTTACTATGAGTATTTTGTGTGACAATACATCTCGTTTCAGGCGAAAGTTGGATTTATAGAGGATTTTGAATCGTCTTTGCAAGTTTTACGGGGATTTAATACTGACATTTCCCTTGAAGTGATCGATATATGCTTGTTACACGTACATTATTCAACGTGCTATCTTTAGGAATCTGTTGCATCATCAAGAAAAACCGCTGCAATTCGAATGGTGGATCTCAAGAGAAGAAGATATTGGTTTCCGTTAATGGTAGTTCGATTTAGATATTTCATTTCTCTGTTTTTGATGATTTTTCCAATCTTTAGAACTGCCTTACACTTTTTAAACTATGTTCTTACAGGTAGGAGTTGGTCTACTTCTCCTCCAACAGCTCAGCGGCATCAATGGTGTTTTCTTTTATTCTAGCAACATCTTCGCCAGTGCCGGTGAGTCCAACATTTTTTTGAATTTTCTTTAACGACATTAATAGAAAATTGTTGAGAATCGAATGCGAAACAGAAAAAGAAATTTGCGGAAACAAGGACTCCAAGATTTACGTGAAAAACCCTTACCGGAAAAAATCACAGGCAGAGTAGAAAATCACTATTTGAAAATCAAGATACAATAAGTTTTGCGACTCAAATATCAATATATAGAGAAAATAAATAACCCTAATATTGGATATGGACTCGACCCGACCCAACTAGAATTCGGGTTACATTGAACTCTAATAAAAACTCAGAAACAAAATACTTCGATAACTCGTGAATTTGCTCAATGAATTATTTCTAAAAAAGTCGGGAAATGGGATTTCTTTGCATTCTATATATTTATCAACAGCTTTGTTTCCTTTCAATTTTGCAGGCCTTTCAGCAACCAACGTGGCAACAGTTGGAATCGGTGCTATTCAGGTAAAAAACATATACCTCTTGTATGTGTTCGAATATAATGTAATAAATTATGCAATTGTGACGCTTCTAAAATATTTACAGTTTATTTTTACTTGTATTACTACTTGGTTGGTCGACCGAGTTGGTCGAAGATTTCTGTTAATCGTAAGTTGTTCAAACCCTTTTACTAGTTACTTCAATCATTCTGTCGGATGAAAAAAATGAGCACTAACAAATATTCGATCCTCAAAGACACCTCATTTGAGGTGTCTTGAAGCAAGACACCGCAAAGAAACTACGGTGTCTTGAGATTTGATTGTCTTTTTTCCCAGACGCTGCATCGTTTTTCTTCTTAGACACCGATGAACGTCGCGACAATATTTTCTCTTGCGTGCCTGCATTTTCTGTCTTGGCTTTGTTTTCAGACAACACGTATTAGCGGTGTCTTTGCAGTCTCAAGACACCGCGTTTCTTGCGGTGTCTTGAGACGATGTCTTGAGACACCGCGTGTCTCACGTCAACTTGTTAACGGAGAACGTGATCGCGATGTTGGGTTTGTCATTTTTTCATACGTCAGTGGTTAAGTTGTTAAAAAAAATACCATAATAGTTGACTTGTCATTGATTACAAACTACGATGATTGATTTGTCATTTACCCTATTATTATTCATAAAGTATTTATTATTTGAGACCCAATTTATGTCAATAAGTAATAATGAAAACCGAAATTGGTAAAAGTAAAACATATAATTAGCTAAACTTGAATACAATGTCTTTTTTTCATTATTAGATTGCTTTTTTGTTATCCAACAATGACTTTTTAACTTAATAAAAATCGTCACTCGGGATCGTTATCTAATAAAACAAAATAATAATTTAGGTATTTGCGTATTTTTCTTTTATTCTCGTATTGGCTTCTCTTTGGATTCGATAGCTTAATCTATAATAGCATATAGAATGACATTTTTCGAGCGAAAATTAAACTCAACAACAAAAGTATTTCAAAATTTTGCAATTTTTTCAATTATATATTTTAATTTTGAATATTAAAAAAAAAATGTTCATTGGCTCAAATTTTGGAGATAAAAATAAAAGGTAATGATATAAATTTAGGGACCATAGACCAGTGATATTTTAAACTGTTTCTTAAAAAAAATTGCGCTTGTATTTTGAGTGATTAGCGAAATAGCTCATAACTTTGATCAAATTCATCAATTGTCTTTATGTGTTTTTGCTTATAGTGCTCATTTGATCGTACTATAGTTACCTTGATTTACTCGATCTCTTACAAGCACTTAATATCATAATCGATTCAAAAGACAAAAAAACAGTTCAATTGAGGTATGAGCTCAAAATCAAGTGCTAAATTAAGTGTGTGTGTATGTGTAATCGAGTAAGTCAAGGTAATTATAATGAGTTAAAATAATTATTATAAGATAAAAACATGACACATTTGACAAATTTGATTAAAGTTTTAGTCGTTTTGCCAATGGTCCAAATACAAAGGTAATTTTGTTTAAAAAAGTAGTGTAAGGTATATGTTATCATTGACCCCTAAGGCTCCCATTGAGATTGCTTTTGGAAGGATCAAAATGCTTATTTCATAATTTTAATAGTAATCAAGTGCTTGATAGCAAAAAAAAAAAAAAAAAAAGTGATTTTTTTAAAAAATTGCAAAAATTGTAACTTTTGAAAATTATTTTCCTAATAAGTTGAAAGCAATTATAAAAAAATTAAATTTTCTATTTTAAAATTTAAATTTGTTAATAACCACATTTTACCACTTATTTTCTCTCATATTTTTTTTGTGTCTCATTTATAATATAATAATTAAATATCATAATTTATCAAATAATTAAAATAAATTTAAGATTTTAATTTATCAAATTTGTTATATTTTTTCACATCTGATTATTTTTAAAAATAAATCTTACAATAATTATTAGGAAAATTAACAAAATAACCACTATACTATGAGATCAATGACAAGTCAACCACTAAATAATTGTTGCTAACAACTTAAATATTGAACTATAAAAAATGAACGACACAAACGTCTTCATAACCCGTTGAAAGAAACATTACCACAAAAACGATGCCGAAACATTACTATTTGTAATTCTAATTCTATTTCAGTTTTATACTAAAATCACAATAATTGAAACAATCTTACTGCGAAGACGATATCGAGAAGCTCTTGCATGGTCTTCTGTACGTTTTTAGTTTTCTGAACATCTTACGTTAGCTCACCCCTCTCGATTTCATCTGTTTAGTTCTTATCACCATCTTTTTTTTTTCTTCCTTATTTATCGTCGTTGTTCAATGCTTATCATCAATATCCAATTTTCATAGAGGAAAGTAATATTTTTGTTGCATAAAATAATCGTTATGCGTGCAAAAAATAATTGATTAATTCTGTCGCCAAAAAATAATATTTTTTAATAAAAAACGTAATTATAAACATTTGATTCATTTATTTTTCATAATTTAAAGTATAAGTTGATAATAAAAATGATTGATTCAACGTTTAATTGAGAGGCTCAATTGCGTTGGTTTCGCCGGGAGGCAAAGCCTTACTCAACAGGTTTATTTTTTGTTCAACGATAATCTTAAACCTAACCTCACACCCATGCTGAGTGGGCTCTCTCCCGCCACCTTCTCTGTTAAACCCTAAACCTTACCTCACACCCCCATCTACTGTTTCCATTTAGCCTTCTCAAAAGAAGGCAAATACTGGAACCATAGCTATGGCTTCTGTTGCTCTCAACGACACTATGGATTTGAAGGTAGACGAGCTTCTGAAGGCGGTCCGCCAAGACTATTCCCCTGCTTTCACTAAGCTCGTCAACGATACCGTTTCAGCCATTCGAAGAGCTATCAAGAGAATCCCCGATGACTTGGAGGTCGTTTTTCACTCATTAAGCTTTGAGAAAAAAATTGCTTTTATTCACTGCGTTTTTGTTTTTTTGTTTGAAGAAATCGTTTCCTTTTGTGATGGCTTAGTTTTTTGTTTCTTTATCGAATTCTGAACTATGGATGTGTAAATTTGCAGGTCGATGCAGACGTTGCGTCAAGTTTTATTAGAGATATTGGTGCAGACAAAGTTAGGTTTAAGTTCAGAAGGCCGAAATCAATTGAAATTGGTGGGAGTTATGTCATACAAGGCATTGTGAAGTCTGACGTAAATGTGAATCTTTTTGTGCGCTTGCCCAAGGTTATTGGTTTAAACTCTGTATTTACTGAATGCACTTGAAGAGAGTATAATTTGTCTTGGCAGTGTGCCCATGTTTTGTTCACTAAAATTATTTCTGTGACAGGAGTGTTTCCTTGAGAAAGACTACTTGAATTATCGGTACCACGGAAAAAGGTGCCTTTATCTTTGCATAATCAAGAAATATTTGCAGTCTTCTTCTATGTTTTCCAAGGTGGAATGGGCATCGTTCCAAAATGAGGCCCGGAAACCTATAATAGTTGTCTATCCAGGTTTGTTCACTAAATGCTGTAATTTTTTAGTTTCTCTTGTTTTTTTTTCTCTGGTTGTCTCAAAATTCACCCGTTTGCAATTTATCATCTGAATCAAATGATTTATCTTGCAGCTGTTGAGAATGTTGAAGTTCCAGGGTTTTCGGTCAAAATTATTCCAACAGCTACATCCCTGTTCAATATTTCCAAATTGAGTCTCAAGCGCAACAATATCCATAATTTGAATGAAGGTCTGTAGTCGATTCTGCTGAGGTTATTTAATTTGGGCCTTCTAACTGTATTTTATAGGTGATGTATTTTATACATTATCCCTTTAAATGGTAAATTATTGAGTTCCTTGACTTTGTTTTTTTTGTTTCTTTATCAAGGTATTGTTCTGCAGGCTACACCCAAGTATAATACTAGTATCTTGGAAGATATGTTCTTGGAGGATACAACGGAACTTGTGAAGAAAACTTTTCTTGGATCAAGAGAATTAGTAGATGCATTAATTTTACTGAAGGTATACTGCCAGAATATCTTCATTGTTCGTTTCCTGAGTATCCTTGCATCCAGCAGGTGTAGTTTAATTTTGTTATTATTTTTCTTATACAGTTTGTGGTTGCAGGTCTGGGCTCGGCAGAGAACTCTGATAAACGTCCATGATTGCTTGAATGGATTTTTGTTATCTATCTTGTTATCCTACATCAGAACCCAAAATATAATTAATGATTCAATGAAGGCATTACAGATATTTCGGGTTATGTTAAAGTTCATTGGTAAATCTTCTTTTTCTGTTTGAGTTTTACCGTAACATTGAAAAACTATGTTATATTTCTTTAAATGATAAAAAGACATTTCTGAAGAAATACTTTGCAGATGAACATAGCATTCACTGCACAGTTAAGTATGAAATTCCAATTTAGAAATTTATGACTTTCTTTCATATCCCTTCATTGGACAACTATATATAAAAAATTTGGTGAAATTGGAAGCTTGAGATGTTGAATTTGAACTGTATAAATTAATAATTGCTATATTTTCATTTTTACTACAGCGACATCAGATTCGTGGAATCATGGACTCTACTTTAAGTTAGATGGCCAGAACACTATTTCTAAGGAGGTATGTGGCCAACTGAATCTTTTTACATAATATGTGGTATTTTTATTCTTTTTACTTCTCTACTTTTGTTTTTTCAAGAGGATAACTCATTAGCTTCAACTGCTAAAAGGATCTTTTATTTTATTTTTTTAGGTGATAAGTCATCGTAAGAGTCAGAGCATACATTCCTAGATTTATACTTTGTTATCTTCCCCTTGTTCATTTTTTTTTTTCTGAAAGTTATCTTCATTAGTGATGGTTATGCTCATTGTTTGATTGCACTATGTAGCTCGTTAAATATCCCTTTTCTTCCTGTACTTTTCAAGCATCAGGGATTTGTGCCGCAAAAACTTCTTTTGAGTGATAAATTATTGTAATAATTAGACCTAACTTTTATCGAGTTTGTACTCTGTCAGATTATTCCTTATTTCTTTTCTACCCTGGCACTAATGCAGAACTAGTACTGTTGACAGATTCTGATTTAATTGTTTTAGATTATTATGATATTTGAGTGTTTGCTGTAGTTTTCAAGTATTTGCTTAAAATTTATTAGATCTCTAATCACTCACCCTATGTTATATTTACCTATAGTGTTGTCCGTTCAATTTTCTTATGGTGCTCATAATCAGTCCTCATGGGCATGTGTTGCAGGAAAAGATGCAGCACAGAGAATTGTTTCCAGTTGTTATATGTAATCAATCTTCAAACTTAAATCTGGCTTTCCGAATGACACAATTAGGTTTTGCTGAGGTAATATTGTGAATGCAAACATTTTTGGTACTTATTAATCATGCTATTGTTTGCTTAATTTCTCTTGGTGGTGTTTCTTCCAGTTGTGTTAATATAGTGTTTTTTCCCACCATCCTTCAGCTCCAGGATGAGGCAGCTTTAGCTCTTGCATGTATGGAGAGATGTCAGAATGGAGGGTTTGAAGAAATTTTTATGACCAAAATTGACTATGCAGCGAAGTATGATTACTGCATAAGGTATGAATCTGTTGATAAAGAACTTAATGAAAGATGGAGGTGTGAAACTTAGTAAAGTTTTTGTTGCCATTATATTTATTTTGATAAATTCATATGAAAACATCAGTAAGATCATGTTCTTTTTAGTGATGAATGACTTACCGGCTACATGTTTTCTTTCTAGATTAAACTTGAAGGGCAATGTTGAGTCTTATGCTTTGAGATTTAGCTCTGAACAAAAAAATAATACATTGAGATTTTGCTTGGATGATGAGTGTTGGAGATTGTTTGAGCAGAAGGTGTATAGTCTTCTCAATCAAGGCCTGACTGATAGGGCCAAGCTCATCCGTGTTTCCTGGTGTAACACAAAATCAGAATTCAACGTTGAAGATGTATGGTATAATTATAACATTACAGACCTTATATGATGAATTCATTTAACGGCTGAAACTAGTTGCTCTTATCAATTGGTGATTCTAGGGATTATCAAAACTTGATAGAGAGCCAATATTGGTCGGAATTTTGATTAACTCTCCTGATAAAGCTTTCCGTATGGTTGATATTGGTCCAAATCCTGAAAACAAAGAAGAGGTAAGTGGCTTCCATATTATAGGTATGTGCTCCTTTCCTACAATGAAGAGCTGATTGAACTTTTCTATTATGTTAGTCAAATAAATTTCGAAGATTTTGGGGGGACAAGGCGGATGTTAGACTGTTTAAAGATGGCACAATTGCGGAAAGCACAGGTTAGTTTTGTAAATCCTACTTGCTGTATGTTGTAGTATTGAGGTGATTTCTAGGCATTTGGAGTCTTGGAAATTCACTTGCCCATAATGATTAACGTGATTATTTTCTCATCTTCTTAGTCTGGGCAAGTGATCAGTGGACAAGGCATCTTATTATGAAGAAAATTGTCGAGCATGTGCTTCTTGGGCATCTCTCCATCCCAAAAGAGAATATTAAGCATGTTGTGGAACAGCTTGATTTTTGCCTTCTTTATGGTTCAGAAGGTAACTCTTTAAAAGTAGCCATGGTTAAACTGAAAAATTTCATAGAATTCACTGATTCAATAAAAAAATAAAATTCTGAATTCTCTTTTTCTCTCTGTCCCTCTGTCTTTAAAGTCATTGAATTTCATGATATTTATTAATACTTTCCACAAGGATTATATACAGTTTCATAAGTTGTATGAAGATGAGGAAACAGGGATAGATTCCACCTATCGCGCATAATTAATGTGTAGCTTTATTTTATTATTTTTATTTATTTATTTTTATAAGAAAGTATGTATATTGATAGAATAGTAGTTTTTTTTTTTTTTTTAATTTAACAATAAGGTATTGACATTTTTTTAGTTATATTAGTCTTAACGAATTGTCTTGTCTAATTTCTGCTCTTCAAATATATAATTGTTAAAACCAGGTAAGTTTCGGATCAATTCAGTAACAATCAATGCTTCTTGTATTTTAAATCACGTTTTTCTTTTTCACATGAAAAAGCTCAAGTACCTAAAATAAAGGATTATATTGGTTGCATGCAGTTTCAGCACTGCACCTAGCTCTAGTTGTCAGATAAATTTCTAGAGTAATATAATATCTTTCTACAGATAAAATATCTTCTTCTGCAAGCTTGTTTATGGCTTTTGAAGCTTTATCAAAGTGCTTGCGACTTATTGAAGACATTCCTTTGAAGGTGTCAACTGTGCAACCTTTAGACTCAGGTACCTTACTCTTTGATGAGGACAATTATCTTACAATTTGGACTGAAAGAATGATCCCTATTTATTGTAACAGGTTATATTTCTATAATTTTCTGCAATCTTATCTAACAATATTCCAAAGGATTCAATATATTGTGTGGAACATTACTTCATAATCTTAACCCTTGACAAGCCACATGTTTCAATTTTTCACACGCTGCACCAGCATTATATCTTGAGAAAACTTGGGTCTTTCTATTGCATACACTATACATCAACAGCCTGGTCTTCTAGTTTATCAAATTGACTGTTGCAAATCCAGCACCAGATGAATGTAATAAGAATTGATAGTAATCTCAATTTCCACTAAGATTATTTAGTCCTGTGATGGGGAATATTTTTTGTAGTTAAAAGTTGTGAATTCTAATTATAGTTATTTCCTTGTTAGAGTATATGAAGAGAGCTAAAGTTGTGAGCAAGATGTGAATCTTAGTTTTTTGAAGCATTCTATTCCTTGTGGAGCTTATTGCTTGATACTATTAACAGCTTTCAGGTTTACATCTGTTTTCCCTCCTTCACCGCACCCACTAGCCAAGGAAAAGAATAATGTTCTGCCACAACTGCATAAATCAACTCCTTGCATTGAGTCACTAGAAATTATGATTCAGGTGTATATCTATTATGCAGTTTGCTTTATTTTACGAAATTTTATTTTATTTTATTCTGTTTTATAAGATATTTATTGTACAATTTCTTACAAATTATTGTGACTCTATTGTAGTTGGAAGGATCTGGGAATTGGCCTGACAATGATATCTCTATCGAAAAAACTAAATCTGCTTTCCTTCTGAAAATTGGAGAGACGTAAGTCTATTGACAAAGAATAATTTTTATATAACAGCCTAATAGACCACCTACGTTAAGTGACATGGTGACATGTTGAAAGTTTACCGTAAATGTCAATTGGAGTTCCACCCTGGAAGTACTCATCGAAAAAGAAACTGAGTCTGTTTTTATTCTCAAAGTTGGATCTTGAGATGTGGGTCTAAAGTGGTTCAAATAGTAGAATTACAAACTAGAAAGATGAATTGATTTTTTTTTGCAAATGGCAGACTCCAAAATAGCTGGGGCTATACATGCATTGGTACAGAGGATGGTGTTGACGTTTTGGTGTCTGGATTTGCATTCCGACTTAGAATATGGCATGAGAGGGGGCTGGCTTTGTTGAATAGAGAATGTAATATCTTATACCTCTGGAAATTTTACTTTCATTCAATATGTGCTTCATAGATACTTTATTAATAGTGCGTATTGAATTTGGTTGGAGTTGCAGTAGGAAGTAGTTTAGTGAAGCGGGTGTCTTCAACAGATAGAAAACTTTTTTTTCGTAGTCAGCATTCCAGTATGATTAATGGATTTCAGGCACAATATCCAATTTATGGTTCAGTTGTGAGGTAGGTATGTGAGCTTTTGCTGTGAATTAGTCTCTTGGAACAACTTCAAGTAACTTTTGTGCTTTTTGTGAAGGTTAGCAAAAAGATGGGTTACTTCCCATCTCTTCTCAGCTTGTTTGGTAGAGGAAGCAATTGAACTATTGGTTGCATCTCTATTTCTACAGCCTTTACCATTCCACCCTCCTTGCTCTCGGATCACTGGATTTTTAAGGTTGAACATCTAACTCATCGATTCCTTGTAGGTTTTTCTACTGTAAAGAGATGTTCATTATGGAATTAATTTCATTGTGATTTTGTGGGTATTCTTTGTATAGGTTTCTGCGGTTATTGTCTGAGTATGATTGGACTTATTCGCCATTGGTTGTTGACATAAATAATGACTTGAGCAGTGATGATTTGAAAGAAATATCCGTAAGTTTTACTTCTAAGAAACCACCATCAGGCTCTCTTCATTAATCATTGTTTTTTTTTACGAATTAAGAGTAAATCATCTTGATTAATTTTTTTGCAGGATAACTTTATGCGGAGTAGAAAAGGTTATGAAGAAGATGCTCTAGGTTTAAGTCCAACAATATTCTTAGCCACAGCTTATGATATGGAATCTGGGGCTTGGACCAGTTACTCACCAAAATTATCTGTTAGTATTTGTTTTCACTGAATTTGATTGAATGCTTTTTTTGCATAGGCTTCTTGTATCTTCATACCTGTCGATTCATTCTTTTATGTTTCCTAACTAGACTGATGTTCTTTTGGCCAAACTTGAAATATCACTCTTTTCTATATATTAGATTATAGACATTCATTTTCTCCTCTCTAAATATCAGTGGACCGAAATGGGTATTTCCTGCAAATAGAACTATATATTGACTTTATTTTGTTATGACTCCATATAGTTGCTCGCAGAAATTTCTCTATTAATTTCAGTGGCCATACTTTGTATTCTGGTTAATTGACAAATGTTTTTTTTATTAACTCTTGACCTTTGTACATCCTTGACATTTAAAGGAGCTCAAACGCTTGGTGGCTTATGCTAGCAGCAGTGCTGGATTGTTGACAAAATTAATATTGCAGGATGACATGGATTCTTTTGGATGGGAGGTGAGTCCAATTGATTCTAAATATTTTTTGCCCTTGGATCCTTAAGAAATTGTGATGTCAACGCTGTGTTTGTAGTGCCTCTTCCGCACTCCTTTGACCAACTACGATGCCGTAATACTCCTCCACAGGGACAAATTACCTTATCCAAAACGACTTCTCTTTGCATCTGAGATGAACCAAGGTTATTTTTCTGCAGCACATTAATTATAGACATGGTTACTACCAAATTTAGCACTTTAACACTTATGTATGTCCATAGGGAGGCATGTGGTGGAAGGTAAGGCTAGTAAGTTATTCCACCCTTTCATGTCACCTGTAGACTTGAAAGGCAATTCAGCAGAACGAAAGAACAATTTATTGATAAATTTTGATCCAATGAAGTGCTTTGTGGAGGATTTACAGGCAAGTCAATCTGAAATGCTTAATTGTTTACTCGACTAACCTTTTCTCGTTGCTTATTTTTCAATTTCTTGTGTGTAGAAAGAGTTTTCCAACACTTTTAGTCTATGGTATGACTCTTTGGGCGGCGATGCTATTGGACTAACGTGGAAAGAAATGGGTTCTAAGGTAAGGTTCAAATCAGTTACTAGATTGTTTAGGTGGAGCATATGATCTCATTTAGTTTTAGAATCTCTTTAAAATCGAAAAATGCATATCGTCTTTATTGCCCAGAAACGAAGACGAGAGGAATTGGCCGAGGAAGAAAAGGATCCTGTTGACGTGTTAAAAGCCGTGGGTGAAGCCGGCAAAGGTTTTACAAGAAGTATATACTTACTCAAGGCCCCAAAGCAATCATAGACTGAACTTGTTCTTCGTTACACGGATCCGCGGGATTGCAAAAACACAAATAGTTGGAGACTCATCTCCTATGGAGGAGAGTGGCCTGGCCGAATTCAAATCCCAATTCAATTATTTGGGACGACTGCATCATCCGCCGTGGTCTATGCCGGGTTGGATTGAAAAATGTTGATTTCTGAAAGTGAAGTTCTATGGCTCAACTGCATTGGAGGTAGGGATTTTTGAGTTGCATTTATTTATTCAAAAGAAAGCTCTTGTATAATTTTTCTTGTATTGTGAGGACTCAACATTAATTGATTGTCTTCTTTGAACATGCTTACTTTAAAATACAATTTACATCCTAAACTTTGGACATCCCCTCAAATATCATCGTACCCAGAAAACATCTGTCAAATTGATCAAGCAAAATTGTAAACATGGTAAAGAAAAGATCATGGATTTCGGTCCTTCTAAGAATAAATGAATACAACTTTTCTGCTGTTTTTCGTGAACAACAAACAATTATTACAGGTAGTACCAGGAAAGAAAAATTATATGCCGAAGCCTTATTTGATTGCCACCCAAATACCCACACTCGGAATATCTTGATGAACGACGTAAAGAAGATAATATCCAGGCGGCGCCAGCTCGCCGGACCGGGGTAATGTTGCCTCAACTTCGTACGCCGTCGTTCCTACGTTTATCACCTTTTCCCCGCCGATTACGAGCAGTCTCTGATTCATTGAAAATGAATGCGTCGTGAAAGGTGGCGTTACCATGGTTACCAAGACCCTGTTCAAAGTTAGAATTCCGGCGACGGAAAACCGAACTTGAAGTTTTTGGGAATAACCCAATATGGTTTGAGAAGCCGGGGATGTGATTTCCGGACGTAAATGGGAGAGTTCAGCGTCTAAATATGGAGGACTAAATGCTTCTAAGCTCAGGTCGGTCGGAAAAAGTACGCCGGTAAAGTTGTAATACGTATGGGGGTTGCTACCGCCGACGAGAACACGACCGTCGCGAAGTAATACAGCTGCTGAGTGGTACATTCGGGGTATGGGGGTCCGGTTTTGAAGTTCGAATCTTGTACCCGGATTGTTATCGGGGCGGTAAATGACCGGTTCAAATACGGGGTCTCGACCCAGTTCCCATCCAGCTGTCCCGCTCGATCCACCGTTGATGATCAAAACTTGGCCGTTGGGTAAGATTATCATGTCGCTCATCACTCTGGGCTGAGGCATTGTCTCGATGACCCATTGTGAATTCGGGTCGGTTATTTTGATTCGGGCACAAGTATTCAAAGCCCCGATAAAAATCTCATTTGCAGCGTTTGTAAAAGAGCCTTTCGGGGCTCCACCGCAAATCAAAACCTCAGCGTCAATGGACGGAGCTTGCAGATTCTTCAATGGAAGAAGAACCGCCGAACCAGTGCTCGGATAACTCCTTGGATCTCCGCCGGGTATTTCCGGAAACGTCTTGACCACCTCGTTTTTAAAATAGTTGAACAGAATAGCTCGATTATTCGCAAAAATAAATAGATTTCCGTCGACGTTGAGAAACACAAATGGATAAAGATTATTTTCTGCGATGAGATCGTTAGTTTCGGCTAAAAATGGCAGAATGGTGGCGTTTTGAGTAGCTGCGTCTTTGGGGTAGAATTCATAGTTGAACTGCTTCCGGCCACCGATGATAATTTGCCTAGAATCCGGTAGAATGTGATTCGTAGGGTACCATCGTCGTACTGCTAATCCAGAGTCAATCTCCTCCCAGTCGCAGTCGGAACATGGATTGAAAATCCTGACCCTTCTCTCTCCGTCGTTGAACCCACCGGTTTGAACAAGTCTACCGTCAGCCATTACAGCACCGGCGGAGCACCAAAGGTCCGTCTGAACCATGAGAGCTCGAAAGGAGTTGGAAACAACGTCGTACTCAACAGAGTGAGCAGTGCAGTCGACTGGCAAGACCGTATCATTTGCGTCTATCCGGCATTTCCCCTCCGGCAACGTCAAGTTCGACGGCCCAAAATCGGTCCGGTCAAAAATGACAACCCGATCATTCTTCATCAATTGCATGTGCATGGCTGACACGCCAATATTTTCCTGTAAAAGTTTCCAGCTGCCACCGGAGGCTGAGGTCGGTGAAGATCCGGCGAACATAAGGATAAGAAAGAAAACTAATGAAGCGATCATGGCAGGAACTAAACTACCAGCACCCTTTTTCAGTACTGTCAAACTTCAAAATTTCAGCACTTTCACCCCATTAAAAGTCCAAAATACCCCTCTCTTCTCCAATATCTCTAAACCCTAATTTTTTTATTGATTAAAGTGCATTTAGTCCCCTAAAATTGATACATATCACCTAAATCTCTTGTTTAAAGTCCAAATTACCAACGTAATCATAATTTTTATAGGGGTAAGGTGCATTTACCCCCTATACTTTGGGGTCTCGCATATTGAATCTTTATGAACGTCTGAATGCTCGAACTTAAGCACGTAAGCAAATTGACTCTCGAATTTCAAAACTTTGTTAAAAGAGTCTCGTGACCTACATATATATTGTCATCGTGTGAACCAGTCTTTCCCTTCATTTTTCTTCTCCAAATCTCGGCGCCAAGTGTACTAAAAAAAGGTTTAAGATATCAGTTATCTATTATTCTAAAGTTCCATTTCACCATTTTTTTTTAATGGAGTGATAATAATCTAGAACACCAAACGTTAGAATTTTTTTTATTATTCTAAAATATTTGGTTATGCCATGGTCAATTTTGTTTGAATATACCTAGAGCTTATTAGTTGCTAAAAGGTGTCATCTTAATTTAAGGGTAAAGTGTATTTTAGGGCATAACCTTAGGGTCATTTACAATGGACACCTCGATCTTTTGATGTTAACAAATATACTATTGTCATTATTTAGTAGGTTAAATCCATCATGTTGAATACATGTTGTAATGACTTTAATATTTTCATACGTGTAAACGATGTATATGTGATGTATGAAAGTGATAAATATACATGATTAGAAATAAAATATAGAGTTATCCATAAAAAGAGATTAAGTGTAAACTGTTTTTTCTGAATAATTTGGATATTTTTTTTATTGTTAAATGTGCAAATGTTAATGGAATTTTATGAAATTTTAGGGTGAAGAAGTAAACATCCTTAGAAAGAGATTAACATTTGAATTGTGTAATTCGCAGTTCTGTAACCAAAGTTATATCATTTTGAAGTTGGATTAAGCGTATGAAATACTTACGAACAGTTTTCGATAAATATTCTATTTGGATAAATCGAGTGAGAATTTAAGGATACTCTTTAAGGATAAAAGTTTCTTAAAATATATATCTATTATTCCATATAATAAAATGTGGTTACCAATAAGGTGATGCCACATGTCAAGTTGAAACAAGTAGCTTAAAATGTAAATAGTGAGAAGAATAATGGTAATTTGGTCATTTGACCTCAATAATTGAGGCCAAAATTGTAAATGGCCAAAGAGCTTTCTAAAAAGTCTCCTTACTTATTTGAATAAGGGAGAGTGATCCTCACTTTGTTTGGAAAACATAGAGAAGATGGAGAAGAGTAAAAATAGGATTTTGGAGAGAAAGTGAAAGTTGAGAGAAAAGAGTGAGATTTTGAATTTGAATCTCAAGGGGAAAGTGTTCAAAATGTGAAGAAGATTCTAAAGAGTCCAAAAAAGAAGGAAGAGGTGGAACTTGGAAGCTTAAATCAAAGCTCGAAAGTGTTAGAATCCAAGTAAGTAACTCTAGTCCTTAAAGAGTTAAAATTTCACGCTTTAAGCATGTTATAGGTGGAAAATTTAGAATTATAATTGTTAAAAATGAACTCTGGATATGTTTGGTATAAAAATATTGTGTTTATGATTGGTTTTGAATGGTTGTGAAGTTCTCCTCAAGACAGGATGACCGAGGACGAATAGCGGACGAACTAATTATAAAAATGGTCTTAGTGTGGACTTATGTGGTCATATTATAGGTGCCTAGAAATTATAAAAGAAAAAGGATTATTGGGAGTGGGCGACCAGAGTTTAGGCGAACGCCCGAAGCATAAAATACTCTCTGGAATGGGCTTCTAGAGTTCTGAGTAGATGCTCAAAAGATAATATTAGAGGAAATAGCTCTCGGGACAGGATGACTGAAACTTAATGCATACGCCTAGAGTAGAAAATGCTCTCTAGTTTGGATTTTTGAAGTCTAGAGTGGACTTCCAGAAAAGAACTTTGGTTCCAAAATGTGTCTAGAGCGCACGACCGTGGCTAAGACGAGAACGTCTGCAAGTTATAATTATATTTATTTTCTTTACATTTTTGCCTACATTTAAAATATATTTTGGGACGTAATTAGAAAATGTCTAGATAGATGTATGACATTAATTCATATATCACTTGTACTTGCTTAATAACAAGATTGCATGATTCATATCACATGCATTATATATATGTATTGTATGCATTTAATGTATGTATAGAAAAAAAATACTCAAATCATCCATCATGAAACTATGAATATGTATGAACGATATTGCAGAAGATATTGGTAACATTTGCACCTAATTACTTAGTCGACTATGTATTATATGATGTATATAAAACGAGAAATAGTAGGGAAGTGATCATGTGTTCCCTTTGGATTGTGAATGCCAAGCTCCTTGGAGGTATAATTAGATATATGTACACATCTATTGAAAAAATAACTAGTATGGTGGGGTTAGATGGTTTGTGTGCGGCTTTATAAACGATGTGTTACGATCATGCATTTTGACATTTATATAACATGTTAATATAATACTTGATAATAAAATCACCATTAATAATAAATAAAACATTTACTTTGATGCATTTATCCCAACATAAATGAAAAAAGATAAACATTTTGTGATGATCATATATCATATCATTGTGAAAAGATAGAAGTAGATTTTGATCTAAGTGGTGAGAGTTAATCCTATACTTGTGAATTGTATGAGATTGTGATTCTTAAACATAATCTTACTTACAGAGCTTTGTTAGGTCGTTCCACCGTGATTTCTATGTTTCAGATGTTAGTGATAACCAAAAGACAAAGTCAAGACATCTTAAAAGAAAATAGACTACACTCAGGGTAGGCTTAGCTCAAAACTCTTGGCCCTAGTTTGTGAGAGAGTTTTGTTTCTGCTATGCACAAGTGTATGTGAGTTATATATGCTAAGAATTTGGAAGATTACAACTAATGACCCAGTCTTGTAAACATGTGTAATAAACATAGTTTTATATTGTTAATGTATGATTTTAATTAAAAAAAAAATCATGTTTGTGTGAGCTGTACACATCAATCTTTAAAGATAATTTAAATGGACGGAACTATGGTAATTATTTGTTGGGATTGCATGAGATCTATCTTAATTGAGGAAGCCATATTAGTGTAATCCAACATTATCAAAATTTAATCTGAGTTTTGTGTACACGTGTCGTCTTTCTGGGTAGTGAATCTTTATCACTATCTCTATTTCTAAAAGAAATTAGGTCAGGGTTGTGATACATGTGACTGTCAGGCCCAACAAAAAAATATATTCTTTTCTTTAAAATACATGTGAAAATGATAATTAAAAACTTATCATATTTAGAAAATAAAACTGATGAGATTTGTCAAAATTAGAATTAGAATTATAAAGAAAGTTTCTTCCTCACTCAGTCAATCATGTTGGGACCGGGGAAGCTTAATGGCACTGTTCCGATGTAAGGTTATCAAGATTCAAAGTAAAGACAATATATTTTGTGTTTAAAAAAGTTTGAAGTATTCAATGTAAATGACCCTTTTATTGTAACGACCCGACTTTTTAAATCCTTTTAAAAATACGTGAAATTTAAA
>CM039468.1:38783-171633 GCA_022433065.1 Begonia loranthoides | reverse complement strand
CTTCAATTGTCTTTATTAAATTCTATATAAAAGTTCGGGGTATTACATTTATTCTGAGTTTAAATTGTATTTGACCATAATTTAAATTATTGAATGTTGGGTAATGTTTAGCTTAGTCATTTATGGGGCAAAAAGAAAGATGGTGGATGAGTTAAGTCACACATTATTACGATGTTTCTTGATTAGTTAAGTCACACTTGTGTTTCAATTGATTCTTTATTTTCGTGTGCATATATTTGTTTTTTTTTTTTATAATATTTTTAATTGTTCTTTACGTCTTTTTTTTGGGTTAATACATGATTATGACAATTAGAGTCAACACAATTTATTCTTCAAATTTAAATTTTGATATGCTAAAAGAGAAGTCTAGTGTTCATTGATATTTTGACGATAGATATCTGTAAAATTTATTATAGAATGTTGAGACATTTATTTAAATTTGTTTTATGAATGTAATCCTAGTGCTCTATGGGTGTAACTCATGAGGGGTTGGCAGCCAACTTGTGACCACGACCGCGACCATGTCCAGGCCCAATTTTTCTCAAGCTCAGTGAGGGCCCAAACCAACCTCGAGCTGGGTGGAACTTGATTTTCAATAGCTTGACCATGCTCGAGCGTTGGTCCATCCCAAGGTTGCTCGGGCCAGACCTGGACCATGATTTACCAGCCCGACATACTGATGAGGTTGAGTAACTCGACCTCAAGTTAATATTGGATTGATTCTGATACGTGGTAGATGTTCAAACAAATTTGGGTGGTTTGTAGTCGGCCTGCAAGCGTTGGACCTCAAGCCGCCTAATTTTCAATTCAGTGCCATAACACCAATTTAAAAATAAATTTAGTCTGCAGGCCAGCCCGTCGGATAAGACTCGCAGGCTAGTCTACCTATAAATATAAGTTCAGGCTTGGCTCAAGGTTGGCCCAACCATGCAGGCTTGGGCGTGACCTACTAGGCGCAAGCCAGATGATAACCCGGATAAGCAATAACATTGTAAATGAAAATGTCACATAAATCTTATCCATAAGCCATATCTATTTACCCTTTGAAAGTAATGAACATCAAATGAAGTGTATATACTTACCAACCTTTTGAGGACATTACCCATCCACGATCTTTGACTACTCATCCATGATCTTTGAAAGAATTTAACAAACCAACCCCATCAAACATGATTTTATGGTATGAAAAATGTTCAAATTCTCATCGTCTTGATCCTACTTTTTCATCCCAAAATGTGACAAAAACAGAACACTACTCTTGTACATTTGTGTCATTTATT
Source organism: Begonia loranthoides (assembly GCA_022433065.1). Lineage (NCBI taxonomy): Eukaryota > Viridiplantae > Streptophyta > Magnoliopsida > Cucurbitales > Begoniaceae > Begonia > Begonia loranthoides. The sequence continues at coordinate 170,353 of CM039468.1, read as the reverse complement.
TGTATGCAACCGTATAAATTACAACACATCACCAAATTGCGGTATTGCTGCATTTGGCCAGAACTCACCAACTCGTCTTTTGGTTTCAAAATCAGTGGATACTACCGCCAATCTGATTCCTGCAATTGTGCTCTAAGACAAATATCGTTAATGGACGATGGGAAGATTCCTCTAACTCTCATTTGCCTTCTCCTGTCACAACTCAACGATGGAATATTGCTGAAAGACAGTGTAGCCACGGCGGTGGTAATTAAATTCATGTTTGTGGAAGACTAATTCCTTACATGTTCGGGAATGAGTCGATGCCGCAGTTCAGTTGATGCACCAGCAAGTTCTACAAGTCATTTTTGTATTAGCGACGAGTTGTGTTGGATTGGCAGGATAAGGATAAAACAAATGAACATAAACAGAAAAAACAAATGGGTAGGCAAAAGAATAAATTAAGGTAAGAAAGAAGTAAAGCAGAAAAAAAATCTCCAACTTATTCAATAAATAAATAAATTTAAGCATAATAAACATGTGTAAGCCCTTGTATTTTTTTTTTTTTGTTTTTCATAGATTTTCAACAAAAATCAGCCCATTGATATCAATGTCCAAATTTTCTATCTCTAGTACAAAACCAATTATTTTATTTATTCTCAATAATTAAATCAAGGGAAAAAATGATGTAAGTAATACTCTTATCTTTCGATTTCTCTCAAGTGGTAAGGAAGGGTTAGATCCTAGTTTTTGTGGTTTGTATCAAGGATTTCTCCTATTGTACATTTTGCACTTGATTGATACATACTTACCGATAAAAAAGAAAAAAAAAAGAGTTATTGTTTCGGCTTTACCTTGAGCGGTGAAATTGAACAATGGCGGCAATGCTCGGCCATTTGGTAAGCATGCATTTGGATCTCTCAAATCATCAAAGAAGGGGTGTGCACAAGCCTCCAACTACAACAATGAAACACAGTTGAGCATAATTCATGCTCAGATAAAAACATTCTGCAAGAAATTGATTATCTGACAACACAATATAACTTTAGTCATATAAATACTCTGCAAAAGTTGCAGATAATCATTTTCAGTTATACAAAGGAAAATTTTATGACGTTTTTTTAACAAAAAAGAAAACTTTTATAACGTTTTTTTGACCAAAAATGAAGTAAACCAAAGCACTTGAGAACAAAAAGAATATCATCCTGAAGCAACTTCAAATTCTTACAGCAGTGCAACGAAGGTTGGGTGAATACTGGAGCAGCCTTGACACCAGATCTACTGCCTCAGGTGGCATTCGCTTGTGAAATAACTGAACGACGTAACTTTATAAGATATCCAGTGTCATAAAATATTTGTCTGACATTATGATTATTATTACTATAATTAACTTTTCAATACTTTATCTCTGACCTTATGCCATGGGTGGCCTTTGATCTGGGGAAACTTGAACTCGTTATAGTTTGGATTCATGCACTTGATTTCCTCTCGGGTTGGTGTTCCAAGAATCTAAATTGAAAAACTTTTAAGAAAAAATGCAGAAATAGCAAAAACAGATAGCTAAACGGGACACAAGAGCCAAGATAGTAAAGTCAACCTTTATGATTTCCACCAATTGATCAACACCACTTTCACCAGGAAATAGAGGCTGCAGAAGATGAAAGAGTCAAATTTGATACTATAAACACTAATGCCAAATTGAACAAGAACAAAAACAAAAACAGTGAGGAAAATAAACTGTGAATTCTCTCTGTTTCTCTCTCTCTCAGCATTCTCCCTACCTTCCCCTCCATGGCCTCTTCATCGCTCTCTAAATGCTTCTTAAAGTAATTACTTTTAGAGAAAGACCTTTGACATGGTTAAAAATGTCACTAGAAAAAAGAAATGGAAAAGTTAATACGCAGTTCCCTCTTTTTTTTTGCCCATTAGCATATAGGAAGGGGTGGAGAAGCAGCAAAAATATTAATAGATGCAGACCTGTCCAAGTAGAAGCTCAGCCAAGACGCAACCTGCAGACCACATATCAATGGCATTAGTATACTCTGTAGCCCCAAATATGAGTTCTGGAGCCCTATAGTAACGTGAGCAAATATAAGAAATGTTTGGCTCCCCAGGTACCTGAAAATGAGAAACAAAAATCAGTAGTTACAAACATAATTTTGTGCATATCCAAATTCACAAAGAAAAGGATACATACCAACATTTTTGCACTTCCAAAATCACATATCTTGAGCTGATGAGAGTGAGGATTAACCTGCAAAACAAATATCAAGCTAGATATTAATCAACAACAATCATGCAATTATTTGATGTCAAAATTGATGTAAGATTTAGCACATTACAGATAAGTACAATACTGAAGAATAAGTAAAACTGCATGCTATTTGACAATAAGAGAATTACCCTAATCATTCCATACTTCTTAAATCTAACTACAGAATTCAGGTTAATTACAAAGGACATCTTCAATAAATAAACAGATGTAATCAACTTATTTTTTTTTCTAGAAGAACTTTAAATGTGCACATGTTCCACCACTTCTATGGATGCTGAAATGAGGGTTCTAACAATGTTATTAATATTTTTATACAAATAAATAATATAGTGGAACATGTGAAGAATACAAATTGCAACCCAACCCTCTATGCCATTAAGGTGAAAAAAAATTAACTAAAGGTCAGAGCAAACCTAATGACAATGGTAGAGCAACATCCTATTATGAAGTACAAGCTCTTTGGGATGTCTTTTAAGATGAAAGAGAGTAAGTTTCATTTTAGAAGTAAAATTTTTTCAGATGACAGGAACAAGTTGCTATCAAGTCAAATGTCTTAACAGTAAACATCAACAACCTAAAAAACTTAAAAAAAGGCAGACCAACTAATAAACCGTTGATTTCTATAAAGAAACCTTACAACAGGATCATAATTAAGTTACATGAAATATTTTAATTTTTTCAATAATTTTTTACTCAAATTAACAATAAATAGAACTTGTGTGTCATTTTTTCTAATAAAAACCAATACAGAATAAATATAAAGTCATAATTATTCATGTTTTATATTTTCGTTTTTAAAGCATGGCAATTGGCAAAAGTGCCCATGTTCGTCAAATAAGTGGAACCATCCAGTTGTTTCAGAAATTTAAAATAAATAACAATAATGAGTTACCAGCAAATTTTGAGGCTTAATGTCCCGGTGACACACACCAACAACATGATGTAAGTAATTAAGTGCACGACAAATCTGAAAAAAGAAACATCTTCCATAAATAGGGCTGATAAGATAAAAAAATCTAACATAAAACAAATACATGAAGTGGATGTTCTTCTCAGCCCACATTTACAAAGAATTAATGGATATTCTTCACTAAGAATTAATGTACAGTTCCAAAGTTCGCCAAAATTAATAGCCTTCACAGCCAAATTATTCACTAACAATAGGCATACAGTTTTTAAGTTCACCTGGTATGAGTAAAGTTGCACATTAATAATAGACATAGTTTGGCCAATTCTCATATAGTGTTTTGAAGCCTTATACACTGTCTCTGATATGTACTCCAAGACAAGATTAAGGTACAACTCGTCTTTCTCAGTAGTGGAAAAGAAGCAGTGCTTCAGCTGAACAACATTTGGATGGTCTAGCATCCGCATGATTTGAAGTTCCCGGTTCTTATATCTCTTGTCTTGCAGTACTTTTTTTATAGCCACAAATTCACTTGTTTCCAGACACTTTGCCTACAGCAAAATATGTGGAGCAATAAATGCACTAAAATGTATATACCATTACACAAAACATAGAAAGACAAATTCTAATCATTTACCTGAAAGACAACACCAAAAGAACCGGTACCAACTACACGCTCTGCCATATATGATATTGTCTGGAATAAAAAAGCAATCAATTGAGCCAAATAGATAAGCAATCGAATTTATTCTTTTAAGAATTAACCAATAAAGATTTCCATTATCAATCAAATAGATTCCTATTAGCCAACAAATGGTCTGCACTTTAGTCAAGAACACTCATAGTATCATTTGCTGTAAAAGCTCAAAAATTAGTAAATGATCAAACAAATTCAAATACACAAACCCGTAAAAAAAAATATTAGACCAATTCTTCACTAGAACAGAGCGTTTGAAAGAAGATAATTAAGAGAATCATATAAACCACTAGAAATAGCAAACAGATATCTAGCAAGGAATCATATACATCACTAGATAATATGAAAGTCGAGAGAAAAAGACATGCCCTGGAACGACGTGGTTGACACCAAAACTTAAAGCATAAAAATTGAGATTACCTGTTTTGGTTGTCCATGACGGCCACCTACTGTAGTAGCAATAATCTGACCTGTTTCAGTTCCATTACCATTCACTACTGCAGCTTCCATATCCTGAATGTTGCACAAATGAAATAAGAATTTTGATCACTGTTTATCTTTAACTGTTATTTTCATACTTTCTGAAGTATTTTACACTTTCTAAATTCACATATTTAAAATAGTGATGAATAGCAAATGGAAAATACTAAATTTGAACACACATGACAGAGCAAGCATTAAAGATAAATTACTTAAAACGTTTATACAGCTGAATTGAAAGAATTAAAAGCATAATCTGAAAATCTCAAGCATAAATTGAGATAGAGAGTTACTGCTACAGTTTTATCCAAGGAAGCATGGAACCTGATACGGGATGCTGTAATATGAATATGCCGATATGATGATTTAAAAAAATAAGACAGGATACAAATACGTCCACACGTCCAATAAATAAATAAAATTAATTAATTTAACACAATTTCTTCATCCATATACCTACAATTTACCATTATAGACAAATTCTATCCATAATACTTTTTTGTGTTTCAAGCGTTTCAGCATTTGGATAAAATTGGTTTTAAGTTTAAGCTTATTGAATCTGTATTATTTTCTTTATATTTTAAAACAAAAATAAAATACAACTATATTATACAGTATCATGTAAGCCACATCCCACTGTGTCAATCTGTATCCTAGTAAAAATAATAATTAAATGTTTGACTACACCAAAACGTGTATTGGATACTCGATCGTGGTCCAAAGTTTTTACCAAAAAATCATGGGTTGTTGCATCTATCTCAATTACACAAAAGTTGCTTTAAAAAAAAAAAAAAAAAAACCTGAGCATACATTTTCATAATTCACCTTTTCATCATGGTTGTTGGTTTTCTCATCTCTAATTCTCATCTCATGCATTTCTCTTGGAAGATGATCAAAGCCAGACTTTTCCACTCCAACTGTTGAAGATGCTTTGGATACTGTAGTAGCATTATCTTTTGATGTTGAAGCCATATGCTGCTTTAGACCAGAGGCACTTCTTTCAGCTAGATTTGACTCTTCATTTGGTAGTTCAGTTTCTTGATCAACTTTTACTCTTTTTATACCAAAATCAGAACCCTAAGAAAAGTAAACTAATTATAGCCAAAATATGAAAATAAAATAACTAAATCTTTGTTTGATTGATATCAAACAATTTCACAATTTATCAGATTTTGAAAGACCAGTCTAACCATGAACTAACTTACAGAACAAAAGAACTTCACAAAATATTTTGAGTCATTCATACAACAAGTATCTAATTAAAAGAACTAATTGAGCGCAATAGAACTATAGAACAAGATATTCAATAAATGAAAGTACAAAATGAATTAATCAAAAATAGCATTTCCAAATAAAGCTTCCTTTGACAATCTTCTCCTTAATTAGAAACCATAAGACGTATTGCTTCTTTTTCTTTCCTATTCCACTGATAAAACCGATAATCAATCCTTGAAGGAACGTCATAACAATCATTTTAATCATATAAAAGCTAGACTTACAGGATCAGAAGAAATCGAAGTCCGACCAGATGCAATGCTCTTAAGCCGACGCATCATATTCATGGCAATTCCTTATAACCCTCCCCAAAAATTCACAGGAGAAACACTAATTTGACTTCAATGAAAAGGAAAAAAAATCCAAATATCAAACTAAATTAAAATCCAAAAAAACTGAAGAAAAAAAACAGAAAAAAGTATCCAGAAGAGAGAGAGATTCGATTTTCTCTCTCCTCCTCCGCACCGGTCCCTAAATTCTAAGAAGCCAGAAAAGAAAGAGCGAATGAGAGAGAAGGGGTAGACGAAGAAGAAGAGGAGGAAATTCTCTCTCCTCCCAATCTCATCTACTTCTATGGTGGTTTTCCCTCTCCAAAAATCGCCCACCAGGTGTTGAAGATTTTCTATTTTTCTCCAATTTTCTTCGTCAAATCTACTCATTCTGAACCCCGGCTTATGCGCGACTCAGTCAAACACTCATTTCTGACCGTCAATTCGTATGATGCTCATCTGACGGTGAAAATCGCATTCACTAATCAATATTCACTATTGCTAAGGGCGTGTTTGGAAAGGGGACTTGAAAAAGTGTTTATTCTTTCTAGTGTTTCCAAAGAAACCAGATTTGACTTTGAAAAATTGAACTCTTCTTGGTTTGTCGCTAAATAAAGAGTGATGATTTGATGATGCCAAACATGGTCTTATAACTTTAATAGATTATATCTTACAAAACAACAGGAGGCATATTTAACCGTTTAATTTTATACTCTGACCTGATACTATGTAAACAGTACTCAAATATTAAAGTTTTTAATTTTTAAAACTGGCGTCAAAATCGTTAGGTTCTTACATGGGTGAGAACCAGATCTAATCAAAATCGAACCATCAATTTTGGTTTGACTGCAATTCAGGACTGGTTATGCTCACCCCCTTTTCAAGAGCATAATTACTAAAATTACTAGTTAGTGAAGAATAATTTGATGTGTTAGTTCTATTTCTCTTTATTTAATCAATTTGAAGCATGGTCACGGGATCGTGCTCCTCTCACTCGTATCTAATTGGATTGTTTGTAGTCAACCATTTTGAGACAATAACCAAGTTCAACAAGTCTAGTACAATAAGATTATGTCACTTGTCTCACTACATTTTAGCTTTAGAGCATGCATTTTTGTTCATGTTGTATTGGATTAAAAGCTTGTCTTTTTGAACTAAAATTAATTGACATGAAGTTGAACCCTATCTATCTATCGATATAAATTATTAGGCATATATGGAAAAGACAGATTCAATCATTAAGATCACAATACATCAATATTTTTTTTGTCGTCCTGTATAGTTTTATTATTTACAAACGTGTATTGATCTAAATAGTGGACATCATTGACCCATTTTTTTTAGCCTCAATGGATCTTTGGGTAAACAAATTAGGGCTGAGTCAAGAATGCCTTATGTAAACTGTGGTCCAATGACGCGTGCCCGAGCCAAGAGACATATTTCATCCTTAACTCATTCTTTTTTTTTTGCAGGAAAGACTAATTTATGGGATTTTACGGAAGAGACTACTCACAAGGCCAAAGGAAGACCATTTCATGTTGTTACTTGGATTAGCTCACCTTCAACGGACTTCACTACTCCTTCCAACTTTGAGCCGGCTTAAGGTTGCAATTCGTCTACATATTGTTTCCATACTTATTTTCCATTTTTATATTTAAGATACTTGTTGGCTGAACTTTGAGTTGTTGATTATTATTTGGTTTAATTTTATGTTTTAGTAAGTCATTTTTGAGAGGTGCGCGGTTTACATGTAAACCGCGCCCTCATGCCCAATTTTTGGTATGTTAAGGGCATTTTAGTCCTTTTATATTTTTTTGTGAAACCTTAGGGTTTAATACCCCTTTTGCTGAATGGAAGATCAGTTTTGGAAAATTAGAAAAGAAACCCTTGTTTGAAAATGTGAGAACCGCGCAGATCCTCCCTCCTCTCGGCCATCCTCTTTTCCTACCCGAACTTGCTTATCTTTGTAGCGTTTTCTTGAGCAAGTTGGAAGGGTTACTGTCTCTTCCAAAGTATCACTCTTGTGGTGTTTTTGTAGTGTGGAGATAAGAGAAACGTTAGACCCCATGGAGAGTGCTTGATCCTTGATTAAGTCGAGTATATCCGATCCTCTCACGGAAGGAGGACAAATCGGGCTCCAAGGTTCATTTGGTATTTTCGAAGATTATTGTTGGTAAGAACTGGTTATTCTAGATCTATTCTTATTATATTTGGTTGTCATCATTTGTGTTACGAGATATAGTCGTCGTTCTTTGTGAAGATGGAGATATTCTGGAATTCTTATTAACCGCAAGAATCTGTTTTCTGTGTGAGCTGATTTCTGCAGTCGATTGTTGATCTGTTTTGGAGGCCTTACGTTAGTTTTTTTGATTATGTTCCTTCTAGAGATTTATTCTATATTGAGTGACGTTGCTGCCTGCCAAATTTGGTAATTGTTGGATTTATATGGAGTGAGATCTCTCTATTTTAATTATGGTCGCCAGATTTGCTCGGGTGAGGCCCTAGTTTTTGAGTTATGTTGTTTCGACCATAGGTGGAGATCTAGAGTGAATTTTGTAATGAATTTTTTGACACAATTTATCTGCTTGTGTCTAGTTTGAGCCTTCCAAATTGCGGCTCAAATTCACGTAAGAATTGGGAGTTTGATTTGTTTTATTGTTGATTGCTCGGATTATTCACAGTTTCTGGACAGATTTCATAAAGAGTGTTCTTGATGATCTTGAATCCTATCATTTGGTATCAGAGTTTTGGCTCACGTTTCTTGCTATATTTTTGTGATTAAAAGGGCTTATAATGAGTACGAGAAGTGAGGCTCACTATCACAACCCTAGAGATATGAGAAATAATTCAAATGCACCATTGCTTGAGGATACTCATGAACAAGCCGATCCTACTACATGAGAATTATTTGAAATGATCCAAAAAATGCAACAAAAGTTAGAAGCATCCAAAAATGACCATGTCCGTGGTCCTAGAACCCCGAGGCCTCGAAGAAGGCTTAGCACTTCCCTTGATTCAAGAGGTCACGGTGTTAGTGATTTTGGTGAAGAGTGGGAAGACACTGTTGATAGTGATGCATCTATTCCGAAGAGACAATCTAGTAGCAAACATGATATGAGACATGTTAAGGTCTCTATTCCTCAGTTCAAGGGCTCTAGTAATGGTGGTGACTTCCTAGAATGGGTTGAAAAGGTGGACCAGATTTTCGATTGTTATGATTATTCTGAAAAGACTAAGTTACAAATGGTTACATTGGAGTTCTCCAGATATGCTAGTATTTGGTAGGAAAACCTTAAAGCACAAAGAAGAAAAATGGGGGAAATTGAAATATGAAGTTGGGATGCCTTGAGGGAACTCATGAGGGGGCGATTTGTTCCTCCCCATTACAAGCAAGAATTATTCCTTCAACTACAAAACCTTAAACAAGGTTCATTATCAGTTGATGATTATTTGACCGAATTTGAAATTTTGAGGATATGATGCAAAGTGGAAGAACCTATGGAACAAATCGTAGCTCGTTTCATTAGAGGTTTGCAAAAAGAGATTAGTGATATGGTGGAATTACAAACTTATAATACTCTTGACGAAGTTGTTCAATTGGCGTTGAGAGTAGAAAGACAAAGAAAGAGGAGGATAAAAGAAGGTGTAACTCGGCCTTTCCAAAAGAGCAACAACCTTCCAAAAACGACTCCAAAGTGGGATGGAAAAAGTAATACTGTGAAACCTAGTGAAGAAAAGAAAAATTTTGGTGATACAAGCAAGCCTAGATCTAGAGACATCAAGTGTTTTAAGTGTTTGGGATTCGGCCACATAGCTTTGCAATGCCCGAATGCAAAGGTGATGATTTTAAAGGCAGAAACCAATGAGATAATTAGTGAGGATGAGGTTAAAGAATCAGTTGTTGACAAAGGAGAAGATGAAGAAGAAACTTTTTATGCTCTGGACGGTCCTCTACTTGTTGTTTTGAAACGTTCGATGGCTATTCAGAATCATGTTGATGAGCTACAACGAGAAACCATTTTCCACACTCGATGCATGATTAAAGAAAAGATTTGTTCGGTGATTATTGATGGAGGCAGCTGTACCAATGTTATTTCGTTGGATGTTATTGGGAAATTAAGGCTTGAGACCATGGCCCACCCCACCCCTTATAAGCTCAACTGGTTGAATGATAAAGATCCAATCAAAGTTACTAAACAAGTCAAGGTAGCCTTTTCCATCGGAGGTTATGAGGATGAAGCTTTATGTGATGTCGTACCAATGACAGCTAGCCACCTTTTACTTGGGAGGCCTTGGCAATTCGATAGGAGGACCAAACATGACGGTTATACAAACTATTATTCTTTCAAATTCAAAGGGAAGACAGTTAACCTAGCTCCTCTTAGTCTGGATCAGATTGTGAAGGATTATGAAAGTATGAATAAGAGTAGAACTAAAGCTTCTCTTATCATCACAAAGAGGGAACTTAAAAGATCTCTACTGTAAGGGGGGCCGATTATTCTTATGGTTTTTTGAGAAAGATTGGAAGAGCTGGGATCTATTCCCAACTCTGTTCGAAATTTGCTTGTTGAGTATGAAGATATGTTTCCAGAAGAACTACCTCAAGGACTTCCACCTTTGAGGGGGATAAAACATCAGATCGATCTTATGCCTGGAGTTTCTTTGCCAAATTGGCCTTCTTATAGACTAAGTCCCGAGGAGTCACTAAGTCTATGTGCCGTTCCCACGTTATTAGTACCATAGAAGGATGGTACAATGCGCATGTGTGTAGATAGTCGGGCCATCAACCAAATTACTATTAAGTATCGATTTTCGATTCCCAGATTGGAAGACATGCTAGATGAACTTAGTGGAGCGGCTATTTTCTCTAAGGTTGATCTCAAGAGTGGTTATCACCAAATTCGCATGCGGGAAGGTGATGAATGGAAAACGGCCTTCAAGACTAAATACGGCCTATATGAATGGCTTGTTATGCCATTTGGATTGTCTAATGCTCCGAGCACGTTCATGCGAGTAATGAATCATCTTCTTCGGGATTTCTTGAGAAAGTTTACCATCGTTTATTTCAACGATATACTTATTTATAGTGCTGATTTGTCAGCTCATCTCATGCATCTTCGATTATTATTTGAAGTTCTACGCAAGTCACAATTATATGGCAATCTCAAGAAGTGTTCATTCGTCCAAGATCGCTTTTATTTCTTGGGGTTCATTATTACTAAGGATGGCATGGAAGTGGATGAAAGTAAAATTGAAGCTATTCGAAGCTGGCCGATTCCAAAAAGTGTCTCCGAGGTGCAAAGTTTTCAAGGTTTGGCTTCCTTTTATCGTCGGTTTATTAAAGATTCCAGTTCTATTATGGCACCTATTACGGATTGTACTAAGAAAGGAAGGGAGGTCCATTGGTCCTCAGCTTGTCAAGCTAGTTTCGAGGCCATTAAAGAAAAATTATGTAATGCCCCTCTACTATCACTTCCTGATTTTGCTAAAGTCTTCGAGATTGAATGTGATGCTTCTGGATTGGGAGTTGGAGCCGTACTAATGCAAGAAGGAAAACCGATTGCTTATTTTAGTGAGAAGTTGAAAGGTACTGCCCTAAATTATTCTACTTATGATAAGGAGTTCTTCGCGGTAATACGGGCCTTGGAAGTATGGCAGCACTATTTGTTGTCCAAAGAATTCATTATTCATTCAGATCATCAAGCCCTGAAACACATCCGAAGTCAGGGCAAACTTAACAGACGTCATAGACAGTGGGTGGAGTTCTTGGAACGATATCCGTATATCATTAAATACAAGAAGGGGGAAACAAATCAAGTAGCCGATGCTCTTTCCAGGAGATTTGTTCTAATGACCGAATTAAATGCAAGACTTTTTTGTCTTAATTGGATCAAAGAGTTGTATCCTAATGATATGGACTTTGGTGGTATTTATCAAAGTTGTGTGAATAAAGCGGAATTTCCTTTTTCTATCGAGAACGGATTTCTCTTTAAGGGAGGCAAGTTATGTATTCCTATTTGGAGTCTACGTGAAGCACTAATTTTGGAGGCTCATTGTGGTGGTTTGGCTAGTCATTTTGGTAATTAGAAGACTATAGATGCAATTCAGGAGCATTTTCATTTGCCACATTTACGACGTGATGTGCAGAAGATTGTGAAGCGTTGCATTATATGTAAGAAAGCAAAGAGTCGTGTTCTTCCGCAAGGCTTGTATTTACCCTTACCCGTGGCCACTCACCCTTGGGTGGAACTTAGCATTGATTTTATATTGGGCATTCCAAGGACTCCGAGGGCAAAGGATTCTATAATGGTGGTTGTGGATTGTTTCTCAAAAATGACGCATTTCATTGCTTGTAACAAAACCGATGATGCTCCACATATAGCTAATTTGTTCTTCAAGGAGGTTATTAGATTGCATGGGGTTCGCGTTCTATAGTCTCGGATCGTGATACCAAATTCTTGAGCTCGTTTTGGAAAACTTTATGGCGCAAATTGGGTACCCGGCTGTTTTTTAGTACTTCCTTCCATCCACAAACTGACGGACAAACTGAAGTTGTAAATCGTACTCTCGGTGCATTGCTCAGATCCGTGCTCAGTAAGAAGTTGACTGATTGCGATGTACAATTACCCTATGTTGAATTTGCATACAATCGTAGCGTGCATGGAACTACACAACATACCCCTTTTGAAGTAGTATACGGATTCAACCCCCTTACACCCTTGGATCTTCTTCCCCTTCCGGTATCCGAGTACATTAGCGAAGAAGGAGCCAAGAAAGCCGTCATAATTAAGTCCCTCCACGAAGAAGTGCAGAAGAGTATAGAAAAGAAGAATTTCGAATACGCTAAAGCTGCGAACCGAGGCCGAAAAGAAGTTATCTTTGAAGTGGGAGATCTTGTTTGGCTACACTTAAAAAAAGAGAGATTTCCTCAACAAAGGAAATGCAAACTTTTGCCGAGAGCAGACGGTCCTTTCAAAGTATTAGAGTGCATTAATAATAATGCGTATCGTATTGAGCTTCCCGAGGAATATGGCGTGTCATCAACCTTCAATGTTCAAGATCTATCGCCTTATCATGGTGAGGAAGAATTGCTAGAAGAAAACTTGATTGAGCAACCCTTGGATTTGAGGTCAAATCCTCAATTACCCGGGGAGGATGATGTAAATCGAGGTCCAATGATGTGTGCCCAAGCCAAGAGACTTATTTTATCCTTAACTCATTCTTTTTTTGTAGGAAAGACTAATTTATGGGATTTTACGGAAGAGACTACTCACAAGGCCAAAGGAAGACCATTTCATGTTGTTACTTGGATTAGCTCACCTCCAACGGACTTCACTACTCCTTCCAACTTTGAGCCGGCTTAAGGTTGCAATTCGTCTACATATTGGTTCCGTACTTATTTTTCATTTTTATATTTAAGATACTTGTTGGTTGAACTTTGAGTTGTTGATTATTATTTGGTTGAATTTTATGTTTTAGTAAGTCATTTTTTAGAGGTGCGCAGTTTGCATGTAAACAGCGCCCTCATGCCCAATTTTTGGTATGTTAAGGGCATTTTAGTGCTTTTATGTTTTGTTGTGAAACCTTAGGGTTTAATACCCCTTTTGCTGAATGGAAGATCAGTTTTGGAAAATTAGAAAAGAAACCCTTGTTTGAAAGTGTGAGAACCGCGCGGATCCTCCCTCCTCTCGGCCATCCTCTTTTCCTACCCGAACTTGCTTCTCTTTGTAGCGTTTTCTTGAGCAAGTTGGAAGGGTTACTGTCTCTTCCAAAGCATCACTCTTGTGGTGTTTTTGTAGTGTGGAGATAGGAGAAACGTTAGACCCCATGGAGAGCGCTTGATCCTTGATTAAGCTGAGTATATCCGATCCTCTCACGGAAGGAGGACAAATCGGGCTCCACGGTTCATTTGGTATTTTCGAAGATTATTGTTGGTAAGAACTAGTTATTCTGAATCTATTCTTATTATAACCCTGTTTGGCTCACCCCCTTCGTTAGCTGTTTGATAGGGATACAATTCCCTAGGTTCCTAAAGTTGGAATGGATGGCGGAGCCATCGGCCTCTACCATATCGCATTCTCGCACATGCATAGGTGATAGTGAGATCCTAGGCCAAAGACCATCCTTTTCAGCCCTTTCCTTTGTTTTGGTTGTCATCATTTGTGTTATGAGATATAGTCGTCGTTCTTTGTGAAGATGGAGATATTCTGGAATTCTTATTAACCGCAAGAATCTGTTTTCTGTGTGAGCTGATTTCTACAGTCGATTGTTGATCTGTTTTGGAGGCCTTACGTTGGTTTTCTTGATTATGTTCCTTCTAGAGATTTATTCTATATTGAGTGACGTTGCTGCCTGCCAAATTTGGTAATTTTTGGATTCATATGGAGTGAGATCTCTCTATTTTAATTCTGGTCACCAAATCTGCTCGGGTGAAGCCCTAGTTTTTGAGTTCTGTTGTTTCGACCATAAGTAGAGATCCAGAGTGGATTTTGTAATGAATTTTTTGACACAATTTATCTGCGTGTATCTAGTTTGAGCCTTCCAAATTGCGGCTCAAATTCACATAAGAATTGGGAGTTTAATTTGTTTTATTGTTGATTGATCGGATTATTCACAGTTTCTGGACATATTTCATAAAGAGTGTTCTTGGTGATCTTGAATCCTATCAATGCCCATCATAAATATTTAATCAAGAAATAAAATATAAGAATTAAATTAATGTGGACACTGTGATGATCTGGATTAAGGATTTACCATAATAATCATATTTACTATGATTAAATGTGATTAAGTGATAATAAGTCATGAAATGAATTTGAAGAAGAAATTGACCAATATAATTTCATGAAATGATTATTGGGTTGGATTTTATTTTTACGTGGCCCAATTGCGCGAGCACAATGTGTGTGATTGGTGAGCTTCCACTGTAAGTTGTGAGTTGCGTGATTGTTCTCCAAGAGGAGAATCCGGTTCGCAGTGTGGTTCCCGAGGGGAAAGAGGGTCGGGTCATGACAGACACCCTTTCCTCCCTCATTCAATCTTGTGCACCTCCTCACCTCTATTTTGTCCACAATCGAATTTGATGTACAAGAACCTATGGGATTGCGACATTATATTCGTAGTTAGCACATTCATCATTGTAAATGAAAGTTGTTGCTTTGTATCAGTTAGAAATTAAATGATAATTGGAAAAAGAAAATATGATGCGGGACACCAGATTTATGTGGAAAAATCCTTTAGGGAAAAAATCACAGGCAGAAGAATAAATTTACTTTAAAGATCGAAATACAACAGTGAGTTTTGCGACTTTAGCTTACATGAATTTATAAAGAAAATGAAGCCTTAAATAAGATGTACAATGTGGGCTCACCATCCTAGCCCTATAGAATTCAGGTCACACCGAAATCAAACAATCTCCACCTTAACATGAATTCTATGAAGAAGATCTATAGCGTATGTTCGTTAGCCTGACTCAACAAAACAAATTCAAAACTCTAAATTCTGACAATCTCCATCTTGAAACAAATTCTGCTACAAGGAACCAATTTTTAAATATTCAAATTTTCTTCTTCCACACCCTTAAAGAAGATCTACAACGACGGTCTGCTTGCCCGTTTTAAAGAAAAATACAGATTACCAATATAAAAATCTTAAAGAGTAAATTCAGCAACTGATGTTGACCAGGTTTAAGAAACAGTTAAACCATGATAATGACATCTTCAAATCTCACAAAATGTCATCCAAATCTGTGCGAACATATCTTTCATTTTGACTTGCCATATCAAAATTATTATTCAAAATCTTTTAAAATTCCACTATCATTATCTTACTATAATAAAATATCCAAAATTAGAATATCTATTTTAATGATCTCATCGTAACAAAAATACATTCTTCAACAAATATCTTACTAAAAAAATCATTGGCTTCAATAAAATATTCATCACAAAAATTAAAGTAAAAAACCATGAATATCACAAAATTTTAAAAGAAAATATTCAGATATTTCTGTCATACAAAGCATCCACAAAATTAAATCAAATCAAATCATAATCGCAAATATCACAAAATTCAACACATGATTTGAATTTCAATGGAAAATAATATCCAAAAATGAGATATTCCTACGATTACAGATCTGCTATAAATCATTAAATTTAATCTCTCAAAAAATCTTATAGATTTTCAATAATTTTTATCTTTGACAAAAAATTAAACTTTGCAGATGAAATTTTTTGCGGTAGTTCCAATCAAAATTGACAGCAAGAATGGAGAACAACAATGCAAATATGTGGTGATTGATGATGAATAGATACCTTTCGATGATGAACCCGTTACTTGGAGGTACAACTCCTCCGAAAAACTCAAAAATAAGGAAAGATTGGAGCTTTTACGATGGACATGACAATAGTTTATAATGGTTGTTGGACGGCAAAGAAAAACAAATCTTCATAAACAAGACAAATGGTAGGGAAACAATTTTTTCTTTTTTTTTTCTCCTTTTCTTTTTAAAAAAAAAATTGTAATTTTCTGAAAAAATATGAAAACCTTGTTCGACACGAAGCGACTGGAGAGAATAGTTGTTTCGACAAATTTTGAAACCCGGATTCTATAATCTCTCGCCCAACCAGATTTTGATACCACTTGTTAGAAATTGAACGATAACCAAAAAAAGAAAATATTACGTGGGACACCAAATTTATGTGGAAAAACTCTTTTGAAAAAAAATCACGACAGATGAATAAATCTACTATGAAGAACGAAATACAATCGCGAGACTCTAGCTTACATGAATTTATAAAGAAAATAAAACTTTAAATGAGATTTACAATGCGGGCCCACCGACCTAACTCAATAGAATTCGGGTTAAACAAAAATCTAACAATATCAATGTCCTGGTAACTGTTTTCAATCTTGTCAATGAGGAGGCCCCAAAATTTGTTCCTTTTATTATCTGCCATTAGGTGAATTTAGCATAAAATTATTCTAAAACTGAGAAAAAATTCAATTTTCCGTTTTATTGAACCTTAGAATGAAAAATTAGTTCATAAATGTAAAAGATAAAAAGATATAAATTTAATAATTAAGCAACATAATGAAGCAAGGGGATAAAAGGAAATATAATAGTTGAAGTTTGGGTCTCATGGTTTCATTCCCAAATTACAGTGATCTCCGTCTCACAAAATTACGGTTTCACTCTCGAATTCATAATTAGAATCTATAACACTCTTGCGATACATCTAATGTCTCTAACTACATGAATCCTCCTTTTGCAAAACCCTAGCCACTGTGTTTAAAATTTATGCAGGGGTGTCACAATATTAAAATATGTGTGTTGTTGTAGAGTCCCTTATTGCTTCTAGTACAAAATTGTTTGTTGTGGACTGAAGTCTGCACGATTTTGTTATTGAAATTAGCCCAAAACATAAACCATTCATTTTTCACTTCTCCAATCGATATGAGATTGTGCACTCTCACTGCTATGGATTGGACTCTCACAATCAACAGTATCTTGGGTCATCCTTGCCTTTACAGGGTGGGTTGTCACAACGTGTTTTGGGCTAATCTCAAGAACAAATCATACGAGCTTCGACTTAAAGCGAACAATATTGTACTAGGAGCACTGATGGACTCCACAAATTTTATAAGAGCTAATTCCTAACCGAAAGTGTGACTAACGATGATGTTGGGTCCCCAAAGGGGGAGATTGTGGCAGCTCGCCCTATGAAGGCAAGGACAACCCAAGATGCTGTTGATTGTGAGGGTCCAGCCTATACCAGTGAGAGTGCACAATCTTACATTGCTTGGGAGAGTGAAAAATGAATGATTCATAAGTAGAGTGCTCCTCCTTACCTAGTACAACATATTTTGAGCAACCTCAAAACAAAACCGTGCAGATTTTGGTCCAAAGTGGACAATATTGTACTAGGAGCACTAGAGAACTCCACAGTTGTGGCACCGAACTATCTTCTTGTGCACACGCAACAGGGCTTTTGTATCGGTGTTGCTGGCTTGCAGTGCTCCAACTACAACTTTAAGCGTCAACGCACTAACTCTTTTTAGGATACAGTGTTGAACGTTATTTTCTTCGTTAAGCTTTCTCTTAACTCTTCACGTTAATATAATGCTTTTCATTTTTCATTTGAAAAATAGCATACTCATTCTCAAATCAAAACTAATTAACTAAAGAAATGTAAAATCAGATCAATTTAATTTATGATATAAAAATCACTTGTCATGAAAATTTCTTTCGAGGCTTTTGATTTTGACACTTGCCGATTGCTTTGAGTAAACCCCGTTGGCTAGTTCAGTGGGTGGATTCGTTCACAATGAGTCTTAATTAATATGATCTAAAAGGATAATGTAGCAAGCCTTTAACATGCTTAAATAATAATGCTCACAATTTAGCATTCTAATTGATTGAACAGAGAAATTAATGTTGGATGAATTTTACATTCAAAACAATACTTTAATTCCCAATTTAACGTACTAGATTCAACCATTATGTTTCTATAATTTAGGGATAAACAAAACAATAAATTACCAACCTTGATCCATGCTTTTGATGTAGACGTAGATGCGGAATGCTTTTATCGCCTTGATCCTTTTCCTTTAGTTTTCTCTTCGATGATCAAGAGGCGAATGGTTACCTTTCTAGAGAGAGATGGAAGATTTCTGAAACCCTTATGAAAACCCTTTCTTCAAAACCCTAATGTTCAAAAACCCTCTTAATGTTCCAACCTCTTCTAGAGAATATAAAGAGATTTATTAAAGAGAATTTACAGATTTGCCCTTTCATCTTACAGGGAACATATGTAAATACCCTTTCATTCATATATCTTTATATATATCTCTTTAACCATATATTTTATACTTTAATAAGGTCAAGGAGAGGAAATTAAAACCCAATCAACTTAATTTCTTTTACGCTTAACAATCATCACATTAAGCACTTTAATATTAAGTCAATAAACTTTAATTAACATGGACCACACAATAGATTATTAAAATAATCTAACAATCTCCCACTTGGGCCATGTTATAGTAACTTTAATAAAATCGATTTTCAGCTATTACTTTTCAACTGTCACAACTTGTAATTCACAATTCTTTCTATAGTGTACTATAATGTGAATTTATCAAGTGTTCTTTTCATAATGAATTGTATAATAGGATCATGGCAGTCACAAGTCTTTATTGACGACATGATTCTTTCCATGTATCACAATTAACACAATTAATCAATTCTTTAATCGAGGAACACTATATATATATATCTTTCAACTTTAACTTTTCATAAAGTTTACATATTATTCATAAATAACTTTAATTGTATACACCATCATATGAATAATAAACATCCATACAAAAACATCTTCTTTAATTGAATTCAAAGGTGTAATAAGATACAAGTTATACTTTTACAATCACATAAACTAGGATTTGTCACATAAATCCATCCTTACAACATGTTCTTTAAAGGTTTTGGGTGGCAATCCTTTCGTCAATGGATCCGCTATCATTAAACTTGTGCTTATATGCTCAATGCACACCTTTTGTTTTTGTATCTCTTCTTTGACTGCCAAGTACTTTAAATCCATATGTTTTGCTCCTTTCGAGTACTTGTCATTCTTCGAGAAGAAAACAGCTGCGGAATTATCACAATAAATTTTCAGCGGTCTAACTATACTGTCGACCATTCCTAGACCCTAAATTAAGTTCCGCAACCACAATGCTTGAATTATAGCCTCAAAACATGCCACAAATTCAGCCTCCATAGTGGAAGTAGCAATCGAAGATTGTTTTCCACTTTTCC
Source organism: Begonia loranthoides (assembly GCA_022433065.1). Taxonomy (NCBI): domain Eukaryota; kingdom Viridiplantae; phylum Streptophyta; class Magnoliopsida; order Cucurbitales; family Begoniaceae; genus Begonia; species Begonia loranthoides. Next base: position 150,655 of record CM039468.1, on the reverse strand, counting down.
AAGACACGGCTCCCCTAGCTAACAGGAACACATAACCGAAGGTAGATTTCCTCGAGTCTACACATCCGGCATAATCTGAATCTGAATATCCAATCACCTCAAGATGACTCAATTTTCTGTAAGTGAGCATGTATTCCTTTATTCCTTGTAAATACCTAAGGACTTTCTTTGCAGCTTTCCAGTGATCCATTCCAGGGTTACTTTGATATCGACCCAACATCCCTACTGCAAAACTGATATCTGGCCGAGTACATGTCTGAGCATACATTAAGCTTCCTACAGCTAATGCATAGGAATAGATTCCATTTCTTTACGTTCCAAATCACCTTTTGGACATTGTATTTGACTAAACTTGTCCCCTTTTTGAATTGGAGCTACACCAACGGAACACTTATCCATTCGGAATCTCTCAAGAATTTTATTGATATAACCTTTCTGAGACAATCCCAATAAACCCTTTTGTCTATCACGGAATATCTCTATTCCAATTACATAGGATGCCTCACCCATATATTTCATTTCAAAATTCTTTGAGAGAAAAGCTTTTATGTCATGTAACATTCCCTTATTATTTGCAACAAGAAGAATATTGTCAACATACAATACTAGGATACAAAACTTACTCCCACTGACCTTCATATAGATACACCGATCAAGGGTGTTCTCTATAAAACCGTATGACGTAATGGTATCGTTAAACTTAATATACCATTCTCTGGAAGCTTGTTTTAATCCATAAATTGACTTATTCAATTTACACACCAACTTTGCATTTCCAGGAAATGAAATCCCTTTTGGTTGATCCATGTACACTTCTTCCTCTAAGTCACCGTTAAGAAAGGCGGTCTTTACGTCCATTTGGTGAAGCTCTAAATCATAATGAGCTACCAAAGCCATAACTATTCTTAAAGAGTCCTTCTTTGAAACCGGAGAGAAGGTCTCTTTATAGTCAATGCCGTCTTTCTGAGTATAACCTTTGGCGACAAGTCTGGCCTTATACCTTTCGATATTACCTTTTGAATCACGTTTGGTTTTGAAAATCCATTTACAACCGACGTATTTCTTTCCTTCAGGTAACTCTACAAGTTCCCAAACTTTGTTGTCATCCATCGATTTCAACTCTTCTTTCATAGCATTTAACCATTTTTCAGAATCATTACATTCCATGGCTTGATTAAATGAGTCTGGATCTTTGTCATTACTCAAGTCACATTCCTCTTCAAGTGAATAAATCACATAATTATCAGAAATAGCTGGTCTCCTTTGCCTTACAGACCTTCGCAATTCTGGTTCTTGTGATGGTTCACTCACGACTTGATCATCATTACTATGCTCTTCATTGATGCGTTCACTTTGATTGGTTTGAATATTCATATGTCGTTCTGGTATGTTGTTGGACTGTGATACAACAAAAGGAATGACAACTTGATGAGAAGTACTAGGTGTTATTTCTTCCACCCGATTCTCTTGAATATTCACATTTCGTGATTCATCACTCCCACTGAACTCACAAATCTCAATGAATCGAGCATTTCCAGATTCAACTATTCTTGTACTATTATTTGGACAATAAAATATGTACCCTTTAGACTTTTCTGGATAGCCGATGAAATAACCACTGATGGTTCTTTCATCGAGCTTCTTTTCATATGGATTATATATCCTTACTTCTGCTGGACAACCTCAAACATGGATGTGTCTTAAACTAGGTTTCCTTCCCGTCCACAGTTCATAAGGTGTCTTAGGAACTGCCTTACTAGGAACCCTATTCAGCAGATATGCAGCGGTTTTCAAACCATGCATCCACAACGATAAAGATACATCATTTTGATTTATCATACTCCTAACCATTTCGATAAGAGTACGATTCCGCCTTTCAGCTACACCATTTTGTTGTGGTGTTCCCGGCATTGTATACTGTGCACAAATGCCTTGACTTTCGAGAAACCTTGCAAATAGACCTTTGTTTTGTCCATTCTTATCGAATTTTCCGTAATATTCACCACCTCTGTCTGATCTCACCACCTTTACTTTTCTATCTAATTGCATTTCCACCTCATTGATGAATATTTCTAGAACATTCATCGCTTGAGACTTTTCATGCAGTAGATACAAATAACCATAACGTGAGAAATCATCTATAAAAGTGATAAAATACTTTTCACCCCTCCATGAAGAAATGTCAAATGGACCACATATGTCGGTATGTATCAATTCTAAAAGTTCACTACTTCTTGTGGCGGGATACTTTGATGTGTGTTTAGTTTGCTTTCCTTTAATGCAATCTATACACACGTCCCAGTCATCAAAATCTAATTGAGGTAAAATATTACTTTTCATTAACCTCATCATCCTTTCTTTAGATATGTGACCTAGACGTTTATGCCATAAGAAAGCAGAACTTTCATTTGTTGCATTACGTTTAGTTCCAATCACATTATCAACATTAAACAGAGATTCAATATATTTAGCATTGAGATGAAAACAGTATAAACCATCCTTTAAAATACCAGAACCATAATAGTATATTTGTTTATACAATTTAAAAACATCATTACCAATCTCAATATTAAATCCTACATAATCCAACTTTGCAACAGAAATTAAATTCCTAGCACATTCAGGAACATAAAGACACTCTTCTAGATCCAGGTGGTATCCAGTATCCAGAATCAATCTATACGTCCCAATTCCTTGTATCCGTGCCTTCATTCTGTTTCCCATATATAGAAATTTTTCATTCCCGTTTATGGGCTGGATCGAAAGAAATCCCTGCGTAACATTAGACACATGAGTAGTAGCTCCAGAATCTAACCACCAAGTATTACTAGGCACTTCTATAATATTTGATTCAAAACATACTGAAACAAATAATGTACCTTTTTTTTTGAACAAAGCTTTTCTTTTCAGACAATCCCTTTTGATGTGTCCAGCTTTGTTACAGAAGTAGCACTTAAGCTCTTTTCGGATTTGGCCATCTTTCATCTTTAATTGACATTTTCCCTTCTGTTTGTTCTTCTTACTTGGCTTTCCTTTGCTACTATGGCTTCCTTCTGAAACGTCAAATTAACAGTATGGTCATTCATTTTCTTCAACCTCTCTTCTTCTTGAATCAACATGACCTTAATTTCCTGAAAGTTCCATTTATCTTTAATGGTGTTGTAATTCACCTAGAACTGGCCAAACTCAAGAGGAAGTGAGTTGATGATAAATTGAACCAAAAATGATTCACTCACATCCATACCCAACGTTTTCAGCCTTGCTGCCAAATTGGCCATGTTTGTTACATGATCATGAATGGATTGAGACCAATCAAATTTCTTGGTCGTCAACTCACTCATTAGATTCCCTACAATAGACTTATCTGTAATGTCTGATTGAGAATATTCTTTAATTTTAGACATAAACTCCTTTGCTTCATTTGTCTTTGACATTGATGGCTCAACATTTTCAGCCATCGTCATTTTCATCAAACTCAAACTCAGCCTGTTAGACCGCTCCCAAGTCTCACTGTATGACTTGTCAGCTTCCGTACTGGTCTCATTAATAGCTGGGGGTCTATCACAAACTAATGCTAGGTCTAAATCTAATACACCCAGTTGAAACTGGATTTGTTCAGACCAATCAGCATAGTTCAAACCATTGAACTTGAGTAAAGAATTTCCAGAGGCAAATAAATTAATAGTGGCTGCAAAAACAAAATACATGCTCATTCATTCACTAAATCAAATTCAGATAAATAACCATAATTTTATTTATTTAAGTTTACCTTTGGGTAATCCTTAAGTAAATAATCGATAATTGATGTTATTATATGAACTTTAATAGACTTATAAACATATTTAACATAACATGATAAATATATTTGAATATTTAATCATATTAATTAAATATATAAATATGTCACTTTAATATTATTAATTATAAACATTGGTCCACCTTTGGGTGACCTACTAGTCTAAAATTAATAATTTCCTTTCAATAGCATCACCATAATTTATTTCTTTAAGTTCACCTTTGGCTAATCCTTAAAGAAATAATCGATAATTGATGTTATTATATAAACTTTAATAGACTTATAAACATATTTAATATAACATGATTAATATCTTTGGATATTTAATCATATTAATCAAATATGTAAATATGTCATTTTAATATTATTAATTATAAACATTGGTCCACATTTGGGTGACCTTCTAGTCTATAATTAATAATTTCCTTTCAATAACATCACCATGATTTTGTCACTTTAATATTATTAGTTATAAACATTGGTCCACCTTTGGGTGACCTACTAGTTTATAATTAATAATTTTCTTTTAGTCCATCACGAGTATTAGATCAATTATTGCATTAATCAATACTCTTCACGCATAATTTTGATTAAAATTTTCTACCTTTACACGAAATAAATTCTTCCAATATGTAGAAAACAATTATGCAGAAACCCTAATTATAGAAAAACCCTAATTTTTCATGCATAATTCTTATAGAAGTTTCCTACCTTTACACGAGATAAATTTCATTCAATATGTAGAAAACAATTATCCAGAAACCTTAATCATAGAAAAAACCCTAATTTTTCATGCATAATTCTTATAGAAATTTCCTACCTTTACACGAAATTAAATTCATCTAATATGTAGAAAATAATTATGCAGAAACCATAATTATAGAAACCCTAATTTTTCATGTATAATTCTGATTAAAAAATTTCCTACCTTTATATGAAATAAATTTCATCCAATATGTAGAAAATAATTGTGCAGAAACCATAATTATAGAAACCCTAATTTTCCATGCATAATTCTAATTAAAAAATTTCCTACCTTTACACGAAATAAATTTAATCAATTATGTAGAAAATAATTATGCAGAAACCTTAATTATAAAAACCTTAACTTTTTCATGGCAAATCAATACGTTAATTACCGTGCTCTGATACCAATTGTTAGATGAATTTTACATTCAAAACAATACTTTAATTCCCAATTTAACGTACTAGATTCAACCAATATGTTTCTATAATTTAGGGATAAACAAAACAATAAATTACCAACCTTGATCCATGCTTTTGATGTAGACGTAGATGCGGAATGCTTTTATCGCCTTGATCATTTTCCTTTAGTTTTCTCTTCGATGATCAAAAGACGAATGGTTACCTTTCTAGAGAGAGATGGACGATTTCTGAAACCCTTACGAAAACCCTTTCTTCAAAACCCTATTGTTCAAAAACCCTCTTAATGTTCCAATCTCTTCTAGAGAATATAAAGAGATTTATTAAAGAGAATTTACAGATTTGCTCTTTCATCTTACAAGGAACATATGTAAATACTCTTTCATTCATATCTCTTTATATATATCTCTTTAACCATATATTTTATATTTTAATAAGGTCAAGGAGAGGAAATTAAAACCCAATCAGCTTAATTTCTTTTACGCTTAACAATCATCACATTAAGCACTTTAATATTAAGTCAATAAACTTTAATTAACATAGACCACACAATAGATTATTAAAATAATCTAACAATTAAAACTACACCTCGAGTGTTCTTTTTAACATAAAATATTCTCCATTTTCAAAGATTGAAGAAAGAACACTATTTGAGGCTGAGTGAGTCAATGCCCGAACCTCCACAACAATCAGGCTCATGTCACACTACAAGCACCCATGACATGTCACACCACCTTAGTATCTAGTCCCCTCATGTGGTTCGTTCTTGACTCGAACACCCTCCCCGACTCGCTAAGACGACATATCTTAAAACTATAGTCCCACTGGTACTTTTCTAAGTCGATGACAGTCACAGAACATAAGTAATACATTACCATGATTTCAAAACTTGGATCAAGAGCGCCAACTTGGCCGTTAGTTGTTGCATTGAAGAGCAACCTTGATCTTTTGCACGGTGCAGGAAATGAGATTGTTGACCGTCTCCACCGACTCCACCGTGAGCTTGGCCGTTGGGAGGTTGTTCACCAGGATTTGAAAGGCTACAGTGAGGAGAGACCCACCACCGCTACGTGGTCGTGGGCCACGGCCATCCTTACCTTCTCCAAATTTATTGTCATTGATTGCTTCGGCGGGGCCAATCAACCCTCGTCCGTCAGGTACTATGGCGAATCCAGATGGTAATAGTGCCACGTAGGTTGAATCTCCGCTGTTCATCATAATTTGCATGGCAGCAATGTCAACTGGGGCGTACACAACTAATGATCCCGCAGCGTCTATACATGTCTCTTGGAGTATTAGCATACTGCTCCGATCGGCATTCATAGCCTGCAAAAATTCAACAATTAATATATTTTAAATTTAAATAAAAATATAAATTTAATCAATAATCATAGTGCTTGCACATTTATATAATTATGGATAATGGTAAACAATTCTATGTTTCATTATCTAATAATTTATAATAATTAATCCACCAATAAATGAATTACAAGGTAAAATATAAAATTAAAATACAAAGGTAAATAATTAGTGGACTAATAAAAATAAGAGAAATTAACAAAACAACTACTAAACTATGAGACCAATGACAAGTCAACCACTAAACAATTCTTGCTAACAAATAAAACACTCAACTATGAAAAATGAACGACGCAAACATTGTATTAACCTATTGAAAGAAACGTTAAAAATTAGAAGAATTTTCAAAATGGAAAATTTTCCGTTAACCTATTTGAAATCAATTTTGGTATCAAAATAGAAGATTTAAAGTTAACTATTTATTAAAAAATCAATCTACTCCAAGCTAAACATATTTCTGATTCATTAAGGAAACTCGTCGAGAAACAGATTTAAGAAACGTTAAGCTGTTCGGAATCAATTTTGATATCAAAATAGAAGATTTCTAGTTAACTGTTTGTTGAAAAATCAATGTACTTCAAGCTAAATATGTTTCTGATCCATTGAGAAAACTTGCCAAAAAAATTTGTTTTCAACAAAGAATTCAGCAGATGGAAAGCAAATAGTATTTTTCATTGTGGAAATAATAACTATTTCTTGAATTTTATTCCAAGAATTTAATTTCCGCAACATTTTTCCTGAGTTCTATTATAAGGATTTACTTTTCATAACAGAAAGAAAATATTTTTTTTATAAAAAACATAATAGCAATATTTGTTCTTTTATATTTTATAGTTAAGTATTTTATTTATTAGTAAAAATTATTTATAGGTGGACTTGTTATTGTTATTTTAATTTGTATGGTTAATTTTTCTAAAAATTAAAAAAAAAATATATATATATATATATATATAAAAGTAATTAAATTTATCGACAGCCTATGACTTAAAGTCAGCCATCTGACACGATAAGATTATTCACTTTTTGAAAAATGACACTTCTAAAAAGTCAGTTTTGGAAAAAGGAGAGAGAGACAGAGGAGAGAGAGAGAGCGTACGCTAGCTCGTAGGAGAGAAATGCAGTTGCGACGGTCTTGACCTTTGGAAATGTGGGTCATCTCCTGCATGGGTCCGCCGTTGGATAGAACGTCCCACTCACTCCTCAGTCGTTCATCGCGAAGAAAGTCGAACAACCGCTCCGGGGAAACCGGAAGCCAAACAGACGTGGCGGCGCTCAGCACAATTCCAGGAGGCTCCCCGGGATCATTGACGCTCTGTCGGGTCATCACCCGGACGTTCTCATCCATGTTTCCGGCGTTAAGCTTGCTCCATTCATGCACCGTCGATGCGCACACTCCAGCACAGAAGTTTTCGGTCATCCTCCCGGCCAACTTCAACATGCTCCGGTGACCCGTCGGAGTTATACCTACATCAAATTCTCCTAGTTAGATAAATTTAAACCTACAAAAAATCTTTTGAGAATTCACACCAGTTTGGTTGGGAGGCGGAAGGGGGGAAGACATGAGGATAGCGAGACATTGGCATTGGCGTTGTAGGGTGGCGACCCATCGTCGAGCTCCGAAGCCGATGCCGGAGCTTAGTAGGGGGCGGTAGAGCTGGTGGACTTGGCTTTCGTCGTACTCAGCATGCTCCACCCACGTGACCTACATTTTCCATAGTCATAACCTTAATAACTTTGACAACATAGTATTTACTTTCCCAAATATTATATATATCTATATAGAAACTTAAAACCTAAACCCTAGAACGTGTTCATGGCACTGCAGAATCTATGTATTTGAACAGATAATCATTTAAAGTAAAGATTTAGAGATGAAAATTTATAAAGAATTTATTAAAAAAAAAACAAAAAACAAAAAGCAAACTTAGATGTTGATATCGAGTTGTGAGAGCACGAAACCCTAGACATCTCCAAAAATAAAAATACAAAAAGGGCAGCCTTTGAGTTTTGACTATTGAAGGCTTTGTTTTGTGGGTAAACGCAGACCCACACTCATAGGACACTGTAACAAGGTCAGAGGGTGTTTGTTTGGATGAATTTATTTCAACAAAAGGTATTAACAATTAGAGGGTGATTAACGAGGTCAGCATAAAAGGGCGTGGCATAGAAGCATCAATTATCAATGTCTATTTAAATTATTATACAACTTATATTTAATATAAACAAAGACTAAGAAATTTGATAGAACAATTGCAAATCTAGATTCGACCGACTATGCATTATAATATTGTTGCGACCCAGGAATATGACACAGTCCAACCACTCATAAGATGTCGGACACTAACACAAGATTTTTTAGGGCATTGGGTATGGAATTGTCGATGCTTATGAGGTGAGTGAATGAGTTTTGTTCAAACAAGATATTGTCAGTGTTTATAGTACAATATTACCCACTTTGGGTTGAAGGTCGCACGATTTTGTTCTTGAATTTAGTCCAAAACGTATTATACTAGATAATTGTACTTATAAACCATTCACAATCTCACTTGTATGGATTGGACACTCACAATCTCACCGGTGAGGCCTACACCAATTTGTTTTTTTGAGTATAAAAAGAAATACTTGTGTACTAGTCTTTTTCATCTTCCCTCGTTATATTGACTAAACCTGCAACGATCTTTGCAGACACATTCCATCGGTTGTCTCAACCAACACATTAAACATGAAAGGATAACCACACACCCACTTTTCAAAAATTCAATAAATATGAAGGATCCAAGCTCAAAGCCTAACTCATTTAATACAATTACCAACTTGAAGATTCATAATATGCAGACTGAAACTGTCCTTTTAACTAAAAAGATTAGAGAAAGCATCTATGAATTCATATCTTAAGAAAATTGTTAGGTGTTCGTCTCGATCGTTCTTGTTTATAAAGAAAATCGAGATCAAAATAAAGGAAAGAAAAGATCGAAAATTTACCTTGGAGCACCCATTTGGCATTTCTTGGATGACACAGCCAGAAGGAAGCCTCCTGGAATTAACTTCTTTCATGGTGTCAATGGAGACATCGACAACGACCCAGACCCCTTCGGCGTGCTGTTTGCTGAAGCGAAGGAAACTAACCGATCGACTCGGAACCAACGGAGACAGTACTTGAAATTCAGCGTGCATCTGGAAATCATCATGCAAACTTTAAACTTCAAATCCTATGTTGTGTTTTTTTTTGGCATGTTTTAAATCATGAGAGTAAACAAATACCAGTTGCAATGCTCCATTTCTTGTTCCTCCCACTCCGCTCGATATCACATCGGTCGTGCTCGTTCTAGCAATCAAACAAGGAAACATCTCCGCCCAACTATTCTGATAGAAATTCCAAAGAAAACGAGAAGAAAATCAGCTAAAACAAGGACATAATACGATGAAAAAACTCGAGGTAAAGGCGGTCACTGACCGAATCCATCAGCGTTTCGACGAGAGCGATGGTGTTAATGATAACGAGGCCGGTCTCTCTAGAAGCCTCCCTTGCAAAACCATTTGATTTTAAACCAGTGCAGGGAGAAAATATTTTCATATACTTCTCCTGGTTCAGGATTTCTCTTCCCATTTCTGAATTTCTGGTCCAAAGAGGATCGTCTGTCTGCGCTATTTTCACCAGTTCATCCATGGCGCCCAAGGCTAGCTCTAGAAACATGGACCTATCCACAGAACTATGCGGATTGTTGACAACTCCGATGGCAAAGTCCGGGGGTAGAGGCATGGATGCAGTCATAGGGAGGCCACCAAAGCCGTTCATTCTAACCCCAAGCTCTAAATTTGAGCCTGAAAGTGGAGTAGCAACAGGTCGACCAAGAAATTTTCCGGCCAGGAGGAAAACACGGTCTAACTCGTCTTTCAATCGGGCATTTTCGATCCTCAGTTGCTGTTCTTCAAGTGATATTTCAGTATTCATCACAGGACCACCGCAATTGGTGCAAATTGGGTTCCTCATCGCCTCCCTAATCGCCAAGTTCTCCGATCTGAGCTTGTCGTTTTCTTGCCTCAGCAGCGTATTCTCGTGCCTTTCCAACTGAGTCTGGTGAAGAATTAGCTGGAAAATCTTACTCTCTACCCATAGATCAAAGAAAATAGAGAGTTGATCTGACTGTAAATGCATACCTTCATCTGGGTTCGACGATTTTGGAACCAGAACTTAACTTGTCTGGTTTCCAAACATAGCCTCCGGCTAAGCTCTAATCTTTGCTTCTCATCGGGATGAGGGCACTCCTTGAAAACTCTGAACACAACTGAAAAATTCTCATTCAAAGAACTTTGAAATATTCTTATGAAATTTCTAGTCTTTGTTTCTGTTTATTGTAATCATCGGAGTTTAATCAATTTTTTTTTTCTCCAAAAGCCACAAAAAAATTATGAAAAACCGGCCATACAGTTCGAGTTCTTGGATTTGCTGAGGAGTGTGTCGGTGGTATCGTTTCTTTCTCGGTGGCTTGTCGCCGGTGGCATCTTGTTCGTCGCCGGAGGCGCCATCCATGTTATCACTGCCGGATCTGCTTTCGTGCTCTAATTCCTCTCTACTTCTTCTCCCAAGGTTATGCTCGAAAGCTTCAGCCATTCTGGGTGGCGCCTCCAAATTAGTATGCTACCCGAAATTCCAAAAAAGAAAAAAGAAGACACAGATCCATTAGAACTTATGAAAGAAAAAGTCCCAGAAAATGGAAACTGATTGAGTTTTTTTGAGAAAAGTACAAGCGCGAGAGAGAGTCCAGGAGAGCTGAAAATAGAGGATTTAGCCAGAGAATGAGAAAAAACTCGAGGGTCAACAGTGGCAGAAACGGGCATGTTGTTGAATTGGAGATGGCTGCTTCTGTTATCGTCTATTAACAATCTGGCACCTCCACCGCCACGACCATGGTTAAGAAGACTCCTGGAGCTCATCAACGGAAACCTTGTACCTTTATTCTCTTTCAAATTACTCACTCTTTTCTTCCTGTCTCATCCAGATTTTTCTCCCTTCGAAGTTCAGAAAACCACTTTCAAGACGAACTTTTCTTTCAATTTGGCGAACCCATAAAATATTAAAAGTATGAAACACTAATCAAGGAAAAGCTGTTGTTTTGGTGAAAAGTTAAAGCTACGGAGGAGAAACCCAAGAGAGGTAGAGGAGACGGGAGCATGAAAATCCAAGCATCTCCAACTTCCTCTCACTCCACAAGAAAAAAATTCTAGAGAGAAAGATAAGGAAGGCAAGCAACAGCTTTTCTTGTGTGTTTTGTTCCTCGTTCTCTATCCCTCTCTTTCCAGTACTTTTGCGTGTTGTTGGAAGATAAAAATACAGAGAAACCCTAGTTAAGGGTGTGGGAGAGGAACTGCTTCTGCATGGCGGAAGAAACAGAACCAAAAGAAAGTGAAAAAGGGCAAATGGATTTTTCAGAGAGAGAGAGAAAAAGGGGAGAGAGAGAGGGATAAAAAGGAAGGTTCAGTTCCGACTTCAGATAAAAGTGAAATGTGGACTGTTCGAAGCCACACAAATGAACACATCCAAAACAGGTGGGTTGACCAATTTCACCGTCATCAGTCATTCTCCTCTGTCTCTCTCTCTCCCCTTTTTCTCTCTCCTCCATGGAAGTCTGTGAAGGCAATGGCAAAAAGTCCAAATCTATCCGTTTTCTACTACCCTTTTTCTTTTACTCACCCTTTTATGAGGTTTTGGGATCGGTAAAGTTAAAAGTATGGAACCAAATCATGAAGAAAATCTAAAATGTTGATTGTTCTTCTTGCCATTATTTTAAAAACACAAATCTTAGTAACATGGAAGCAAAACTTTTGGAAAACTTGAAATAAAAATAATTGAGTTGTATAAGACTTGGGTAATCAATTTCTAACTCGTAATTGAACATACTAATTTAGTTGAATTGACCAATTGAATCAAGGTATCTTACAAAATAAGTCATTTGGGTTGCTTCATTGGACACAATTTCAAGATAATACTTGGAATCATGGATTGAATACTTGGAATGGTGTTTCAAACTTTGTAAAATGACTAAACGTTGATTGTGTTAGGCCCCTCCCCTCACATGTGCTAGCCCAGTTCCTTTCTTTACTCGGATTTACCCTCTCAAATTTGGTTCAATTGCATTTGGCAACTACCATTGTTCATGATGTGATCCTAAAAACTCTTTGATTGCTCCTCAATTATTGCCTCTCATTGTTCATTCCTTTATATCCTTCACAAGATTGTCTACAGTAAATCATGGGGAAATTATTGGTGCTTTCTCAATTATTGTCTGATCAATCCTCTCATGAATCTTGTAATAGTCAAATGAGAATAGTAAAGAAAAATGAATGAACATGGAGATTTATGCTAACAAACTAAAATGACTCACAGGTACTTCAATCTTAACGATTTTTATCAGATCTCAATCTTCTTCTTAAAATAAAAAGTTGTAAATACAACTCAATATTTAAGTAGGACACCGATTGCAATGAAATTATTTTGCATCACCTCCAACCAGTTCTCAACACCCTGATGGTCAACTTCGCCGATAAACATCTGTGGGTTTTATACGTCCCAATTGCATGAAAAAGTTCATACAATGAGTCTCATGATCCTAATTGTTGCTATCTCTAGATAGATTTTGAAACACATGTCTCAAAGATACTATAGGATTCCTCCACTGTGACTCAGCAATCTACATAGTAGGTGCTGCAGATGCATGGTTTCTAAGAACTCTTCTTGGAAAAAATTTTAGAATTTGAAAAAATTATAATTGGATTAAAAAACGTCCTTAGACACAGTAATAGCAACTCACTTATACACTATTTACACTGTCTATCTTATTGATGTTACTTTTCAAGATGGTAACTTATCTCTGATAGCAAAATTTCTGACACGCCACAAAAGAGACCAAAGACAGAATGAGGAACGACTCGATCAGATAATTTATTTATTTAACAAATAACGGAAGATTTAAATAAGAGAACAAAATCAGGGCCCAAATGGAATAGGCTAAAACCATGGTCCATCAATAACATTAAAGTTAGTGCAGTAACATAAATCCATAATAAAAAAATAATATGTCGGTAAGTATAGAGAAAATTAAAAATTTAATTTGAAGTAATAATTCTAACAAAATCTAACCTCACTAAAATTCCCTCAAAATTAAATAAAGATAATAAAATCTGTCAAGCTCACTCCTGATCTGGCAACTGAAGATCCTCTACACTAAATCCTTAAAAGAATGAGAGTTGTATGGGGTGAGTCGACTAACTCAGTAAAAATGAACTTTATATTCAATAATATAATAAAAAAGAATATATGAGTATGCCAAGTTAAAATAGGTTATGCAATATCGAACAAAACACAGTAGGAAAAATTTTCAAAATAACCCACTATAGTGTGGTATGTCACATAAAATAATCTACTACTCTAAATTTAAGTGAAAGTGGAGTTATTCATGGATTACGAATATACCATGACATCAACAATAACATTAACGACAATACTCGGCGATCACAATAGCCACAAATGACCCTGATCATGTTTAGAGTTTTCATCTCAGAGACATGACACATACAACTGTCTCATTACTCTAATTAACAATAACAACCAGACACATATAATTTAGTTTTTGAAAGCTAATAGTTGTCTTAATGAGTTTCAAATCCAAAACCATTCTACTATGTTATATTATACAACTCAAGTAAAAAATAGGCTATGGAATTGATGGAATTGGTCATGTATATATTGAGTTATGAATGTTCGAAGTTGGATAAAAACAGTGGGGCGAAACTGAAAAATTGGTGTATGTTTTACGTTACAAGGATATGAGTGGATACTATGAAGCTCATCATGTTTTAGGTTTTGCAATTCAATGAACTCCTTGTTAAGTTGTTGTGATTGTCATAAGACCACAAGGTAAGAGATATTTGTATGTTTTTGGCCACTTTGGCCTAAATCACAATATGCTTGGGTAGATGCTAGGGTAGGATTAGGACATGGTTTGAAATTTTAGGATATATGAGGATAGTATTGTTGATGTAATAGATATTAGATTATTTGTTCTGATGATGACAATATTATTTGTTTGATTAAGTTGTTTATTACACATTTGTTTGAATTAAATAAATACGTTTATTCATTATTGGAGATACTCTCAATACGGGTATTAATGTTTTCTAACATGTTTACCTAAATCCAATGTAGTTTATATGTTGATCATTGGAACTTAGAAGATTTAATAAAGGAGAAACATGAAGCAGTGGTCGACTAAGGCATAGAGGAGGTTGACCATTTTAGTGAAAAGCAGTGGAGGCGGTCGACCAAAATGAAGGTGGTCGACCGACAAAAATGATAGGTTGCTCTCCTGTTGAAAATGTTGAAATGGCGGTCGACCAATTAGAAGGTGGTCAACCAATTTTAAAGGCAGTGGGCTTCTTGGTTCTGCGGTTGAGGAAGCGGTTGAACAGCTGGTCGAGCAAGAAATAAGAATTGTGAAGAAGCAGTCAACCAGTATGCAAAAGCGGTCAACCGGTCCCAATATACAAAGCAACATATAGTTTCCAATGGTCGGATGACGGTCGACCAAAATGAAAGTGGTCGACCGGCTTCACAGTTTCTATATATAGAAGACACTTTGAATCTCAAACTAACCAAGTGAGAATAGAAACGAAGCTCTGCCAAATTTTATACTCGATTCCAAATCAATCTTAGAGTGTCAAACCTAGCTCTCCCATCCTAAAATTTGAGAGTTTACATTTGGAGAGCTTAGATTATTTGTTGTATTTTTCCTTTTTTCTTATTCTACTCAAATCAAGGGTGATGCCTTGCGAATAGTCAAGTGGAAAGGGTGACACTTTGAGAAATAGTCAACTTGTAAAGGTTTGATTGGCACATGTGAAGTCAATCGTCACTAACCGGGGAGGTTAGTTGGCTAAGGATCTCCAAGTCGGGAACTTGAAGTGCAGACGTAGGCCGGAGTTGCCGAACCACTTGAACAAATTGATTGCACTCTCTAACCCTTACTCTTATATTTGTTATTGTTTGTTTTAATGTTTGTTATAAATCACTTAGGATTTAGAGATAAATATATCGCACAAAAAAGTTTAGCACACCTAATTTACCCTCCCCACCTCCTCTCTATAGGTGTGCATACGGTCCAACAAATATTATGATCAACTTGGTTGTTTGTATATTACTACCACGACTGTTATACCATGAAATGTATGAGGATACTATTGATCATTAATTTAAACAAAAATGTTGATTGTGCATCGATGACATGTTGTGATAAAAGAATTTTATTTGATATGCTATTATGATATATGATCTGTAGAGAATGATGTGCATTATTATATTCATGTGCATGTTTCATGCATCATGAAAATACTTTCTAAGAAAGGACAAAAAAGAATTTCATTGCTTATGATTTTGAGTGATAGACTAAAAATGGATTGTATAAATGTAAATAAATGTTGTGGTGCGGGGTTCGAGTTGGCTATCCTGTATGAGGTGCACCAAATGGTGTCATTCTTCCCTAGATTGAATTACCCTCAGCAGCTAGACTATAAAGAGAAAGAAAAGAAAGACCAAAAAATTGAAAAATGCATGATTTATAAAACTACATAACATGAACATAATATTGTTATATCTTTTATTGAGCACAAGGCTCATAAATAAATCTTGTGATATAAGTAAAGATCCTAATCTGGATGAGAGAGTAATTAATTGTGATAATGAGGATGTGGTTGATGAAACAGAGTTACATTGAGCATTTGTGTTGTTAGGTGATTTAATCGGTGAGTTATGGCTTAGGATAGTATGGTTTTGTGTAACATGTTTTGAAACAAGTTTATGTATTATTTATGACTGTTTAATGGTATTGTTTTGTAATATATGTTTCATGACAATGTTTTGTAAGATATGTTTTGAACGAACCTCTTTATATTTATAAAGAAAAGTCTTCTGCTACACTAAATGTTTTCAAAGTATGTTAAATATGTTTTATAAATTGTTTTAAAAGAAATAGTTAAGTAAAACAGGGCATTACATAAGCTTTATATGCTTATCATGAGTCTTATAATATATTAAAATATTGTCAAAAAATACTACCACGAATTAGTCATGATATGGCCGGAAGACTCGATTTACAAGATCCATAAATGCAACATGCCCATATTGAGTTTGGAAAGATGTCTTACAAATATCCTCCTTGTGAATCCTTAACTAGTGATATCCCGATCTCAAATCAATGTTCAAGAAATTCATAAACCCTTCCAGCTTATCACATAGGTCATCTATTCTCGGCAATGAGTATTTATCCTTGACTGTCACGTGATTCAACTTCTTTGCAACAAATCACTTGTTTCTTCGCAACAAATCAACAAATTGCTTATTTTGAACGCAACAAATTGCTTGCTTCTTCGCAAATAGAACGGGTGCACCCCATGAAGATGTTCTATTTTGAATGAACTCTTTTCGCAACAAATCATTTAACTGACTCCTCAATTCATTCAATTTAACAGGAGCTATGCGGTATAGAGCTATCGAAATAGGAGTTGTGTCGGGCAATAAGACAATACAGAACTCAATCTCGTGGTTGGGTGGCAACCTAGACAGTTCCTTAGGAAAAACATTCAAAAAATCATAAACTGGTTAGTCTAAGAAACTTTAGGCTTATTTGCTTTAATGATGAGTGTTTTATTTGTTAATTAGTTGTTTATGAAATGTATGAATTTAATATGTTTATTATTATGTTTATAAATGATTTTCATTAGAAATACCTTCTAACAAGGGTATTTATAATTGCTAACATGTTTATTTAAGGTCGTATGGTTAAAGAATATATCATTTGGATTTAGAAGCTTGAAAGAGTGAAAAACACTGAGTATAGGTTAACTAGGTGGTCGACCAGAAAGGCTATAGAGAGGCAAACCAGCGGAAGCGGTTGACCAGGGCATGACAAAGGTTGACTTAAAATATTACAGAGAGCTCCACATTTTGAAGTAGTGTGAAGCGGTCAACCAGTGCAGAAGATGCGGTCAACCAAAAATTGGTCATAGTTGAAATGGATTTTCTGAGTTGCACTGGAGCGGTCGACCAAAGCAGAAGACCGGTGTGGACGACTAGTGCAAAGGGTTGTCGACCAGATGCATAACGGTAACATGCAATAGTCAAGAAGCGGTTGACCGGAATGTTGTAGTGATTTATCGCTGAACAGTTTTCTATAAAAAGAAGCACTCTGAATTGAAGAGACAAGGAAGAGAAACAATAGCGAAGCACTGCCAAATTTATCCTAGATATTTCTCTTCACATTTAAATGTTCAGCCTAGCTCTCTCATTCCGAAACTTGAGAGTTTTACTTAGATAGCTTAAGCCTTAGAGTTTTGTTTGTAATACTTCCTATCTCATTGTACTTAACTGACAATCAAGGGTGACGCCTCGTAACAGTCAAGAGAGAAAAGAGTGACGCCCTGCAATAGTTTGTAAAAGCTTGATTGACGTCCGTGAAGTTCAATCACCTATAACTATGGAGGTTATAGGTTAAGGATCTTCAAGGGGGGACCTTGAAGCAAGGATGTAGGCGAGTTTACCAAACCGCGTTAACAAATGTGTTTGCATCTTTCTTCCCTCACTCTTTATATTTATGCTCATGATTGCTTTGTATGCATAATTGATAATATCACTTAGGAATTAGAAAACCTCCATTTTTTATGGTAATGATTATGTTTATTGGAAGTATAAGATAAGAATTTTCATTCAATCTATGAATTACGATTTGTGGAGCATAATTTGAAAATGTACCATATGTTCTAATGAAACTTGAAAATTGCATAAACATTCCAAAAGTGTATAGTGAATATAATGATATTGATAGAAGAAAATTAAGTAAGAATGCTAAAGTTATTAATACTTTATCTTGTGCATTAAATAGGGATGAGTTTAATAGGATGCAAGGGTGTGACAATGCATATGAAATATGGAAATTGCTTGAAGTCACACACGAAGACACTAACCAAGCAATCTAGTTGAATCCAAGGAAGAAGATAAAGATGATGAAGAGATTAAATACATGACTTGAAAATTCAACAAGTACCTCCAACGAAGAAATCGAAAAGGGGAGAAGGGCATCGTTTGCTTTGGTTGTGGAAAGCTAGGACACAACAAAACTGATTGCCCAAAAGCAATAAGGACTTCAAGGGCTTCTAAGAAGAAAGTCTTTAAAGCCACATGAGATGATAGTGATGAGGATTCATCTTTCGAAATTAAAGAAGTATCCAACTTTTGCTTCATGGCCAAGGAGGATAAGATACACAATTCATCTAGCAATTAAAATGATAATTATGAATGCCTAGATGCTTTTGATGAATTATACGAACAATTCAACTTGCTTAAAATCAAATATAAATTGTTGAAAAAGGAAAATGACAATTTGGTGAAAAACATGTTGATATTATTAAATTATTTGAAGAAAAAATTTGTGAATTGAAAGCTAAGAATGATGAATTGAATTCTATTATTTTGAAATTCACAAATAGAAGCAAAAAATTTAGTGCTTCTAGGAAAACAAGGGTTACCTTTGATAAAGTTGAAATTGACTATCAACCCTTTCAAAGGAAGAAAACTTATGAAAATCTTTTTATTTGTCCTACTACTTGCTTTACTTGTAATTTTATAGGACATAGATCATTTTGTTGTCCATTAAAATTAATGATAAAAGGGCAAATTTTAAATTGGCAGGGGTTCCTACATAAACCAAATCTATAACTCTATGGTCCAAAAAAGTTTGGAGAAATGCAATTGAGCCTTAAGTGTAGGTTGGATGTTCTCTCTTAAAATATAAATGATTTGGATTATGAATGAATGGAGACTTCTTAAAGTTTTTTGTTATAATTCTTATTGAATATATTTTTTTTGGTAACTTGAATAATTTTTATTGAGTTTAATAAAATTGTTTTGAATGTTTACCATTGGTGTAATTGGTATATCTTTTTGACTTGGATGAAGATATCTTTTTGGTTTGCTGAATCACGTTAACAAACGTGTTTGCATCTTTCTTCCCTTACTCTTTATATGTGCTCATGATTGCTTTGTATGCATAATCGATAACATCACTTAGGATTTAGAAAATATATAATCGCATGAAAAAATTTAAATAGCCTAATTCCCTTACTCGGAAATTCAACAAGTACCTCCAATGAAGAAATCAAAAAGGGGAGAAGGGCATCGTTTGCTTTGGTTGTGGAAAACTAGGACACAACAAAACCGATTGCCCAAAAGCAATAAGGACTTCAAGGGCTTCTAAGAAGAAAGTCTTCAAGACCACATGAGATGATAGTGATGAGGATTCATCTTCCGAAATTAAAGAAGTATCCAACTTTTGCTTCATGGCCAAGGAGGACAAGATACACAATTCATCTAGCGATTTAAATAATAATTATGAATGGTTAGATGCTTTTGATGAATTATATGAACAATTCAACTTGCTTAATATCAAATATAAATTGTTGAAAAAGAAAAATGACAATTTGGTGAAAAACATGTTGATATTGTTAAGTTATTTGAAGAACAAATTTGTGAATTGAAAGCTAAGAATGATGAATTAAATTCTATTATTTTGAAATTTACAAATAGAGGCAAAAATTTAGATATGCTTCTAGGAAAACAAGGGTTACCTTTGATAAAGCCGAAATTGACTATCAACCCTTTCAAAGGAAGAAAACTTATGAAAATCTTTTTATTTGTCCTACTACTTGCTTTACTTGTAATTTTATAGGACATAGATCATTTTGTTGTCCATTAAAATTAAATGATAAAAGGGCAAATTTTAAATTGGCATGAGTTCCTACATAAACCAAATCTATGACTCTATGACCCAAAAAGATTTTGGTGCCTAAGACATGCAATTGAGCCTAAAGTGTAGGTTGGATGTTCTCTCTTAAAGTATAAATGATTTGGATTATCAATGAATGAAGACTTCTTAAAGTTTGTTGTTATAATTCTTATTGAATATATTTTTTTTTTGTAACTCGAATAATTTTTATTGAGTTTAATAAAATTGTTTTTGAATGTTTACCATTGGTGTAATTGGTATATCTTTTTGACTTGGATGAAGATATCTTTTTGGTTTGCCGAATCACGTTAACAAACGTGTTTGCATTTTTCTTCCCTTACTCTTTATATGTGCTCATGATTGCTTTGTATGCATAATCGATAATATCACTTAGGATTTAGAGATTTAGAAAATATATAATCGCCGCCCCCCCTAATGATGAGAATAGTAGATCGGACAATAAAAGATATTTCATACCGCTTACTCATGGGGATACTCAACAATAGGGGATTCTCTAACTTTTCTATAACCACACCCAATAAGCAAATAAATGATGTAGAAACAAAATTATGTGGCGCACCTATAATATCCCAATTTTTCCACAATGGAAAATAAATACAAAAAAGAAAAATTAATTAGAGAAAAATCTAGATATTCGCATATTCGGACAACGTAAATTAGATGGAGAATTATTAGTGAAAAATATTCGGAGTAAATCGAAAGTAGGAATTGGGTCGATTAAATTAGGTTACGTATAAATAATAAAGGAATAAAATAAATAATGAAAAGGAGATAAATTGGAAGAATACAGTGACATTTCAAGAAAAGGAGATTTGTCAATCTGCACGTTGGATCGGTTTCATCATTTTCACGTTGGTCCGGTTCGAATGTGGCGACCAGTTGCATAGTGGGTTGCTACTGGTGTAACAATAAAATGTGAAAAATGTGTTTTTTCAATGGAACCAGTTGCATCAATTGTCACGTTGTTGCGGTAGCAACTGACGGACGGGTCGCATAGTGGGTTGCGACCGAACCCACACGGTTTTGCGAAAAATGTGTTTTGCCGACTGTTTCTCCTATTCCAAATGTTGCACCTAATTGACCCTTGCGTGGCAGCTTCCTATGGACGAGCAAATGCCTATAAATAGAGGCATTTGCTGAAGGAAAATTCACACCAAGCGAGAGGGAAGAGAGGAGCCAGAGAAAAGGAAAAAGGGAGAGGAGGAAATAGGAGTGTTTGTGAGGATTCTTGGGTTGTGAAGCTTAAGGGTGAGTTTGTTACTCTGGCGAATTCGGGAACTTCGATGGGTGGAAATTACGCGGTCGGTCTAGAAACTTCGGTAATGATTCCCGACCCTTTTTAAGTTATTTAGTTGATAGTTTTATTATCGTTATATTGTTTTAGAAATATTGAATTTAATATATTACCATTATTATCGCCAAAATTATATTGAAATGTTAAATTCAATATATTACCGTTATTATCACCAAAGTAAATTAAAAATGGTAAATTAAAATATAATAGTGTTATTATCGCCATGTTACTTAAAAATAAAAATATACTATTATTATTATCACAAATAATAGTGGTATAATTGTATTGTGCAAATAAGTTCTGTCAAGAGACTGATATTAAGAGGATCCGTTGTGACCCACAAGTCTATCCTGGGAATTTATTTGGAAATGATATTCTATCTAAGGAGACTGGTTTTAAGTGATCTGTCAAGAACCTCCGACCTTTCCTGAGAATATTTTAATCTATACTATCCACGAAGAGATAAAACAATTAATAGAAAAATAATAATAAGGTAATTATAATTACAGATTAAATCATTACACATAGGTTATAAGAAATGGAATAATTACTATATCTCATTATAGAAATTAAAAAATGTATGAATTGGATAAGTAAATAAAAAAGATAAATATTATATAGCAATTATGAAGTTAAGAAAGATAAATAAATAAATATTAGATAAATAGTAATAAATAAGAAATACGATGAGTAGTGATTAATAAGAAATACGATAAATGGTAACTAGTAAATGAGGAATGAACGGTATCAAAGTTAGGGTTTATAATTGATGAATATAGTAATAAATAAATGATAACTATTTTGAAGGTATTCACGGGAAAAGGATAAAGAGCTAAAAATGCTAAGGAACCCAGGTTAGTTGATACTTACTGTGCTTTGGTATTCAGACCCTACATCACAAGAATTAGGGGTTGCATGTTGTGTTTATTAGATTTAGGTTCTTTTAATGAATTGTTTCTAGTTAAGTATTTATAGACACACTGTATGTGACATTTATACATCATGATAGGGCTTATAAAACTGCTGACATAAGCACAGTATGTTAATAAATGAACCAATAAACGTAAATAGGTGTATGAAATCGGTGGTGACGCCTCTAATGGATGAATCTCCTTGCCAGAATGACGGTAAGCCACAAGACGGTACAATGGATCCAACTTCCCTAGATTGATGAGATCTCATACATCTCAGATTGTTAAGTGTAACTAAAATTGTATACGGAGGAGATAGGTTCTTCTCTGATAACGATTGCATAAGCATTGCATCTGCATTTCCCTATATTACTTACTGAGCGTTAGACTCATTAGTTAGGTCTTGTTTATGTAGGTTTATGCTTGGCAAATAGACGAACAGGTCAAGCATTAGTTGATGAAAAATTTGCACTGGTGAATCTTGTGGCTGACTAGACTAAAAGAATAAATGGCATTTATTTGTAAATGGTTTTTAATTAAATATTCTTTTGTTCCGTTATGTTTCCCAAAAGAATTCATTATTTCCTAAAAAGGGTTTTCAAGAAAAAAATTAATCCGCTGTTGAAATGTTTTAAGATTATAAAAAGACTTTTAAAGGGGTTTAACACTTGGTTTCAAAAAAGAAAGTATTACTCTGATTTTATGAAAATAAAAGTTTTAAATTTACGCGATTTTCAAAGCAATTTAAAACTGGGATGTTACAGCACCAGTATATTGTACATGAGCAATAGTAGAGAAAATAGAGATTGTACCATAAATAACCCCCTGGTCAGTCTGATTAAAAGCTTTAGATCCAAAAATTGCATAAGTCTTACCAGTAACTTTCTCCTTTTCTTTGCTTTCCTACCACTGCCATGACCACCCTTGGACGAAGTGGGGACCTACTCAACCATATGACTAGTAGATATAAAAGGAGTGGGGGTAAATGAAAAACTCAACTAGTACCTAGTAGACTTTTGAAAGTTGGTAACAGTTGGATGATATTGATGCTGATAAGGGGGCTTATATCTAGCTAACTTTGGAGAAATAAAATTTTGTGGTCCATAATGGCCACATTGACTCTGTCCATAAAATTATTTGCTAGCTCCGAACCTAAGTCTAGAAGAAACTGTCTATATATGTGCTAAATGTGCGTGAGAAGGCCTTTGATTTGCAGGGCAGTTCCTCCTCAGATGTCCAAACTAACCACATGTATTACAAACATAGGGGTCTGAGTGTCTACTAGCATAAGGTGCAAAACTGGATCGTCCACCACTATGTGTATGACCACCCCTATTCTGACCCTTATTCTGATCCTTCCGGGTCATCTGGCCACCCACTAGTTGTTTCTTTTTTCTCATTTCCTTGTATACACCAAATTGCTCATAAAGGTTAGCCTCAAGTCGCTGGACTGCAGCAACCACCTCAAAAATAGAGCTGAACTTCATAGGTGACAACTGATGAAGAATATTTGGCTTCAAATTTTTTCTGACCTTTACCATCTTATCAACAGGGTTCATGTCTTTGATATATTGTGACAACTCCATAAATTTGGCATAATACTCCAGTATAGTAAAATTTTCCTGCTCCATATTATGGTAGGCACTTATCATATTCTGACGATGACTAGCATCACAGTAATTATCTCTGAAAATGGTCTTGAACTGGCTCCAGGTCATCAAGTCCAATGGGTACTCCAATCTTAGTAATTTCTATCAAACCTCATACATCTTTTCAAAATAAAAGGTTGTAAATCCAACTCAATATTCAGTCAGGACACCGATTGTAGTTAGTCACTTCTGCATCATCCTTAACTAGGTTTTAGCACCCTAAGAGTCAGATCCACCAACAAACATTGACAGGTTCATACATCCCAGCTGCATGAAGAAATTCATGTAGCAAGTATCGGGATCCTGATTGTTGCTATCTCTAGATGGATTCGAAAACATGTCTCTCAAAAGCTACTATGGGATCAACAGACTGTGACTCAACAGTATGCACAATAGATGCTATAGGTGTATGATTTCAGGGAACTCTTCTTGGAGTCATTTTCAGAATCTGAAAAATTTATGATTAGATTAGAACACATACTTAGGCACAATAATAGTAACTCACGTGTACACTATTATACTATCTATCTTATTGATATTACTTTTAAAAATGTTAATCTGACTCTAATACCAAAATTTCTATCACGCCCCAAAAGAGATATGAGACAACATAGGAAACAACCCGACCCGATAACTTATTTATTTAACAAGTAGAGGAAGACTTAAATAAGAGAACAAATATGGGGCCCAAATAAAATGGGCTAAAACCATGGTCCATAGTAATATCAAAGATAATGCAGTAACATAAGTCCATAATTAAAAATAATTTGCCAGTAAGTATAGAGAAAATTAAAAACTAATTTGAGATAATAATTCTCCTGAAATTTAAACTCGCTAAAAGTTCCTCAAAAATCAAATAAGAATAATAAAATCTACCAATCTCACTCCTACTCTAGCAAGTGAGGATTCTCCACGCTAAATCCTAAAAAAAAAAGAGTCAACTAACTCAGTAGAGATGAACTTTATATTCAACAATATAATGGAAAGAATGTGAGTATACCAACTTAAAACAGGTTATGTAGAATCGAACTAAACACAGGAGGATAAGTTTTCAAAACAACCCATTATAGTATGGTACATAACATAAAATAACCCATTATTGTAAATTTCAATGAAAATAGAGTCACTCACGGACTATGAGCATACCATACCATCAGTTGTAACAATAACGATAATATTCGGCGATCACAACAGCCACGAACGACGCTGATGAGGTTTAGAGTTTTGCGCCTATGAACACAACACATACAACTGTCTCAATACTTTAGTTAACAATAACAAGCAGACATATCCTCCAACGGTCGAATGTAGGTAAGGGAAACTATGACCCCCACATGAATAGATTAAACTTGATTCATACTATCAAATTGATCAATGAAATTAAATATGCATGCTCAATTTAAACGTGTCAAATGAAAATATAAATAGATAATATGAAAACTTGACGAGCTATCAAAATGAACACGTCATTTTATATGAATTCACGTCTTAAAATAAGTTTTTAGAAAAATTGTGCAATGTTGGGCATAAAACAAATTTTTACCTCAAACGGGCCTACCAATAGCCAAGTCAATCCCAAGAAAATGAGAATCCAATCAGTCCAAAATTTTCATCAATTTGTTGAACCTATCAAGGTATGCATATTCAAGTCAATTCATTTTTCTAAACCTTTAAAGGTTCGTTGGAACCTATAATCGAAATAGGAATCAACTCAGGGACCTTACAAAACATTTCCAAAAAATTTTCAATTTTTAAAATCTAGTCAAGACAACCTCGGAGAAGCTCGGTCAACTGGATTGGTTGTCCCCAAAATTAGTCCGGTTGACTGCTCTTTAAGCATCCGGTCGACCATGAATTGAGTCCGGTTGACCGCACCGGTCGTCAAGGTAATTTCCCCAGTCGACTGATTCTTATGTCCAAACGACTGTTCTTCAAGCGTTGTCCTCTCTGCAATAATTTCGGTTGATCGATTTCCCACCCTGGTCAACCACTAGGTCACAAGATTGTCCTAGTACCCTTAGAAACTCTAACTTTCCACAAAAATTTCAGCTTTAAACATTTTAGAATAATGTTAGAGTTAATTTACATCAATTCCATGCATAAATTTCAACTTTTTTGACTATCAATTTTCATTTTCAAAATTAAAAATTACATTTTTTAAGAGATCAACACAATTCATGGTTAAACACGATGTAGAGAAATTAGGTTTTTACCTTCTAAGAATGTATGAAATCTCCAAGGTTGTCGAGTTGATTAAGCTAATTTCCTAGAATGATAAACCTACACCAACAACTAAATATAAAAGTATAATTTTTGCTCAAAAGTAATCTTTTCTTCAACGGGGAAGAATTTTCTTCAACTAAATATAAAAGTATAAGCTAGACATTTCCTTGCAAAGAGTAAAGAATTGTGAGAGGGAAGTTTCTTCGCTAATAGGAGAAGATTGCCTAATGCAAAAACGTTGGGTGTCGGCTAGTTAATTGGAGAGAGAAGGAGAATCTCATAAGTTTAGCAATAGTCCATAAATCAAAATTTTAATTTCCTTTTACAAAATTTAAAAACAAAACCCTACCATAATGGCTCCAACGGTTATCACAAGTTCGATCTGATTCTGGCTAGAACTATGCCATGGTTCCCAATATTCAGAACCCATTTTATAGTTTGGTTTTGAAATTAAAATAATTTTTTTTTTTTTTTTGGGTCAAGTTATTAGTTATTTTTGAATTTTGGGTTGAGTTTAAGTCGTATTTAAGTAAGATTTTTTAATATGTGCTTCGATTTGATTTTTCACCCCCAAATTCGTGACCCATGGTTTCACTCCATTCAAAACCAGGTTTGACTCTGATTCCTATAAGACCAGGAACCTATCAGTTTTGATTCAAACCGCAGTCCGATCTAATTTATGCCTACCCCTAAAAAATGTGATATAAATGCAATCTTGATCGTCTTGATACCTTTGATACCATCATAGATTGCTAAAAAAAAATCACACTTTTGTCTCACTACGAGCCATTAGATTCAACCGAATTAGAATGTAGATCAATGAATTCTATCAAATGCAAAGTTGTTGTCACGTCCCAAACGAGTTCAAGACAGAACAAGAAACGACCCAACCGAAAAACAGATCGAACTGTCTAACCTTTATCTTAAATTAATTTTTTCGTATGAACATATGACTTAAATAAAGTAAGAGCTAAGGCCCAAAGTAAATGAGTTAAATCAGAGGTCAAATAATGACATTAAAGATAGAGTGACAATACATATCTAGTAAATAATTGTGCTAAGAATAAGAATAAATTAAAAGCCTAACAAAGTCTAATCTCACAAAATAAACTATCGAAATAAAAATAAAAACAACAAAAGTAGTTCGCCGAGCTTCCTCCTACGCCGAAAATCGGTGATCTCCCCCATTCAATCCTTAATGAGGAGAGTCATTTGGAGTGAGTAGACTAAACTTAGTAGAAATAAAGTTTTACATACTACAATTATAAAAAAGAAAAGAATGAGTATACCAAGTGAAACCATAATATGAAAAATAGGGTAGAAAACTTTTAGTGAGGTAAGTTACAAAAAGTTTCATTATAGTGTAGTACATACTTAAAATAAACATCCACTAAATATTATGAAAATCTTAATGAAAATAAAGTCACTCATAGGTTTCAGACACACTATGTCATAGACATGATTAATAACAACGACGATTATCACCGATCGCAAAAGTCACGAACGACCCTAATCAAGTTAAGGGTTTTGCACCTAGAGACAAAACATATACAACTGTCTCATTACTTTAGTTAACAACAAAGAAATACATTCTCCAACGGTTGAATGTGAGTAAATAAAATAGGACTCTCACATGAGTCGATCAAACTTGATTCATATGACCAAGATGATCAATAAAATAAATGTGTATGCTTGAATAAAATATGTCAAATGAAAATATATATAATACAAAAATCAATGAGCTATAAAAATAGACACATCATTTTATATGAGAACATGTCTCAAAATAAAGTTTTAGGAAATAATAAAATGTTAGATATTAAAATAAACCCCAATCTCAAACAGGTTTACCAAGCCAAGTCAAATGTCTAAAACTTCAAAAATATCAAATTTTACATCAAGTCTTGGAACCTATCATTGTATACATTTATCAATATGCTATTTTAAATCATCAAAAGTCTGTTGGAACTCATAACTGAAATAGAAACCAACTCAGAAGCTTGCGGAAGTAATGCCACAAAATTTCAATTTTAAAACATGTTTAGGTCGACCCCTCTAAGGAGCGATCGACTGGTCCTTGATCGTTGACGTTTTTATCATCTTTCTGGTCGACCAATTTTGAACTTGTAGCAACTTCAACTGTGGGGCAAGGGGGTGGTTGCTCCTTGATGGCAGTAGGGAAGAGACACCTACTACAGCTAGGATTCGTTTGAAACATCTGGAGGGATGTTTGGAAAGTGGAATTCTCAAACACCACAGTGAGGTAAAATCCGAGTTCATACTTTTTCGTTCACGGTAAATACAGATTTCCAGTTGAAATTAAGGTTTGGGTTAATGAATGGGAAAATTGTAATCTTGCCCGAAAACAAGTTTAGTTTATTATTTGAAATGATTTGGTTTATTAATTCTGTTGATTTTGGACTTATATCACGTCATAATCGTAAACCAATTTTTTATGGATTGTTTGGAGTGGTTTTTTGCTGGAAATCATGGAGGTTCGGTGAAGTTTTGGTGGCCGGCGTCGAGGAAGACGACGTCAGGCCCCGGCTTGGAAAAGGCTAAGTTGCGGCTTGGACCTCAAAGTCGCGGCTTGGCCAAGTTGAGGCCACAACCTGGGCATCTCTGTTTGACTCTATTTTTTTATATTGAGCTGCGACTCAGGAATTTGAGGTTGCTGCTCGGGCCCAATTTTGGCCATGGGTTGATTTATTTAAACCACAGTTTAGACCTTGTTTTAAGGTCATTTTGGACATTTAACCTATTCATTTTTGGGTTAACTCGAGGCCGATTTTAGAACTAGTTTAGGTCTCATACTCGATTGTTCTCAAGTTATTTTTCTGAACCTAAAGTTAAGAATTTAAACGAGATAAATTGATCTAAATTTCGTAATGTGATTATCTTTAGATTTCGGGATTTGAAATTTAGACTCGGCTGATTATTTGACATTTTCATTTTGGATTGAGCCTTTATTATTGGTTGGCCATTGTGAGGTAGGAGTTTTATTTTATGTCCAATATTACACTGTTGTTCCAACAATTATTTTGAGACGTGATCTCATATAAAATGACGAGTCTGTTATGACCGTTTCGTTTTTACAATATTATATGTACGATTTTCACTGGACATGCTTTATTATTGAGCATGCATATCATTTATTAATCATCTTGGTCGAGTACACCAAGTTTGATTGGGCCGTAAAAGAGTCTTATTTTATATACGCATATTCAACCGTTAAAGGATGTGTTTGTTGTGTTAACTAAAGTAATGAAGCAACTAACATTGTTGTGTCCCTAAGTGCAAAACCCTAAAACTTATAAGGACATATTATTGTGGTTTTAGCGATCGCCGAGTATCGCCTTGTTTTATGTACTTATGACATTGTGTGCCCAGAGCCGTGAGTGACTCTATTTTCACTAAGATTCTGTGGGACCTATTTTTCATTCATACCGCACTATATTGGTCGTTTTTCATTTTTGCCTCACTAATTGATTTTGCTCAGTTTTATTTATACATTTTATTCATGACATGCTCCCCCATTTACTTTCTAAAATTTTAATTGTTGAATATAAAATTTTACCCCTATTGATTTAGTTTACTTACCCCAATGACATGTATTCAGGTGTTAATTTAGACAATCACCGGTTGCCGTCACAGGATTTTACCAACATTTCTCTTATTATTTCAGTATTTTATTTCAAAAGTTTTTGTGAGGTTGAACTTCTTCATTTAAAATTTGTAATAATATTTGTACTACTTTTTTGAAATTGTTGGCACTTTTATTTCGGACATATATTATCACTTTATTTTGATATCACTTTTGGACTTTCAGTAACCCATTTGGCTGGGCCTTGACAAGATTATAATTCACTAAAGTCTTTCGTTGTCTAAGTAAATAAGTAACTAAATAAAAAAGCTACAAGTATCAGGCGATTTGATTCCGATTCAGATTGAGTCACTCCCCATTCTATCTCAAATCTCCTTCAGGTCGTGACAGTACCTCAGTCGATCATTGCGTTTTTATCCATAGAACTTATGTTTAAATCTTAAAAATCCATCTTTTGCACTAAAACATCAAAGAAATTCACCAACAATAAAGTGAAATTTTGATTTCTATGTACCTCTTAAAAATCTGAATTTGCAGCGGTAGAGACTTCAACCTTCTTAATGAAATTTAGCTCCATCTCTCTAAAATCAAATTTTCCAATAAAAATCTAATTTTTCTCTCAAATTTTTCTCAGAAAAAAGATCAAATTTTCATACCCATACTAAACTTAGGCTTGATTCCGATTATCCTTTCAAAAACTCGATCCTCTACGTTATATCTCAAGCCTTCAAATTAAAAATCAGACCTTTTTTGAAAAAATCAACGTAACAATGATAAACTCATAATTAAATTTTTTGATTCGGCTAAATTGCTCTCTTGGTTCAAATGATAGATTGCTCATAAATTTACTCTTCCTTTCATTCACACATCCAGACATTTTTTTGCTTACCAATTTAAAGAGGGGTTTTGCTTGAGTTACCCATTAGAAACCATTTATGGGGGTGATGATCTCCATTAATCCCATAGCACTTTTCACAAAGAAGGGAAATTTTAAGTCAAATTAAGATTTAAAGATTTTTTTAATCTTATTATTGAGGTGGCAGATGTCCAGTTGTTGGTGTTATCTGAAGTGTCGATCGTATACTATGATAATAGAATTTAGGGAGGGGCCTTTGAAAAATGAGATCAGAAGAAACAGTGATGACAGATGCATATTAGAAGAGTACACCACCTATGAAACTTTGGTAGGGTAGAGAGGTAGAGTAATTGAGTAGCCTAGCCCTAGACTTATACTCTTAGTTTATCAATTATCATTAGATTATTGACGTAAAAAATTAACTAAAATATTCAGTTTATGACAGGAAACTATTAAATTTAAATTAGGGTAAAAGACAAATAGGTTTGAGTTCAATGACAAGTCAACTATTGTGGTATTTTTTTTAACAAGTTAACCACTTACGTATGTTAAAATGACAAATCCAATATTATGTAGACGTTTACCGTTAAAAAGCTGGGTGCCAACGTCCGAATGCCAGAACGCCCAACTCCAGCGTTCTGAATTCAGAACACCCAACACCGGGCATTCTGAAGAATTCAGAAGGCAAAATTGCGGTGTCTGGTGAGAAGATTAAAACCGAATAACTCCATCGTATCTGCACCCTAAAATTTTGATGAGTTACAAATTACATAAAATGCTGGCAAATAAAAAAAATGGTTGTGTCACCGCAAGGAGAGTAGAGAGAGAAGGAGAGTAGAGAGAGAATGGAGATGAGTGAGAGAGAACAGAGACGAAGAAGACGAAGAAAAGACCGTATTTTTACGTGAGGCACCGCGTTTTTTCGCGGTGTCACCGCGTTTTTTCGCGGTGTCACCGCGTTTTTACGCTGTGTCACCGTGTGTTTTTCACGGTGTCACCGCGTTTTTACGCTGTGTCACCGCGTTTTTTCTCGGTGTCACCGCGTTTTTGCGATTAAACGTGGTGCCTGGAAAAACATTTTACGAATGCAATGTTTTTATTGGTTTTTTGACCTCTGTACCTTCAAACTAGCATAACTTTTGCTACGGATGTCGGAATTGGGCGCAGAAGATATCAAATCAAAGCTCTCTCAGAGCTCTATTAATATCATGGGTGCACCCCATGACTGCCTTTCTCAGCCCCAAAATCAATCGTTTAAGCCCTCAAATTTGCGATCAAACATTTTTCTAGACTAAGCAAATGTTTGATCGCAAATTTGAGGGCTTAAACGATTGATTTTGGGGCTGAGAAAGGCGGTCATGAGGTATACCCAATGATGATTATAGAGCTCTGAGAGAGCTTCGATTTGATACCTTCTGCGCCCAATTCCGACATCCGTAGCAAAAGTTATGCTAGTTTGAAGGTGCAGAGGTCAAAAAACCAATAAAACATTGCATTTGTAAAATGTTTTTCCAGGCACCGCGTTTAATCGCAAAAACGCGGTGACACCGCGTAAAAACGCGGTGACACCCCGTAAAAATGCGGTGCCTCCCGTAAAAATGCGGTGACACCGCGTTTTTAACTTGTTAACCGAGAACGAAAAACGTAATTGCGATGTTTGCTTTGTTATTTTTCCATAGGTCAGTGGTTAATTGTTAAAAAAAATACGCTAATGATTGACTTGTCATTGATCACAAACTACAGTGATTGATTTGTCATTTACCCTTTAAATTATTTCAGTTTATAGCCTCCACTTTTAATGGAAACCCCCGCGAATTTTCCTCCTTTTATGTGGGCATATTACGGTGATGGGACCAAATTCTAGTGAAGAAAGAGACAGGAGAGAACACATTTATATGGAGGGAAGATTTTTGCTGGATACTTTTGGTTGACCAGTAAGAATAATATTTGTGGTTGTTTTGATTTTTCTAAAAAATATTAGTATTTAATGAAAGGTTATTTACATTGTTATAAAAATTTACATTGTTACATTGTTATAATATTTGTAGTTGAAAGGCTAAATTGTGTTAATGTGAATTTCAAATTTATGAGGTATGGTTTATCTAAAGAATTTTTTTTGTCATTTTATCTATTAGTTTCAAGCTTTTTGAGTTAAAAAGCTATAAAATTTATGCATGAAATTAATATAAATTAACTCTGAAATTATTTAAAATGTTTAAAGTTTGAATTTTTTTTTGTGGAAAGTTAGAGTTTTTCAAAAAACTATGGCGGTACTACGATGCAATGGTTGACTGGTGTTCAAATTCTGTTGACTAGAGCATCATAGAGAGAATGACAGTCGAAGACCGATCGATCGCTCTATGGAGGGATTGGTTGTCTAGTCTTTCGAAACTTTTCCTGGTTGATCGGTTTGATTGAGAAAGCATCGAGTCTACCAGTGTGGTCGACCGAGCCATTCCAAGGTCGTCCGAAACGCATTTTAAAGTTGGAATTTCGTGGAATTGTTTTCTTAATTCCTTTAGTTAGTTCCTATTTCGGTTATAGGTTCCAATGGACTTTTAAAAGTAAAAAAAAGGTAATTAACAAAAAAAAAACCATGAACTATGAGATTCGTCTCCAGAACGTTTTCCTCCAACGCTGAGGGACGTCCAGGGATCATCCTTGGATGTCCTCTAATGCTGAGGGACGTCCAAGGATCAACCTTTCGACGTCCTCAAATGCCGAGGGATTTATTATTGGACATTCCTCAGTGTTGGAGGATGTCCAAGGTTGATCCTTAGACGTCCCTCAGCATTGGAGGATATCTTTTAATTTGTGAACATTAATAAGAAGAACGTCTGTGTCTTCACATTTATATAAACGCGAACATCTATACTAAAATACCAGACGTTCGCTCTGAACATCCGTTCCCTAGGAAGAACATCTGGGAATTTGCGAATGTTAATAGGAAGGATGTTCATTGATAGGAAGGATGTATATGTATACCCCTTTACATGAAGGCAGATGTCCAACGTCATATGACGTTCAAGGATCAGCCTTGGATGTCCTCCAACGCCAAGGGACGTCCAACGATTGGCCTTGAATGTCCTCCAATACTATATGACGTCAAATGATCAGCCTTTGACATCCTCCAATGATTAGCCTTGGACGTCCTGTAATATCAAGGGACAACATCCTCCAACGCTGAGGGATGACGTCCTGTAATATCAAGGGACAACATCCTCCAACGCTGAGGGATGACGTCCTTCAACACTGAGGGACATTCGACAGATATTTTTTAACAAAAAATGTAACTGTGAGGTTTACTTCGTTCATTTCTCATAGTTTGGGGTTAGTTATTAGCAAAATTAGTTTAAAATTTGACTTGTCATTGACCACATAGTTCAAAGTTTTTTTTATTAATTACCTTTTAAAAAATTGAATTAATTTGGATATATAAACTTTGATAGGTCCAACAGATTGAAGAGAAATTTAGATCGATTGGATTCTCATTTGCTTGGATCTTGACTTGGCTATTGGTAGACCTATGTAAGATAGAGATTTATTTTATATCCAACATTGCACCGTTTTTTTAAAAAACTTATTTTGAGATACGGTCTCATATAAAATGACATGTTTATTTTGATGGCTCGTTGGTTTTCATATTATGTATTTATATTTTTATTTGACACGTTTACATTGAGCATGCATATTTAATTTCATTGATCAGCTTAATCGTGTGAATCAAGTTTGATCCACTCATGTGGTGGTTATGTTTTTCCTTACACACATTCAACTGTTGGAGAATATGTTTGCTTGTTATTGTTAACTAAAGTAATGAGACGGCTGTATGTACCGTATCCCTAAGCGCAAAATCCTAACCTTGATTAGAATCGTTTGTATCTGATGTGATCACCAAATATCATCGTTATTGTTACGGTCGATGCCATAGTATGCTCTGAGTCTGTGAGTAACTCAATTTTCACTGAAATTATAGTAGTGGATTATTTTATATTACGTACCACATTATAGTAGATTATTTTAAAAAATTGCCCTGTTG
Organism: Begonia loranthoides; assembly: GCA_022433065.1. NCBI lineage: Eukaryota > Viridiplantae > Streptophyta > Magnoliopsida > Cucurbitales > Begoniaceae > Begonia > Begonia loranthoides. The sequence goes on along the minus strand of CM039468.1, from coordinate 115,910 downwards.
TATTTTGTTCGATACTGTATAACATGTTTTAATTTGGCATGCTTACAGATTCTTTTTATTATATTGTTGAATATAAAGTTCATCTCTACTGAGCTATTCGACTCATCTCATATAACTCTCTCTCTTTTTAGGATTTAGTGTAAAAGATTCTCAACTGTTAAAGTATGAGGATCCTCCGTTGTTAAAATATGAATGAACTTGACAGATTTTATTATCTTTATTTTATTTTTAAGAGACTTTTAGTGAGTTTAGATTTTATTAGAATTATTATCTCAAAATAATTTTTTGTTTAAATTTTCTCTATACTTTCCAACACATATTTTATTATGAATTTATATTACTGCACCATTTTTAATGTTACTAATGGATCATGATTTTAACCCTTTATATTATTTTATTTTCTTATTCAACTAGTTATCAAGTCAAATCCTTCTTTGTTCTATCTCAGTTCTCAAAGCACGACAAAAGTTATACCAAGAAACCATGACATTTTGTAGATGGGTTCAAACCAATGACTAAAACCCATGAAGATGACTACAGGTAGAGAGAAAGATAAGAGTTCTAGAGAGAGAAAGAGAGGGAGCAACATTTTTAGGGTTAATCAGGGTCCACCAAGAAGAAGAAAAGTGGAGGGTTGTCCATACCCACTGCTTGATTAATGGACATGTTCACTGCATTCAACTTCTTCAAAAAGAGACCGGCAATTCAAGATTTCATCTGTCTAGCCTAGCCGCCTCACTGGGGTGGGCTATCTTTGCTTTTTCGACCCCGATTTTCATAAACTTATTAAATTACTCCACTCAACTGATCCTAACTCCAACTTTTAGACGTGTGTTTTTCATTAGATAGTCTCTCTCTCTCCCTCTCCCTCTCCAATTGCATGGCTTGTTTTCATTGTTGAAAGAGTCGAGCTTTCTGACTTTATTATATTTTTATTTAATCAAATATTAAGACTTCACCTCCTTGTCCACCCAGAAAGTTTGGAATACTGTCCCCAGTCTTATTTTTGCAACTTTAACCATAGCTTATCCATCCATTGATTAGATCCAGAAATATTAATTATTAACTATGTGCAATTATTTTTTAATATTTACCATCAAATTTGTTCAAGGGTTTTCCAATATATATATATATATATACACGACAGTTGTTTTTGCTCAAAAATTATTAGTTGGTCAAAAAAAAAACTTGCGATTGGGATCAGGACCACGACGAATTTTACAAAATGTAAAAGAAACACTAGGATGCATAAACGTTTTAACAAATTGTAAGTAAAACAGATAAAGGATGAGTCGGACCTTTTATAAGATTGAGTTTGAGTTTGACCAAGTTTTGTTATGCAGTGACTCAGTTATTAAATAATTGTTACTGGGTCAATTGACAGAAACAATTTTGAAGAGTTTTAGCTGGCAAAACGAGCGCACTTCTGATCATTCTTTTCGTCTGGATATCACTCTGTTATCGGTGGTAGAAAACAGAGGCTAACAGAGAAGAAAAGAGAAGAAAATGCTACAGTGCGATATTCACGTTTTGTCTAGTAGTGTATCTCAGGTTAGTGGCTTTTGTTTGACGTTGCTATATGCAAGAAATAGTTCTGTAACAATCCTTTTGTAACCTTGAAGAATTCATAAATGAATACTGATGCTCTCACCCGTGGACATAGGACGATTTTGTCCGAACCACGTAAACTCTCGTGTTGATTCACGTTTCTGTTTAATGCTTTGATTGTTGATAATGTCTATTTGATTAAACGAACAACAAGTTCAACTACTGAAATCCCTAATCTTTATCTTTATAATTTCAAAGCGTAACCGTTACGTTATATTTGTCAATGGAAACTAAGTATAGAGCGTGTCTAAACACATGAATTCACTTGAAAATATGATTTTTAAAACATGTCGTCGAATATGAAACTGATAGTTGTGATCTTGTAAGTCCAAACGGTGGACTTTGGAGAAATTCTCGTTCTCCAAGCTGAGAGGAGATTAAGAGAGTATAAAACGACTAACAATTTGATATATGGGACATAATCATGTATTTGTATCTTATTAGTCGGCGTAAAACTTAAACTTAGACAACTGCATCTAGACATTGAAGTCTCACACTTTATTATATGCGTAAAGTCCAATGATCTTAAACAATATTTGATATCTGTAATGATGGTTGAAATATATGAGTATACCATATAGTTGTTAAATTAGAACAAACATAGTCATCATCAAGGAGTTGAGTATGGGATTGGGCATTAATTGTTAGCGTGCTATGGTTGTTCATATTTTGGTCACATATATCTTTTGGTCACACAAATCTCACTTTCATTTTTGGCTCCACCGACGTGCACATTTGAATGTAAACGGGTCCCACTATGTCACCCAATTGAACTATAGCCGTCAGACGATCTTTCTTATAGTGGGCCCATAAATCCAACGGTCGTGGTGATACAGATGACCACTCCCCATCACAGCCAACCCTGTCCCGGACCCCAACCCCAAAAAGGTCCCCCCCACCCCCGACCTACGACCTCATTTTGTCTGCAATCAATCACCTCATTGTTTCTCGGTGACATAGGTCTCTTCCTCGCCAATTTTATAATGTAATTTTATTTTCTCCATTATTATTTAATAAATATTTTTGTCATATTTTTTTGTTAAAAATAATAATTAAGTAATTTTTAATATCAATTTTGTACTTTTCATTCGTTAATTCGATCATAAAAATTGATAAGTATAAACAATTTAATATATGTTGAAAATAGATAAATTGAGATAGTGATTATGCGTGAGATTGAGTTTAAAGTTATGCTGAGAAAACTAAAATTTTTCAGTGGAAGACAAATATTCGCTACAAAAATTACTCTTTCTGTCACAAAAAATAAGTTATTGACTACAATCACTTCACGTACGAATCTGTTGCAAAAAGACAACCTAATCACAAGAGAAAAACTTTTAAATTTTTAACAAAAATCGTGACAACAAAATTTATCTTTTTCATTTCTCATAATTTGATATTTTAATTATTTACAAAATTACTTTAAGATTTGACTTATCACCCATCTAATAGTTTAAAATTTGTTTTGACAATTGCTCATTGTTTATTAATGTATGTAATAATTAAAATAAATTAACTAATAAATACTCTGTCAAAAAATATACTTAACATTACATTTCTACCATGACTAATTACTCTATATTTCTGCATAGACAATCATGCACTATTTATAATATTTCATTAAAAATTAATTACTATCGTTTTAATTTTTTATTTCTGTAAAAAATCCTAAAAAGATAAAGCAAATTAAAGACTTGGACTGAAATGTTCATACAAAATAGTTAATAAAATAAATATTGCACATTCCAAGATCATTAAAAAAACAACAACGTCAATGATAACATCATAACCCCAACATTTTCAAGCTCCACAGATTCAAAATTTGAGTTGAATTTATATTGAATAATCATCATAAATAACCCAAGATTATTTCAGAATTAATGTTGTAAAATATGCTACATGTATGGAGAATTGAAGAACGACAAAAATTGAATTCGGACAACATAACATGGTTTAAACGTTTGTACGAAGGGAGAGAGAAAGCTGACCATTTGTTTCATAGATTTGAGTGCTGGAATTGCACAAAGTCCACCTCCATGGCCAGATTACCTCCAAAAACTGCAACTCAGCAGAGCCAGCAGGAAACCCAACAGTATGATCTCAAGAGGGAAACAAAATTAATCAGTACAACCTTGTTCGTATTCAATTCACCATCACAATTATTGACAAATCTACAGTTTCCTAAGTGCCTTGTGGTTGTAATATTCATGCTTTAGAAGATTTGATCTGAGCAACATGGATCGAACATTTCGATCGAATTCACTCCCTGTTTGTAGAACTCGTTGAAAAGTTGCATTCCTCTGATCGGCATGTCTTGCGTACAGAATTTTGTTGTGTGAGTCGATCCGGGCCTGCATAGTTGCAATCAGCTCTAGGTCTAAGACATTAACACTACGAAGTTTAATTTCCAGCACAGAAATTTATTGCAATGGCTTTTGTTTAGAAAGGTGGTAGATCAGTTCGTCATCAGCAAGTGCCATTTTCCCAGTTCTAAATTTCATATGTTTGAATACTTATGCTGCAATAATATTACGTATCTTTTAGAATATGTATTTATTGATTTCCTCTAAAAAGATATTTCATTATGTTATAGATTTCCTAATATATCTGATTTAAGTTCTTACGGATCTCTATGTTAGAACTCATTGATTATTGAAAAATTTATAGTTTCCTCCACAACTTCTCCTGGTACTCTTATTGATCCACAAATGTATATTTCTTCCAACATTCTACAATTATTAACAGCACCTATGATGAAAAATAGTCATCTAAACAATAATAAGACATGAAAGTGGATAGCCAAAGTTATACCTGTATTTGGTTATCAGTAATCAAAGCTTCAAGCTCTTTCTCCAGGCCTAAAACACTTGTCTTGAACGCGTTGGCCATCATGCACAAATCTACAGACACAAACGGGTGTGTGTACTGAATAAGTGCCTTGTGACGGATCTGATCGTACAGGGTTTCAATGTGGTCATGCAGATGAATGTCCAGAGACAAGTTCGCTTTAAGATTCCAAAGATAATCTAAACACGATGCATAGCGGCTGCAAGCAAGAAAGAATCAATGTCACAAAAGTTAATAAATAATGCTGGATAAAAAAAGTAGTGTAGGACAGATAAGGCATGCCTGCATACACCTCTATATTATGAAGACTGCCATGAATTTTGTATTACAAAACTTTTATGTGCAATTATTTGATTGTACCAGACCCATTTGAGAAAGGAAGTATTTCAAGGATAAAGGATGTATGCTTATTGTTTTGAATTTTTAGGATTTATCTTTTTAGTTGTGTTTTCTTTAATTGGAGTGTAATTGTTTTAAATTATGCGTTTACTTTTTCTTGAGAAAGGTTTTTCCCCTCTCTTCTTTCAATATGTTTTGTTTCTTATTAAAAAAAATAGATTCATGACATTGATACAGCTTAACAGTAGCATGATTGAACAAAATAAGCAGGGGAACAATAAGCAATAAGATCATATATAAGACGGCTCTCTGTTACCTTGAGTAAAAGTCATTAATTAGCTCTCTGACTTCAGGTACCAGCTCTAAAAAATTACGGAAGTTAACGTTATCGATAACTTTGTTCTGCCAGGCAAATAATTTTCAATAAAAGATAATCTGTGAGCTGCACTTTCTAATTTCATTGCTAAACAAATTGAATAGAATAAAGATTAGATATAATAGTTGCCTTCAGCTCAGTCCTGTCAAAAGTCGCAAGAGCACATAGCCCACCATAAGTTGCAACATCTTGAGATGCAATCACTTCATTGTAGTGACTTCCCAATTCAGGACCAGTTTCCAGAAACTGTACATAATCAGTGACAAAGTACTTAAAATATATAATCTAAAGTCTCTGACACAAACTGTTCAAATCTTGATCAAATAATAATGAAGGATTAACTCGTGAGACAATCAAAGGATATCTTTAACTTCTCGGTCAATAAAAAAGAAACTACTGAGGTGTATAAAGCAAGTAAACTTCAAACTTAGGTGAGTTGGAACAAAAAAAGGAAAACCATGAGGATGATCAAGAGGCAGATATTGCCAAACGCTAGAGTAAACAAATATGGATCAAAATATGAGCTGAGCCGCCAAAGAGGTAGATATTAGGAGAGTTTTCTTCAATTCTGATAGATACAAAGCCGTCTTACTATGGCTTTTTGGGAGCATAAGGGCCATATCAAGGGAGACCCCAGGTCTTTATTGAATCATTTCAAATACGAAAAGTTATTATGAGACTAATGGAACTTATATTTCTCTCATTCTGAAAAAGGATGAATCGTCAATAAGATTATTTTCTTCCCATGGGCATGGTATCTAGTTTGCATAAAATCTCTTTTAAGGTTCTCTTATGAGGTCAAAAGAAGTTCTTAGTGATACTATTTCTCATACTCAAGGGGCTTTCCCCTAAGGCAAGAATATCAGACCTACCTCTCATTGCTAGCAGTTAGAGATTACAAATACGAAGATAACAAAGAATTGTTAATAAGGTCAATTTTGAAAAAGTCTAGGAATGAGTGCATTGGGATTTTGTGGACTTCATGTCAAAAAATGAGGCTTTGACATGAAATAGAGGAAAGGCATCCCTGTTTCTGTTAATGGTGGGTGTAAGGCAAGTTTAGACCTTCTAGATGATTAAGACAAGGAGGTCCTTTTTCCTCTCTCGTTTTAGCCCTTGTCCCCAATGTTTTATGTAGATTAATTTATAAAGCTAAAAATCCTCAAAGAGACCTTTTTCATGTATCTCATCTTCAGTTTGTAAATAATTCTATATTCTCTAGATTCAAATAAAAATTAAATGTAATGAATCTCATTGACCTGGTTAAGATATATGGCCTACTTTCGGGCCTTAAAATAAATCTTGCCAAATACAAGATCATGGGTATTGATTTCATCTTGGCTAACTAGCAAACCTTGGGGCATGGTGTGGGTTCGAGGCCTATGAAGTATTTAGGTATCCTCTGGAAAGGCACTAACTTTAAGTTTTGGATTCATATAATTAAAAAATTCAAGAAATGTCTGATGGTTGGAAGAGAGGATGCTTCTCTATGGGTGGCCTGCCCTTATCTAATCAGTCTGAGATAGTTTCCCACTATGGAAAAACTTCAAAGAGATGTACAAAAGAGCGATCTAGTAAAATGACAGCCCAAAAACCCCCACTCAGTTATACACGAACTACAGAATTTTCACCACTGAAAAGAAGACCAAAAAGCCTCAAACATCTAGACCTCATCTTCAAAATCTCTTCATTTAGATTGTTTCATATGTTCCAAAAAATTCAAGAATTGAAGTCTATTAACAGCTATCACATAAAAGTTAAGAAGCAGTGACTTTCTTATGTATTTCTAGTGTCGTTCCATACATTTCTAGTGTTTTCCAAGAAAGAATCTATTAGTTAACAAAGATAGCTAGTTCATGATATTCAATAAATCGTAAAACTGTTCTGTAAAACTCAGAGTTCATGGTGAAAAGAGTTTTTTAATAAATTATCTTTCTCTATTATGAGAAGAATACATCAAGTCAAGACAACTCAAAACATAATTAATTCTTGAGAAAATATTAAGCATAGTTAAGCAGGGAATTCTATGAACTTTTACTTTTTTTTTAAGAAGTTAAACAGGAAATCCTATAAACTTTTACTTTCCACTACTAAAAATTACCTCTAATTAAGTTTGACAAAAGAAAGATGCAATCTTACAAACCTTACGAGCAGCAAGTTTATACTTTTTAGTTTCCAAATGAGCCAATCCAGCAGCACTACGAAGTTTTGCAGATGTAATTGGATCAAGGGCCTCTGGCGTTTGTTCTGCCTTGCTAACATAGCTTGTGACATGAGTAAATTGGCCCATCTCGATGCTAACAAGAATAGCACTCATACACATATGAATGATGTGCTTCGATGTAGTGCAATAATCACGAGTTCGGACATAATTTTTGAAAGCATCCCCAAGTGAACCATGAGCATAGTAAAAATCACCAAAATCATTGTATCCCATCCTTATGCTTTCTTTTATCAAATTGGTCTGCAAAAAAGACAAACATTATGAATAAAATGAAACAAGGATGAAGACATAACAAGAGAGTTCATATATTAACTTTCTTCCAAGACATCTAAATAAATTAGTCTAGAAGTGTGAAAACAACAATCCCCCAAGATAAATGTATAATATAATTTTTCTATAATTACTAATAACAATGCATCAACAATTATCATGATAGCTTAAGTAATGGAAACAATAAAGAATCTAATGATTTTTTATAGAAATGTGATTGGTTTCAATATATGTATCATTTTTATCTTTTATTATTATCATGTTTAGCCTCTTACTAAAACAAAGAATTGCAACTGACAATATATTTATTGATTGGAACGGCCATAACCAGATCTAATGTGGGATGAAGAAAATTTACAACTAGCGCATTCCCTTCAATTTTTGAAGGAAAAAAAGTGAAGTTTCTTCTTCCTTCTTCTCAAAACTCGATATCACAAAATTCACACAAATTCCTTCAATTCTTCTTTATCCCAGTTACTTATTAAATCACAAACTTTCGCCATAAGGAAGCACAAAGAAGAGCCAGCATGCGAGTTTCAAATTGCTGTGTACGTTTAGTCAGTCACTATTGTAATCAATTGACATCACAACTTCAATGAAATCCTTTCCCATTGTTCCAATTATCAAAATAATTGTACAACTAAGTTAAAAATGCCATCATATGTTCCAGCCAAAAGAATCACAACATCTGAAAAACCCTAACTCAGAAATGTATATTCTCCTACCAAAATAATTATAGAAGATGATATAACGCATTAAAAAAATAAACAATACCAGGAAATCCACAGCCATGTGAAACTACAATGGAGCTATCCGATATACAGCTTAGAAAACAAAAACAAAAGGCTATTTTAACAGAACGGAAATATACCCTATAGGCATTAAGCTCATTCTCAAGTTTTTCCTTCTTCTGCTCAGCCCTACGATCGACCGTCTCACACCAGGTTGTATCCATCTGATAGTTAGAGCCCAACCTCCCGTTGATCTTCTCCACAACCTCTCGAAAAAATTGCGTGTTTTCTCCCTTCTTAATCTCATCGTAAGCCATCCGAAGAGCCTCCAGCTGTAAATTCTGGTTGGCCTCAGAGCCATATTGGTCGGCTATGAAGAGAAGGCGCGCGATCTTCGTCCGACCTGAATAGAGACTTGCGTAGGCCTCTATGTCGAGCTGCTCGCCGCTAATGGCAGGCGTGCGACGCTTCTCCTCGTTAGCACCAGTGCCATTCGCAATAATCTCATCTTCAATCATCGTTGGACCCCCAGAGAGCTCGTCCTCGCCTTCCATGAATATTGTGGAATCCAAAGCAAGGTAGAATGGTGAAGATTCTGGATTAGGTTTTCAGGGAAAGAATGGCTCGCCACACTCAACTTCCTCTAGAATTGTCCTCTGTGACGCCACTACTCGCAGAGTTGCGCGAGCCGCGAGGAAGAACGAAGGGGGAACTAGCACGTGTCGTTTTCGCACGTGTTATGCTTTTCAAAACCTAAGTTTTATTTTTCTCCTAATTTAATTTTTACGATTTTAATTTTCTTATAAGTATTTTCAATTTCATTTCTCAATGTAAAGGTAAAAAAGTATTAGACAAATTATCAAAACAAATCCTATAGTTTAGAGTAGTCATAAATAAATTTTGTGAACAATTAAAACTTTGAACTATAAAAAATGAATAACGCAAAACTTATAGTCACGTTTTCACTCAAAAAACATCAAGACAAACATTAGTCACGTTTTCCTCTTAGAAAACATCATAGACGTCACCTAAACTTTCAACGGAAGTCTTATGATCAACCTTGGGCATCATTTAACGACGAGGGACGCCTAATGCTGATCCATGAGGAGACGAACTTCCATGGTGGCCGCTGGATGAAGAGACAAACGTTCTGCAACGAGAATGGACGTTCAGAATTGGAGGGGGAACTAAAAGACGAAAGTTCATGGCATTTTCTAAGCGGAAAATGTGACTCCAGCATTTTTCTCGACCTTTTTTTTATAAAAAACATGACTGCAAGGTTTTGGATTGTTCATTTCATATAATTTGAGAATTTAGTTATTTGCAAAATTTCTTTAAAATTTGACTTGTTGCTGAATCCAAATTATAAGGTTTGTTTTATTAAATTCTCAAAAGTATATCAGCTTGGATAATGAGTTAGAATAAAATAATTGAGACCCATTCACTTGTTTTTAAACTAAATAAAAAAAAAATCTTAATTAATTTAATTTAAAACAAGAGTCAATTTACTCAAACAACCAATTTTATTTCATATGAACAAGTGATGAGGACAAAAAAATTGTAACGAAACTTTATCCTTTTAAATTTAATCACAACAATATATTGAACAACAATTTTAAAATAAAATTAGAATTATAGGATTTGTAATGAGAAAATTAAACTTTAGTGACTAAACTAAAACGATTTTGAACTACAAGGAGTATAATGTTGGAAGATGTAGAATTTGTTATATCTACGAGAGAGAACGATACCGCAAATGTAGTGTTGGTATGTATTCGTAAAATGTCAAGTTAAATGTCGGACCCGAGAAATGAAATTAGTTAGAGGTATTGATTTATGATATTGGTTACAAATACCAAATAAGAAAATGTTGTCACACTACATTGCTTTAGGCAAGTAAAATGATAAGATGTCCATTGCTAGTTTTCTTCGTTTGAACTTCACCCTTAACTTCTCACATTTGATGGTCATCTTAAGGTAGTATCAACTAAATAAATCGGAACAACTATATCCATCACAGGGTAAACTACTGCCTCTCAAGTCCCCGATTGATTCTCATAAATAGCTTATAGCTTCTACCGTGTTGTGTTCTTCAAAAGCAACTCTTCGGAAAAGTTGCCAACTTAGAATTCCATTATAATTAAGAATTCTTATAGTTTTAGAGATCAAGTTATTCGAGAACCAAGAATAAAGAGTTTTTCCTCCTTTCGTGTTCCGCCTCTTTGGTCTTTATAATGCTAGTTTTAAGAGTGACTAATTGCTCGTCTTAGAGTATACTAAATATTTTTTAATGCCTCGAGTAGATTTAGAGGTGACAAACGAATTGGCCTGGTCGAGCCGAACTTGAAAAATTCTAGCTCACCGAGTCTAGCGAGTTAAACGAGCAAAGCCTAATGAGCTTCGCGAACCTAACGAGCTGAGCTAAACAAGCTCGCTAAAAAAAAAAATTTAACTCGAGCCGAGCCAAACATACATAAATATATTAATATAATGTATATTTTTTATTTTTAATTATTAAAATTATAATAAGTATGTATTATTATAATATTAAAATATAATAATTAGTCATTTAATTAACAAAATTATTTTATTAATGTATAAAATGACATGTATTGAGAAAAAAAAAATTTATTTGAGATGATATAATAAAAAAGTATATCACACGAATATCATTACAAATAGTTAACGTTACATATTATTGATAGAGTACTACAAATTGAGAAGTAAGAGATTAAAATATTTAAAGAATTTATGGTGAAAAAAATGAAGAAAAAATGTGGTATTTATAGAAGAAAGAAAGAAAATAAATGAAAAAAGAAAAGAGAAAAGAAAGAAGGAGGAAAGAAAGAAGTGGTGAGGGCATGGAGCAACGCTCATATGTAAATATTTTTTGCATTAGTACTTTGGTTACATTGATCTTGTAATATTTATTGATTTTTCATCAAAGACTTAACATTCAACAGACACACATAACATATATACAATTAGTGTTTCTAACTATGCTCAAGAAACTATTGACTAAAAAAAATATATGCAAATATCATATTTTGTTGAATTTAAATTTCAATTACTAATTTAGAGTTAATTAGCCTAATTAACAATGAGATTTATCTAAAATAACTAGGTAAAGAATAAAAAAACTCATTTAGAATAATAGGCATTAGTTGAGCAACTTACTTTTATCTATGGAACTTCCATATCGCATTTATACAAACATATAGAGTGTATTTGAAGATAGATGTGATAAACAAGCCAACCAAGTCGAATCTAAAAAAGTTAGGCTGGTTAGCAAGTCAAACAAGTCGAGCCTAATGAGCTTAGTAAGCTTAACGAGCCAGCTCACGGGCTATGAGTTAAACAAGCCGAGTCAGACTTGACTCGCTACAGTACCGAGTCTCGCCAATGAGGCCCGACCTAGAAAGCTTAGCCAAAAGAAAAAAAAAATATTCTATGTTTTGAACTCCCCTTTTTAGGGGAGTTGTTGTCAAAGATTGGGGAAACTCCCCTCTATTTCTTCGTGTGTAGGGGAGTTGAATCCTTCACTCTGCCATAACCTCTCAACCATCTCTCCTTCGTAGAGCAATGTTAGTATTGGAGGGAAAGAAATTTCTTCTCGTCCTAGCAAAGCATCTGAGTTGAGGTAAGCCTTGAATCTTCAGATTTTCATCGGAAGTTAGTGGTAAACATCTGAGTTTTTGTTTGAAAGGGATTTTGTGTTGGGCGTTGAGATTCGACAGCGAGTGTTTGATATAAATGTTTTGAATTCTCCAGCTATAATACCCCGACTTTTATATCAAAATTTAATAAGAATAATTGGAGATATTTGGATTAACTGGATAATTATCGGGGTATTACCAAAGACGTATTCATAAGATTTTAAATTATGGAAATTTATGTGGATTATAATTAGGGCTACATTATGGGATAAATATCGTGAGATAAGTAAAGTATGAAATTTGGATGAAAAAGGGTGTGTTTGGACAAATTCGAACGCGGGGAAAAATCATGTGTATTGGGATTTCAGATGCATACGGACGTGGATCTGCGTTCGGAAGCACATTGTACGCCATTCTCGAGTTTTGGGATGATACAGGATGATGTTTTGCATCCCAATTCTCCCTTAAGCGCGAGAATTCGGACGGGAGAGTGATGTGCTCCAGGGTCCTATCACTCGGAGTCGGGTCAAGAAACTTATTGCTTTTCTAACGAGTTCTTATTTTGCAGGAACTACCAAGATGTGGGATTCTTTGAAGGAGGTTTCACAAGATGATAAAGATGTCCCGTTTCATTTAATCACTCTGGTCGGTTTTCCTCCCACCTAAGCTGAAGTCCACATTTCTCTGAAAGGTGGTGTCGTGAAGACTTTAGAATGATTATTAAGATCTTCTTTTGATTTAGTAGAATTACTTTTAGGAACAATAATTTTATTTGTTATGTGTTATTTTGCTTGGTTGTGAGATTTTGAGGGGTGTGCGGTTTTCATGAAAACATCACCCTCATGTCCAATTTTTTTTGTCATTAGGGACATTTTAGTCTTTTGTCCTTCAATGTAACCCTTAGGTTAAAGTCCCTCCTTTGTGAGAAAGGGGGCAATTTTTGGAAGAATAGAATTTTGAAGTGTGGAAGACACCTTTGCCGCGGCCAAGCTCCCCTCCATAGCGCCGATTCCTCCATCCCTTTGCAAGGCTCCTCTTGATTTTTCTCAACATTGCAACCTTGGGTTATTGCCTCTTCCAATCTTCCTTTTCAAGGTGGAATTGTGGTGTGGGGGCAAGAGAACTATCCACCATTGGAGATTGTTGGTTTCGGCCAACCAAAGAAACGCCCCTCTCACTTAGGAGGTGCCGCGGACTCCAATGCCTTTTCTTTCTTGATTTATGCTACTTTCAAGTTATCTTTCTATTGGATGGCTAATTTATGATATGGAGGTTTGATCTATGTTTATGGCTGAAGAAGTTCTTTGAGGAAATTTTGAATGAGAAGTGATATTTTCGGATGATTGTGAGCTGCAGAATCTGTGAATTTTTGTTAACTGTTATTCTTACTGATTGAAGCCCCTGTTTGAAGCCCTTATGGTGAGCGTCTCTGTTTGAAGCCTTCTAGTGTTTTGTTCAGGGTTAAGTCAAGGAATTAACCTCACTAATTTGAGCATTGTTCAGTACCAGTAACTCAAGTTATAGTATTTTGAATTCGCACTGCTAAATCTGCCTTTTTATAAAACAGTTTTCTGGAGATTATTAAATTAGATAGAACTCCTGCTCTAGAACGTTTTTGGACCTGAAATTTGGACACAATCTTTGTCACTATTTGAAGTTTATACTCTCCAAAAATCAGCTTATTCTCAATTACAGAATTGGAGTTCTGACCGGTTTATTGTTGCTGGTCGATTATTGTTAAATTGTGGGACAGATTTTCACTAAGGTTTCCAAGTGTTTCTTGGAACCTGTCAGAGAGGACGAATGCAGACGCAAACGGTCAAATGGATTTTGAATCTGCCCAATTTCTGGACAGTTTCGGATGCACGCGAACGTTAAATGCGGACATCTTCCTTCGTCCGAATGATAGATTCGGACGAGTGCAGACAAAGGTTAGGACAACTCCCTTCGTCTGGAAAGCATGACAATGCCTGGGAATTGTCTAATTCGGACGATGGCGGATGAGGCCAGGACGTAAACCCTCGTACGAAAGTGCCCAGAATTAAAAAAAAATAGGGATAAATAATTTAGAAGGAAATAATTAAATTAAGAGAAAAGAAAGTGCAATTTAAATGGGGGGTAAACCGGTTTTCTTCCTTGAACGGGTCTAAGAGTAAGAGAAAGGGGAGAATGGTTCGGTTCATAAATTTAATAGGAAGAGATTTTCAATTTGGCCTTCGGCCATTCGTGCAGAGGGAAACGAAGGAGAAAGAGAGAGGGAGATGAAAGAGGGAGAAGAGATCGAGAGCAAGAGTGAGAGAGCGTCGGGGAGCGACAGCGAGTGGAAGACGAAGGCTCGGGGGTCGCTGATTCGTCGTCCGGTGAGCAGCTGCGGCAACGCGGGTCGCGGTTAGGGCTCTGGAGGTGCAGCTTTGGGGGTCAATTCGGTGCGGGCTTTGGGTACGTCGATGGTTTTCTGTTCTCCTCCTTCTCGTTCTATTGGCCGGCGTTGATGTTTGGCGATGGCAGGGACGATCGGTGCTGGCGATTTCACGACGGAACGATTGGAAGGCTAGCAGTTCGTGCTAGACCGGTCGAAGGCCTGGGTCCAGCTTACGATTGGGTTCAAACCAACGGTGATGAAACCGACAGAATAGATGTGTGTAGAGTAATGGCCAAGGATGTCAAGGTATGGCTTGGATGTCTGTAGGGGAATGGCTCGGGTTATTGTTGCTGGAAAGGGGAGGATAAAATGGCAGAGGAGTGTTGTGCAGGGGGAATTTCTCCTGAAGCCGAGTGGAGCTCTCTGGAGTTGGAGTACTAGAAGAAGAGAGACAGAGTGTGAAGGAGAGTTGAACTATATTCACGGTGAGAATGACTTCTTCGCCGTATTCTAGATTTTTCTGGACGTTTGGATTCTGTTGATGGACCCAATGAATTTCTATAATTTGTTTTATGGATTAAAGATGAAGAAAAAATTGTTAAGGATGTACTCTGTTGATAATGCCTCTGTTAAATTTATGCTTTTGATTCTGTCGCTTGGGTTGATATTCTGGAGAATTTGATGAATTGTTCTGCTTTGATAATGATTATGTTGTGATCTATAGCTTGGTTCTGGACTTGATGTTCTGTTTAAGGATTTTAGTGATTTCTGGGCATCCTGTTAATAAATTTGGAAATGTTGGTTGATAATGCCATGCCTAAGATTGGTTGTGAAGCCCTGGATAAGTATTGTGTTGGTTATGTGAATTGAGTAGTTAATTTACAGCTTTGATAATATACTCTGTTGGATTTTTGAATGAGATTATTGGAAGAAATAATCTGTTAACTTATAAGTGGGTAATGTTAAATTGGATTTGCTAATTGTTGTAGTTATAAGAAATTTTAAAAAGGAATTGTTAATCTGTTGTTGGATGATGTTTTCTGCTTGGTTTATAAATGGTTCTGTTGGGAATGAAGTTGGAATTGTTAATCTGTTGTTGGACGTTAATAAGTGTGGAAGTGTTATGTTACTTGGATTTAAACTTGTTTAGTTACAGCCTTGGTTTTATACTCTATTGGTTTAGTTTTGAGCTACTAATTGGATAAAGGCATGATAATAATTGGAAATTAGTAAGATAAGTAGCAATTAAGAAAATGATTCTATTTAGGAGATTTTAGTGAGTAATGAGGAAAATAGAATAAAAAAAATGTTGAGACTAGTAAGTAGATTAATTGATTTTTATTAATGAATGAATGTTTCTAATTGTGAAGGTACTAAAAAGAAGAAAGATAGCAAATAAGTGTGAGCGCCTTAAGCAATTGAGGTAAGTTGTATGCTTGTGTCTTAGTCTTCGGGCCCTACATCGTAAGAATAAGATATGCATGTTTTGTTGCTTACCGTTTTCCTAGCATGTCTACATTTTTTAATAGCATGTTTCATTTTTTACCGTTTTATAGCATGTCTACAGTTATTAATTGCACGTTTCGTTGTTTACTGCTTTTACAGCATGTCTACAGTTTTTATAGCATGTTTTATGAATCGCACATTGATTGTTTATTTATGCTTTCAGAACTTGTATGCATTCACGAGCATCATGCATCACGATTTTTAAAAGCATACGAAAATAGATTTTATGCACGATTCTAGAAACAGATAATGAACGAATAATTAACAATAAAAAGTAAAGAAAAAAAATTAATAAATAATGAAAAGTAAAGAAAAGAAAAGAAAAATGAAATGATATTATGTGAGGCCATTTAAGTCCTTTGTGGGCACAGTCGCTAGCGAGCTTTCAAACTATACCATCATCGCTAGCTAACTTTCAGACTATGTCATTGCAACTCGTATCTGTTGCATTGTCCCTAGACTATGTCGGGACATAACGGCCAATGATTAGCTAGTTTTGGAACTATGTCATTATTGCTATATCGGAGGTAAACGTCGAAAAGAACGACCAATGGTTAGCAGACTTTTGGACTATGTTATTGCTGTTATACTAGAGGTCACGAATAGAAAATAGAAATATAACGATAACTAAAACGTAAAAGATAAGAAGATAAGAAAAAGACGAGAATAGAAACTGCATAATGTTTTTAAAAGAGCACAACATGAGCATATAGTATGATGGTATGATAGGTATTATCACTTACTGAGTATTAGGCTCATAGCTTATGACTTGCGATGAAGGAAAATGACGAACAGATTTAGGAGCAGCTGATGAAGCATTTGTACGGGCGAGACTTACAGCTGGTCAGGCTAACTAATGTAAAGATGAACAAGTTTGTAAAAATATAAAGTAACATTTTATTAATTTTCTTTAAATGAATTAATTATGCTTCTGCTACGCTTTTAAAGAAAAATGATTTTATCAATCAGTCTTACGCTGTTGAGTATTTTTTAACTGAGTTATTTACGCTTCCGCTATGTTTTGAGAAAGAATTTTATAACTATGGTTTTCTACTAATTATCATGATTTTAATAACGAGTCAAAGTAAAAGGATTTTGACAGTCCGGTTATAAAAAGAGAACTCTGATTTCATATTAAAAGGATTTAACAAAGATTTCAGCCGTTTTATAAAAGTTTTAAATTTCAACGCAATTTAAAAGGGTAATAAATAACCAGATCGTCACACCAGCAATTCAAGATCATATTTTTCGACGAGTAAGTTCAAGTTTTTCTTCAAATTCTGTTATGCTATTTCGCGAAATGAATTCTAATGGACGTTGTTTCCCAAAGGTTGAACTTGGAATTCATTTTGAGTGTCTGACTCCATCGAAGCGTGGGACAGTGAAGAAATTCTTCAAGATATAATAAAGTTTGAATCTTTGCTCTTTCAAAATTCTGAACTGTCTGGCTTGGTTTGATCTCTAGTAAATATTTAGATTAATAAATTGCTCTGATGATTTCTCTGTGGTTAGTCGAGTGACCGATGTTATGGCAATTGGAAAATTTTAGAATGGTTGCGACTGAATTATCAAAGCCTCACCAACACCATTCTGTCCACGGACAGAATACTCTATTCGTGAACCAGAGAGATTCTAGGTCACAGCCTAGATTCTTGCTAGTCGCGGCCTAGGTATGTTGAGAAGGTTTTTAGGCCAAAATTGTTGAGAAGATCTTTAGGCCAAATTGTTGAGAAGGCCTTTGGCCCAAATTGGTTGAAAAGACCTTTGGGCCAGATTATTGATAAGGTCATTGGGCCATATGTCCTGGTTTTTTTTTGGACCAAAGTTATTAGAGAACTTTTGGGCCAAATTATTAGGCCTTGATCCTCATTTACTAAGGCACTTTATGCCAAATTATTTGGTCTTTGTTGTTCACGTCTTGCTGTGGGGCGAGCCATATGTTATTTCAAACCAAATTTAAATACTTAATTTTAAATTTTAAATCTTAATTATCATTAAAATTATTATGATTAGGTTTCAAAACTTAAGAGATATTGGACATGTTGCTGTTGGGCCTTAGTGATTATTTGGTTGGACCTTAGCATTGGTTGACCCAGTTTTGAGGTAGAAGTTATTTTATATTTAATATACATTAAATTATAAAATGTCTAATATTGATTCACTTTTCAGTTCGTTGTGTTTAATTTTATATTTTTGTATTGTTATTGTTAACTAGAGTAATGGGACAACTGTATGTGTCGTGTTCTTGGCCGCAAAACCCTAAACCTGATCAGGGTCTGTGTGGCTATTGCGATTGCCTGAACATCGCCGTTGTGCATTTATGTTCGTTATTCTATTGTTCATTTTTGTTATTCCTTATATTAAATTGTGAAGAATAAAAAATTGAAATCTCATACATGGTTCGTATAAGATAAAAGTTAAATATAAGATTTAATCCATACTGAGTTTAGTCGACTCACCCCAAATTTGACTTTATTTTTAAGGAAATAATCAGAGTAGTTCTTTGTTGCCACCTCAGGAGTAGAATTTTGAGTTTTCCCAAATTTAGTCATTTTATTACTTTATATAAGAGACTAAAGATATTTTAGTAAGATTGGTTTCTTTGTTTTATTTTAGTAAAGTTCTTAATTGAACTTATTGGTTTCACATTATCATCATTTTAGTCACTCATGGACATTTATTATGGGCTTGGCATGTAAGTTTAAATTCTATTATGTTTCCATTGCTTATGAAAATTTGGATTTGAGAGATGGGTCGGACGATTCAGTTCTTTTGGGTCGGATCATTTCCCGTTCTGTCTCAGGTCTCATTTGGGGCGTGACAGAAATTTTGGTATCAAAGTCATATTCCATCTTGAAGGGTGACTTAAATAAAATTGATAGTGTGAAAGAATTTAGGGAAAACATAAAATATTGTTCTTAGGAGAAAATTCTAAATTATACTGTGAACTATTTTCAGATTCTCACAATGCCTCCCAAAAGAGCACCTAGAAACCGTATTCCTGTAGTTCCTATTGCGCACACAGCTAAATCACAGCCTATTGATTCTATTGTGGCTTTAAGGGATCTATTATTAAATGTCACAAGAGATAGTGTAGTCAAGACCCAAAAACTCACCGCATGAATTTCTTTATACAACTCAGACGTTTAAACCCACCGATGTTCACGAGTAGTGTAATATCCCGATTTTTATATCAAAATTTAATAAGGATAATTAGAAAGAAATTGGAGATTTTTGGATTAATTGAAAAATTATCGGGGTATTACCAATTACGTATTCGTAAGGTTTTAATTTCTGAGAATTCATTGGATGATAATTAGCATTAATTAAGTGAGAATTATTACTTAAGTGAGAATGAATTAGGATTAAATTAAGGAGGAATTAAAATAGATTAAAAATAAAGGAAATTAAAAAGGAAAACCAGTTTTCTTCCTTGAACTGGTCTGAGATTAAGAGAAAGGGGAGATTGGTCTTCGGTTTTCTGCAGAAATGAAAAGGGGAATTAGAGAGAGGGAGAAACTGTGAGATCAAGGGAGAGACGAAGAGGGAGATGGAGACCGAGCGAGGGAGAGAGTGAGTGAACGAGAGATGGATGATGGGAGGCGCAAGCTTGGGTGCGTGTCGTCCGACGAATGGCTAGCGACGACTGGCTCGGGAGGTGGCATCGCGGGTCGCAGTTAGGGCTCAAGAAGTACGGCTTCGCGGGTTAATTTTGTGCCGGCTTCGGGTCGTCGGTGCTACGTCGGGTTTCTAGCGATGCCCTGCGACGATGGATGGCGATGGCTATGGAATGGTCGGCATGGTGATCGGCAAAGGAGGTTTGGCGTCGGAGGGCTGCGATTGACTCTTTGGGTCTAAGGGTTGGAGATGGCAGTTTGGGCTGGACCGGCTGAAGGCCTATGGTCCAGTTTGCGGTTCGAACCAATTGTCCTTGCGCTGGAAACCGACAATGCGGCGTGCGAAGGGCATGGCTGGGCATGGCTGAGTTAGGGCATGGTCGTGGCAGGGAATGGCGAGTGTGTCTCTAGAGGGTTGAAAGTGCAAAAGAGAAGGATTAAATGGCAAAGGAGTTTTGTGCAAGGGGGATTCTCTCTTGGAAGTCGAGTGAGGAGAGTTGAGAGGGAGAGACATGTTCTGGTTTGGCAATGAGGGCCGAGGGTGTCCTGGAGCTGGAAGCCGAGAGAAGAGTGTGATTGCAGGGAAGGTTGGAGCTGCTGGATTGCTTTAGGTCTGCCCTGTTTTCTGGTGAGGATATGTCGACAGTTTTGGTTAAGATATATGTTAATTTGATTAGTAGAAATTAATGAAGAAATATTAATCTTCTGATGAGTTTGGATTCTGTTTTTGAGTGTTGTCTGGATGTTGTTGGCCGATTACAGTTCAACATTGTCTATAATTTTGAAACTGTGAATACGTTGGATGTAGCTACTGCCTTTAGTATTTTGTGATATTAAATTTAGCCTCTGTTAGATTCTGAATAAGTTTATTGGATGGAATAACCTATTGGTGTTGGAATGCTTTTGATTTGTCTACTGTTGTGTGGATTTCTTGGATATGCTTCTGAGTATTTATGTTGGGTGGATTATTATCTGTTTTGGATGTTGAAAAATATGGAAATTCTTCTGTTAGATTTCTGTTCGAGTGTCAATAGTGGAATTGGTTTGGTTGCTTGAAATGGAACTGTTTATCAAATTAGTAAGAATCTGTTAAACACCAAAGTTGTTATCGATGTTCTGTAGTTGATTTCTTACCTGTCTATTGAGCTATATAATTATGGAAATGGTTCTGAAGGGAATAAAATTGTAATCGTTAATATGTTGTTGGACGTTAAAAAGTGTGGAAGTGTGATGTTACTTGGATTTAAACCTGTTTAGTTACAGCTTTGGTAACATGCTCTATTGGTTTATATTTGAGCTATTAATTGGACAAAGACATGTAAAAATTGGAAACAAATATTGGGATTAATTAGTAAGCTGAGTAGTAATTAATGAAGTGGCTTCGTTTAGGAAATTTTAGTAAGTAACGTATAAGGAATTAAAATATAAAAGATGTTGAGATTAATAAGTAGATTAATTGATTATATTAACGAATAAATGTTTCTAATTGTGATGGTATTAAAAAGAAGAAAGATATCATTAAGTGTTAAACGCCTTAAGCAATCGAGGTAAGTGGTATGCATGTGTCTTGGTCTTCAGGCCCTACATCGCAAGAATAGGATATGTATGTTTCGTTGCTTACCGCTTTCCTACCATGTCTACAGTTTTTAATAGCATGCTTCGTTGTTTACTGTTTTATAACGTGTCTACAGTTTTTAATAGCATGTTTCGTTGTTTACTGCTTTTACAGCATGTCTACAGTACTTATAACATGTTTTGTGAATCGCACGTTAAATGTTTATTTATGCTTTCAGAAATTATATGCATTCACGAGCATCATACATCACGATTTTCAAAAGCATACGAAAATGGATTTTATGCACGATTTTAGAAACAGATAATGAACGAATGATAAGCATTAAAAAGTAAAGAAGAATGAGAAATAAATAACGAAAGTAATGTAAAGAAAAGAAAAAGGTAACGATGTGATGTGAGACCGTTTAAGCCCTTTGTGGGCACGGTCGCTAGCGAGCTTTTGGATTATGCGATCGTCGTTAGCAAGCTTTTCGGATTATGTCATTGCTACTCATATCTGTTGCAAGTTCCTTGGATTATACCGGGACAGTCCTTGGATTATGTTGGGACAAAATGGCCAATGATTAGCAAGCTTTCATATTATGTCATCGCTACTATATCGGAGGTCAACGATGAAAAGAATGACCAATGAAAGATAATAATTAAGACGTAAAAGACAAAAGATAAGAAGAAAAAGATGAGAACTTAAACTGCATACGATTTTTAAATAGCACAACATAAGCATGTAGGATGTTAGGTATTATCACTTACTGAGCCTTAGGCTTATAGTTTATGACTTGCAATATAAGTACAAATACGAGAGAAAATGACGAACAGATTGAGGAGTAGCTGATGAAGGATTTGCACAGACGAGATCTACGGCTGGTTAGGCTAACTAATGTGAAAAGGAACAAGTTTGTAAAATATAAAGTAACATTTTATCAATTGTCTTTAAATGAATTAATTATGCTTCCACTATGTTTTTAAAGAAAAAATAATTTACACTTCCACTACATTTTGAGAAAGAATTTTATAACTATAGTTTTCTACTAATTATCACGATTTTAATAATGAGTCAAAGTAAAAAGATTTTTAACGGTTCGGTTATAAGAAGAGAACTCTGATTTCATATTAAAAGGCTTTAATAAAGATTTCAGTCGTTTTATAAAAGTTTTAAATTTTAACGCATTTTAAAAAGGTAACAAATAATCGGGTCGTTACAGGTAGTGCTAATCCCCAAGATCCAAAAAACTGGCTGAGAGCGATGCACAAGAACTTGATTGCTATTGGTGTTCCAACAGAGTATTATGTTGGCTTTGCTAAGTTTTATTTTGAGAAAATGACTGAGGTATGGTGGAAGTCGCTAAGGCTAGATTATCCACTGGAGATGATGACTTAGAATTAATTTGAGAATATCTTCAGAGATAATTATTGCGATGTAGGATATCATCAAAATATGATTACTGCTTACCACAACCTGGAACAAGAAAGTTTGATAGTGCTGGAATATTATGCGAAATTTATGGTGTTTTCCTAATATATCATAGATATATATCCAGTTTATAAAATGGTGAAGTTCAGGATGAGGCTGAGACCTAGGATTCGATACCAATTATCTGCATTTTAATTTAGCTCCTTGTCAAAGGTTGTTTCTACTGCTCAACGTGTCAAGGCTGATCTAGAAGAACAATTTGGTGTGTATAAAGTCAAAGGGATTAAAGAACAACAAGTGGGAGGAAAAATGACTAGAAAAGATCATAAAAATGGGACAAACAGAGGTGGACATATTCAGAGTGAAGTCAGTGGTCAGTTTAGTGGAACACCGTATGCTGTGGGGCATTCAGACCCTTATATCTGTTATACCTGTGGACAGGCTGGACATCTTAGGAAGAATTGCCCGGCGAATCCAAGGGCAACTCAAGCAAATTCTACGCCTACCCAGACAACATCTTTTAGACCTATTTTTGGGGCTAGCCAAGGATTTTCTGGACAGGGGCAACGTAATTATTTTGGAGCTGAGAATTTTAATTATCCACTGCTAGTTATGTATAGACCGCCATATCAACATCAGTATAAGCCTAATGGTAGTGATTTTCAAAGGCCGATTGGTTATCAGTAGAGTTGTACTTCTAGTTTCATTACTGTGGGATCTTCTAATATTATTGTATTTCCAAGTTCATCTAGAGTTGGTTTTAGTGGAAACAAAAAAGGAAAAGAGAAAATGACTGGTCAAGCATATGCAGTTTCAGGGTCTGAGGTTCCTGATCAAACTAGTCGGGGCGTTATTAAAGGTACACTTTCTTTCTTTAATATTGCAGTGCATGTGTTATTTGATACCAGAGCTACACATTCTTTTATATCTATGATGCTTGTTTGAACTATGGGTTTAGAGGTTGAAAAAATTAGAAACTCCTTTGATTTTGAATACCCCAATGAATAAGAATTATGAGATGAATTCATTTGTTCGATCTACTACTCTCATTGTGTGTGAAAATGAACTATATGCTGATTTGATTATTATACCCATTGATCAATTTGATATAATTCTAGGTATGGATTGGTTGAGTTTTTATAAAGCAAAAATTGACGGTCACAGAAGGAAAATAACACTTATGTTAGAAAACGGTAAGGTTTTGGTACATCCGTGTGATAAACCTGTAAATCTTGTTAATCTTATTTTGTGAGCCTGTCTTCGCGGTAGAAGAAAATTGGAAATGTATGCGAAAGTTTTTACAATTTCTAGTGATCTTTTCATGATCAATCAGGATTTTGAGATATTGATCGTTTCTTATTATCTTGATATTTTTTCTAAAGATCTGTCTGGTTACCACCCGATCGTGAGATTTAGTTTGTTATTGATCTCATTCTTGGTACTTCTCCAATCTCTATTCCACCATACCGTATGGATCCTGTTGAATTAAAAGAGTTAAGAATTCAATTGGATGATTTATTATACAAAGGTTTTATTCATAATAGTACTTCCCCTAGGGTGCACCAGTTTTGTTTGCAAAGAAACAAGATGGTTCTTTACATTTATGTATTGATTATCGGAAGTTAAATCGAGCGATAGTTAAAAATATATACTCGTTGCCAAGAATTGATGACTTGTTCGATTAGCTGGGCGAATGTAAATATTTTTTTAAGATTGAGTTGAGATCGAGTTACCATTAGATGAAAGTTCATGATGCAGATATTCCTAAAACTGCTTTCAGAACCCGATATGGACATTTTGAGTTTTTAGTGATTCCTTTCAGGTTAACAAATGCACCTGCAGCATTCATAGATTTGATGAACAGAGTATTTCGTCCTTATCTTGACAAGTTTATGGTGGTTTTCATCGACGATATATTAATATATTCGAAGACTCACGACGAGCATGGTAAGCACTTGAGAATTGTTTTTGAGACATTGCGTGAACATCGATTATATGCGAAACGAGAAAAATGTAACTTTTGGATGACAAAGGTGAAATTTTTAGGCCATGTTGTTTCTCAATTTGGCATATCAGTGGATCCAGCTAAGGTCAAGGCTGTGTTAAAGTGGAAGCCACCCAAAAAAGTCATAAAAGTAAGGAGTTTCTTGGGTTTGGTTGGTTACTATCGTCGGTTTGTAAAAAAAATTTCTTCTATTACTATGCCTTTGACACAGTTGACTAGAAAGAATGTAAAGTTTAATTGGAATGACGGATGTCAGACGACTTTTGATGAGCTTAAGCAGAGGTTAACTACAGCTCCAGTTTTGGCAGTCCTTGATGAAAACTTGTCATACGCGGTATATGCTGATACATCAAGAATTGGTTTAGGTTGCGTGTTGTTGCAACAAAACAGAGTGATTGCTTATGCTTTTCAACAGTTGAAGACTCATTAACAGAATTACCCTATTCACGATTTAGAATTGGCTGCCATTATATTTGCATTGAAAATTTGGCGAAGTTATCTTTATGGTACTAGATTTGAGATATTTTCTGATCATAAAAGTTTGAAGTGCTTATTTACATAGAAGCATTTAAATCTTCAGCAGCGTCGATGGATGGAATTTATGGGCAATTATGATTTCTCTTTGGAATATCAGCCTTGAAAAACTAATGTTATAGCTAATGCCTTAAGTAGACATCCTCGAGGTTTATTATTTTGTTTAGTATTGGAGGATGGAAACGATATTTGACCATTGAAGATTATGAGCTTGAGTGTTTAGATGATGGCCAGACAATCCGAGTATTTAATTTGATTGCAACTCCTACTCTTCTACAGCGTGTCAAGGATATGCAGAAATTTGATGATGAACTTCAGGAAATACTTGAAAAGATTCGAGCGGGTGAATAGTTTGATGGTTGGATGATTAGTTCTAATGGTTTTTTGTACTTCAAAGATTGAGTTGTGGTATCCAGTGATCCAGATTTGAGATAGACTGTTTTGGCAAAAAATCATATGTCGAGGTTTGCTATCCATCTTAATTGTACAAAAATGTACCATGATTTGAAACATCAATTCTGGTGGAGTGGAATGAAGCGAGATGTATCAGATTATGTTTCAAAGTTCTTAGTTTGTCAGCAGATAAAAGCAAAACATCAAAGACCAGCTGGATTATTACAACCTTTACCTATTCCAAAATGGAAGTGGGATAAAATTACTATGGATTTTGTAACTGGTTTGCCAAGAACGATACATAAATTTGATGCAGTGTGGGTAGTTGTTGATAGATTGACAAAGTTTACACATTTTATTCCCGTTCGAATGGATTACTCTCTTACAAGGCTAAATAAATTGTATGTTGAAAGTATTGTTCGTCTACATGGTATTCCTTCTAATATTGTTTCAGACAGAGATCCTCGGTTTACTTCAAAATTTTGGAAAGCTCTTCAGAGAGCCTTAGGCACTGAACTCAGTTTAAGCACTGCGCATCATCCTCAGACTGATGGACAGCCTGAACGTACAGTAGAGATTCTCGAAGACACGTTAAGGTCTTGTATTCTAGATTGTAGAGTTTGTTTATAATAATAGTTATCAAACGAGTATTGGGTATCACCCTATGAGGCTTTATATGAAAGACCGTGTCGATAACCGTTATGTTGGGCTAAGGCCGAGGAGCGTGTTATTTTTGGGCCTGATGTGATTCATGAGATTACTGAGAATGTTCAACTAATTAAAGAAAGGCTGAGAATAGTTCAAAGTCGTCAGAAAAGTTATGCAGATCTTTTGCAAAGAGAAGTTGAATTTGATACTAAAAATTTCATATTTTTAAAAGTCAAACCCAAGAGGGGTATAAGTTGATTTGGAGTAAAAGGGAAATTGGCTCCCAGGTATATTCGCCCTTTTCAAATTATTGATATAGTTGGCCCTGTGGCGTATCGTCTAGACTTGCTGCCGTAGTGAAACTATGTTCATATGTTTTTCATGTCTCTGTGTTGAGAAAGTATGTACCTGATCCGTCACATGTGATCTCCTGGACCGAGGTGCCAATTCAACATAATATTTCTTATGAGGAGGAGCCATATAAAATAATCGGTCGCGAAATAAGAGTTCTTCGTCATCGTGAAATACCGTTGGTTCGAGTATAATGGAAAAATCATAATGAAAGATGAGCTACTTGGGAGATTGAATCAGAAATGTTGGCAAAGAAATATGAGGCCCGGCCCAGAAAGCCTAGCCTAGAGAAAAAAAAATTATTATATGTTTTGGACTCCCTTTTTCAGGGGAGTTGTTGCCAAAGATCGGGGAAACTCCTCTCTATTTCTTCATGTGTGGGAGAGTTGAATCCTTCACTCTGCCATAATCTCTCAACCATCTCTCCTCCATCAAGTAGTGTTAGTATTGGAGGGAAAGAAATTTCTTTTTGTCCTAGCAAAGCATCCAAGCTGAGGTAAGCTTTAAATCTTAAGATTTTGTTTCAAATTCTCATCGGAAGTTAGTGGTAAGCATCTGAGTTTTTGTTTGAAGGGGATTTTGTGTTGGGCGTTGAGATTCAACAACGAGTGTTAGATATAAAGGTTTTCAATTCTCCAGCAGTTCAAGATCTTATTTTTCGACGAGTAAGTTCAAGTTTTCCTTCAATTTCTGTTCCGTTATTTCACGAAATGAATTCTAATGGACGTTGTTTCCCAAAGGTTGAACTTGGAACTCATTTTGAGTGTCCGACTCTAGCAAAGCGTGGGACAGTGAAGAAATTCTTCAAGGTATAATAAATTTTGAATCCTTGCCTTTCAAAATTTTGAACTGTCTAGTTTGGTTTGATCTCTAGTAAATATTTAGATTAATGAATTGCTCTGATGATTTCTCTGTGGTTAGTCGAGTGACCAATGTTGTGACAATCAGAAAATTTTGGAATGGCTGCGGCTGAATTATCAGAGCCCTGACCAATAGCATTCTGTCCACGGACAGAATACTCTATTCGTGGACCAGAGAGATTCTGGGTCGCAGCCCAGACTCTTGTTGGTCGCGGCCTAGGTATGTTGAGAAGGTTTTTGGGCCAGGTATGTTAAGAAGGTCTTTGGGCCAAAATTGTTGAGAAGACCTTTGGGTCAGATTATTGAGAAGGCCTTTGGGCCAGATTGGTTGAGAAGGCTTTTGAGCTAGATTATTGAAAAGGTCATTGGACCATATGTTATGGTTTTTTTGGACCAAAGTTACTAGGGGCCTTTTTGGGCCAGATTATTAGGGCCTTTATCCTAATTTACTAAGGCGCTTTATGCCAAATTATTAGGCCTTTGTTATTCACGTATTGCTGTGGGCCGAGCCATATGATATTTCAGACAAAATTTAAATAATTAATTTTAAATTTTAAATCCTAATTACATTAAAATTATTATGATTAG
Organism: Begonia loranthoides; assembly: GCA_022433065.1. Taxonomy (NCBI): domain Eukaryota; kingdom Viridiplantae; phylum Streptophyta; class Magnoliopsida; order Cucurbitales; family Begoniaceae; genus Begonia; species Begonia loranthoides. The sequence continues at coordinate 88,009 of CM039468.1, read as the reverse complement.
ATTTCAAAACTTAAGAGATATTGGACGTGTTGTTGTTCGGACTTAGTGATTATTTGGTTGGACCTTAGCATTGGTTGACCAAGTTTCGAGGTAATGGTTATTTTATATTTAACATACATTAAATTATAAAATGTCTAATATTGATTCACTCTTCAGTTCGTTGTGTTTAATTTTATATTTTTGTACTGTTATTGTTAACTAGAACAATGAGACAACTGTATGTGTCGTGTCCCTAGCCGTAAAACCCTTAACCTGATCAGAGTCTATGTGGCTGTTGCGATTGCCTGAACATCGTTGTTGTGCATTTTTTTCGTTATTCTATCGTTCATTTTTTTTATTCCTTATATTAAATTATGAAGAATAAAAAATTGAAATCTCATACATGGTTCGTATAAGATAAAAGTTGAATATAAGATTTAATCTCTATTTAGTTTAGTCGACTCACCTCAAATTTGACTTTATTTTTCAAGAAATAATCAGAGTAGTTCCCCGTTATCACCTCAGGAGTAGAATTTGGAGTTTCCTCGAATTTAGTCATTTTATTACTTTATATAAAAGACTAAAAATACTTTAGTGAGGTTGATTTCTTTGTTTTATTTTAGTCAATTTCTCAATTGAACTTATTTATTTCACAGTATCATCATTTTAGTCACTCATGAACTTTTATTATGGACTTTGCATGTAAGTTTAAATTCTATTATGTTTTTGATACTTATGAAAATTTGGATTTAATAAATGGGTCGGACGATTCGGTTCTTTTGGGTTGGATCGTTCTCCGTTCTGTCTCAAGTTCTTTTTTGGGCGTGACATCGCCAGCCCGCTCATTTAACATCTCTAAGTAGATTGCCCTTCCATGGAATAGATTGAATGTATAAGGCATAGATAATCTAAGTTTCTAGTGGGAGTATAATGAGTTTCAATAGTTAAATTAGTTTCAATATTTAAATTAGTTTTTAGGTATATTAAATTACTAAAACTCAGTAAAACAATTTAATAAATTTGATTAATTTATCATCTCCATTAAATTTCACAATTTATTAGTTAAAACTTCTTGGAATTTTAAGGGTTTTATGCCAAGAAATTTAAAAAAAAAAAAAAAGAGTTGTTAATATTTTTTAAAAATAAATTGCAATATAATCTTGAATCTTAGGGGTCAAACACATCTCATAGCAAGAATAGTTTTATTTTAAATAATTTGCTCATTTGAATTTTCGCCTATCAGTAAATTATTTTATACTATAATAAAAACTATTAAATTTATCGTTCATCGTGACATTTTATTTTATTTTATTATAAAGTGCAATATTACAATGATAACATAATTAATTTTTTTCAACAATTTAGTTACTAGCAAATTGATTCATGGCAATGCCATTTTAGCAATTTTCCCATTTGTCGTGATATAAGTAGGCCATTTTCCTATATGTTGTAATATAAGGAGGCCCATTTGTGCCAATGTAATCTATGTTTATTTATTTTATTCATGGCTAAATATTTAATTACTTTATTTTTGTGTTACTTGAGCCAAAATGTGCATAATTTTGAATCAATTGACTCTTATTTTGGGATATTTTTAAACTAAATTAATTAAAAATATTGTTTATTTTTAAAATAATTACATATGTGTTAATAATTTTACTTCAATAAATTATTTTAACTGTTATATATTAATGACACGACTAATGAAATTGAAACAATGAGAATTTTTAATAAGAAAATAAATATGAAAAAACCTAAAGTAATATAACTTCTAAATTATAATGAATGAAAACATATTTTAATTCAATATTTTTAGCAACTATTAAAAATTAGTATATTTATTATTTAACTAAATAGTAATTATTAAGTATGATCAAAACATGATCTATATATAATAAATTAACCAAAATCATTTTTTTTGAATTATATGTTAAATCTTGTATTAGAATTTCATAATCCAAATTATGTTGGAATTAGATCAAAAGTTTAAATGTGCGACAAATATAATAACACGAAATTATAAATATTTTTAGAATCTACTATGCTAGCGGATTTAGATGCGCCACAAGTGTTATACTAACTCTTGAAAATGATTTCTTATATAATTTTATTTTATACGCTTATAATTCGAAACTGTGTATTTATTTATTTGCATTTTATTTTAATTACTCAGTCACTATTCTAAATTAATTTTTATTTTTATTTAATTATTTAAATTTTGTTAATTTTTTTCTCCTAATATTGATACTCTATTTTATTTTACCATTTGTTACTTGATTTGTGAGACGTGCACTTGCGTAGTGTTAGTTTTGATGAGACATATACCATTTTACAAAAGCTTTCCAATTTAGAAAATATTTAAGGAGAGATTCCTTTGACCTTCGATTTTATTTAGTAAATACACCATCGTATTGAATTCGAGTGGTTTAAAAGAAACTCTTCAGAAGAAGAAAAACAACAGTCCCTGATTTCAACACCAATAACCAGAGGTATTCCTATTAATTTCTACGTTAATCTAAATGCTTCAATTTTGATTGTTTAAGGATGTTCTAATATTATTACATTTACCATTTGTGTTTAATTACGAAACTGCCAAAGATAAATAAATGAATATTACAGCATAAGATGAATGTCTTCTCTCTCTTCCCTCTCCTCTCCCTCTCCCTCTCCCTCTCCCTCTCTCTTCGAATATTCAGATTTAAAGAGAGAGAGAGGTGATGAAACAAATAAAAGTACGAAGCGAAACCCCTAACAGATAAGATGATAATACAGATTGAGATCAAGATCTAGCGTTGTAAACTTGCTTCGGCTTCAATCTGCTGAGGAGCTGGTGCAGTCCAATACTGTTTATTTGCCACTAAAATCTTCTCTCTCTCGTGAGGTCCGTCTTCATGGTCAACGATTCTGCTACTCCACTCCATCGCTTCTGCGATGCCCTTGATCTTCATCAGTACGTCTACGTCGTCCCGGAATATTACGCTCCCCTGCGGCCGGAGAATTCTATCCATCTCCAACAAAATGTCTTCCATTTCACATCTGAAAAATTCATTGTCCTTTTCGAATCAGCCTTGTTGGGTTTGCAGCTCGAAATCGAAAGAGAGGAATGCCAATTTTACCTGTCTTCGTAGAGGCTAAAAACGCCATCGGCATGGATGAAATCGTATGAACGTGGATATGTGGACATGCCCTCGCACCTGAGAGTGTGAAAATTTAAGGACACTAAGATTAGCAAAGTTTAAGGTTTACGCTGAAAGATGTTTGTTCGATTCGAAACCTGTGATGAGAATATGTGAGATAGGATCCGATCATAGCGAGAGAAGAAACATACCAATTTTGGTACGTCCCGATCAATCCACGTTCGTAGATGACTCCAAGGGTGTTTGGTCGAGCTTCAACGGGGACAATATTCATCACCCATACTGGATCGTCTACGAGGGCCGCTGCAAATCCCCCCAAGTGAGAGTTCATATCAAGCAAATTCCGGTACCGCCCAGGCTCTGCTAGCTGGTAGTCTATCGCCTTGTATCGAGCCACTCTCTTTTTCCAAAGTTCCATATCCGCCTCGAACATCTCCACGGTTATTTCCTTCAAATTCCCGTTCTTTATTCTCGGCGGTACCACAGTCAATCTCTCCGGCCAATTTGCCAATTGGCCGCCGGAAATTTCTCTGATATCGGAAACATCCGGGAGTGGGGTCATACAAGTATCCATTTTTTCGTACCTGCATGAAATTCAATTTTTTTTACGATAAATTATAGCAATACTAACCATGCAAAATAATTTAAAACACTAACCATGCAAAATCGGGATCTTGTGCTTGGCAGAAGGTCGGATATTTGAAGACCTTCCTGTTCGTCTTACAATGGATATGATTGGTCGGTTTTTGCCAAATCGCAATCCCGTCTTTCTCTTTCAATTTTTTCCAGCACAAGCTTCTGGCAATGGCCTCGATTTTCGACTGCTCGGCTTGGAGATCTTCGGCAGTCCGATCCCACCCTCTCCACCGTCTTTGCCAATTTATGGGTGGGCCGGATAGAATCCAATAGCCCCCCGGTCGTAATATCCGATCAACTTCAATTAAATATTGCCCATCTGCTCAATAATAGCAATGTACCATAAATTAGGCCATGCATTACTATCAGAAAAAAGGCTGTGATAGGAAAATACGATCGAAATATACGAGTAAGAATCATACCGTATTTAGTCCAAGGAATGATCGAAATATACGAGTAAGAATGATACCGTATTTAGTCCAAGGAATGAGGCAGCGCGAGCAATGAGCCATGTCGAATGCTCTTGAAGGGTAGGGAAGCCTCTTTGACGCGAGAACACCGATTAGAGCAGGAACTCCTCGTTCAAGAGCAAATTGGACTTGAGCTTCATGAGTGTCTCTTGGTGCAAATGACACCGTCAAGATGTTCCTCGACATAAGATAAGCTCCCCAGCTCGCTACCTTTGTCGACCAAAAAAAAAATCACCTCACCAAGTAAATTAGCCGCACATTTTTGAGCACATGATGAACATAGTGAACAACAATCGACAATCTATATCTCGTAAAATTTCAAATGGTGATAATAGTATTGAGAAAGATTGTCAAATATAATAATTACTGGTAATAGATCCAATCTCGCAAGAAATGTTATCCGGCAAACAAGTAGTGATTAAAGAGTTCGAAAAAATATAAGTGAATTGTATTGAAGGCAAGAAAAACTCAAGATTTTTATTAATTGTGAGTGTCCAACTTATACCAGTGAGGGTGTATAATCTCACATCGTTTGTAAAAGTGAAAAGTGAATGATTTATAAGTAAAATTCTCATTTTTACCTAGTACAACGCGTTTTGAACTAACCCTAATAACAAAACCGTACGAGCTTTTGCCCAAAGTAGATAATATTATTCTGCAAAAATTGAGGACTCCACAAATGGTATTAGAGCCAAAGCCCAATGGGAAGTGTGGCCGACGAGGAAGTCGGGCCTCCCAAGAGGGGAGATTGTAATAGCTCGTCCTATGAAGACAAAGACGATATAAGATTATGTTGATTATGAGGGTCCAGCTCATACCAATAGGGGTGTACAATCCAACATCGCTTAAGAGAGTGAAAAGTCGATGGTTTATAAATAAAGTTCTCTTTTCTACCCATTACAACGTGTTTTCAGCTAACACCAAAAACAAAATCGTGCAGACTTCAGCTCAAAAGCGGATAATATTGTAATGTGATGACTGGGGACTCCACGCACTATGATTGCATTTTAGTTAAATTAACACATTTAATGTGTTATAACTAAACTAGCATCACAAAAAAAAAAATGAATATCAAAATTTACATGAAAACCCTTAATTGGTTAAAAAACACTCGTAGATGAGAAAAATCCACTGCATCAAAATCAAAGTTACAAAAAAGAATTTTTACGTACGCCCAATTTACAAAACCCAGAAAACGCAAGTAAAAAATATGAAAAAATCCTCCACAGCCCGATTCATTCGTTGTCACCACAAACAAAATTCAGGTCATCGAACTCTAACATTTTCAACACGAATAATCATATTTCTGAAAACGCTTTCCTAATCTTAGCTCTAATCCGTAGGTGTTTTGCAGTACTCCACCCTCTTAAAATTATCTTATATAGTATAGTTTTTTATTAACTTAAGAAGAAATACTTATAATAAAGTATTTATAACAACCAATGACCAACATATCACCTAATAAATCGGTAAAAGTCTAGTTTATTAACTTATGAAAATAATGATGATCCCTTTTCCAAATGCAGCCAAGCTCTGCCACGTTTGGTAGGTTTCATTTGCAGAGGTGGGGGCCAAGGCCAAGGCCTAGGCCAACACGTTCAATAGTACAACTATTTTTTTGAATGCTACAAAATTAAATCCACTGAATTTCTTCCCACACATGAACATTAATTACACATAACTACCATCGAATTAACTGTTAATTTCAAGTAATTACATTAACTCTTTGATTTGAATCTTCGTAGATTACTCCAATTTCACAGCTGGTTGTTGGAGAAAAGTTGGTCAACTATTTCTTGCCATGACCCCAGCACCACTTGTTTAATTATTATTATTTTTCAATTAATATATGAAGAAAACACACTATACGACGTGACATATATTAAATAAACATATTGTAAAATTAATAATAGTAAGGCTCATACCCCGCAGCCTGTGTCGATGGCCGTCCTGATCGACCCATCTTGCAGGTTGATCAACTGGCCGATATCGTTGATGTACGCGTCCGCACCGTTAGGAAACATGGTCCCTCCACCGGGGAATTTGAACCGGTCTCCTTCGAAATGGACCCAGTTCTGCTTCTTCTTCTCCACGGTCAGCTCTCTGTGAGGAACGTTCGCGTACCATACGAATTCTCTGCTCTCAGGCCATCGGAATGGCATCGTGTACCCGTGCGGCGCCGGAATCCGGCACTTGAGAGCCTCGCTCGGCTCGGGGCAGTGCCGCTCCCGGAAAACCAGCCGATCCCGGTCGAATTTGAGCGACCGATCGTGGTCTTCGCAGGGTGTGTACTCGGAGAGACTGGGTTCGCAGGGCGGGAAGTGGTGGTGGGCGGTGGATTTTGTGATCGGAAGGTCGTCGGCCTTGTGGTGGGCGCGGAAGTCGAGGTGGGCGCGGGCAGTGAGGTTGAGGAAAGTGGAGGAGCACGGAACGACGTCGGTTTGGAGGACGATGGGACCGAGGGAGTGTTTCCAGATTCCGAACAGGTAGAAGGAAGTGCAAAGGATGAAGACGAAGACGATCCGGTAGACACTGATTCTGTTGGCTTTGGAAGAGAAGTATTGAGCCGGAGTTGGCCAAGCCATAGCCGCCTTTCGGCTGTCAGGACCGGAGGCTTCGCCGGAGATTGAAACTATCTCGCTCTCAATTCATAGAGAGAGAGAGAGAGAGAGAGAGAGGAGAAGATTAGATAAGGAAGTTGGAGAGGACTTTACGAGGTATGTTGTAAGTGGTGATTGTAGGAGAGTGATCACGCGCGCGGGTGGTGGGCATCTGACACGGGTGTTGTCTTGCTGATTTTATCACTTTTAAGGTGTGTGTACCATTATTTTAACATATCCCTCCATGTCACATATATAAATAAATCCCTCTATTCCAAGTTTATAATTAAGTCTTGTTCTCGCGTTAATTTATATGTTTCTCCACTAATATTTGAGTAATCTCTATTTCTATGTGATGAATCCTCCAACGCCAAGCTTTGGAAGATGACTCAATGTAGACCATGAGTAATTTTAATTAAATCATGTTATGTCCTTTTGTGCATCACGACTAATCTCAAGTAATTTTAGTCAACATGTTTTCACGCCACGTGAAGGGTCAGCTCATACCATTGGAGGTGCATAATCACACATCATTTGTGAAATGAAAATTGAATGATTTATAAATAGAGTTTTCCTCCTTACCTAATAAAACGTGTTTTGGATTAACCTTAAGAACAAAATTGTACGGGTTTCTGCACAAAACAGACAATATTGTATTAGGAGAACTGAGATATACTGCAAATGATATGAGAGTCCAAGTTCAACTGAAAGTGTGGTCCACGATGATGTCAAACCCCCAAGGAAATGAGATTATGGTAGACCACCCAGTGAATGCAATGACGACCCAAATTTTATTGATTATGTGAGTCTAACTCATATGAGTAGAGTGCACAATCTCATATTACTTAAGAAAGTAAAAAGTGAATGATTTATAAGTAGAGTTCTACTTCCTATCTAATATAATGTTTTTAGGCTAACTCTAAGAACAAAATCGTACAAATTTCAGTATAAAGTAGACAATATTATACTAAGAAGAATAAAAGACGACACAAACATTATCTGTTTAGTGGATAGATAATGTCTTTTTCATATTATTGTGTGTTGGTATCAACTAAATTGATAGTTGAATGTATAGACCACATGTACTTGTGATTAGGTCATGTTATGCCTTTATGTTAAAGTACCTATATCTCAATTAATCTCAAGAAATTTTAATTAATGAACTCTCGGACAGAAATAATGAACAAATGAACTATCAGTTTGGTTGAGTAGATCGTGTCTTTGTAATTGTTGTGATTAAGAAATCAACCAGATTCGTAATCCAACCTAGACCACGAAACTCGATATATTCATTTAGTTCAAACAAGAGTGTTATTGTGAGAACAAATAATTAACATGGCACATGTAAATTACTCAAAGAGTTTTTAAGAAATTATATTCATTTATTAAAAAAAAATGAAAATGAATAATTTCAGAGCGATAGGTTGAAAAAGTAAATGATAGTAAATACCGTCAGAAAGAAATAAATTGCATAATGTTATTTTGGATTATTTGTATTCATTTACGTTTTGTGTAAGCAACCCAATGATTTTATTAACGACTTCACTTAATTATAATTTTTTTAACAAACTTTTAGTAAAATTAGATTAAATATTTTAAAAAATTAACAACAATTATTGATATTGTGGCAGTGCACCCTATAAAATTCAGGAAAAATATAAGTGTGGGTTCGACCTATATCAGTGAGGGTACATAATCTCACATCGCCTAAGAGAGTAGAAAATTCATAGTTTATAAGTAGGGTTCATTTTCCTACATAGTACAACGCGTTTTGGGCTAACTTTAAGAACAAAATCGTGTGAGATTCGACCAAGAGCAGACAATATTGTATTATGAGTACTAGAAGATATAACAAATATTCTCCGACACAAAAGATTTACGTAAAAAAGAGTTGAAGCTACAACTAATTAAAGGCAAGAACGAGAGAGCAATGTAAAGAGTGGTCAACGACCTTTAGAACTGGCCAATCTAATTAGTTTTAAATCTAATGCAAAATTTTATATTTTGGCGGGAGGGATGATCCCAAATTGTACGTGAACAAGAAACGAGAAAAAACCGATTACTCTTGGTGATAAGGAGAAAAAACCGATTCAATTACTATTTGGATCGAGAGAAAAATGCAAAGAGTTGTCGACAATCTTGTAAATTGTAGTAAACAATCTAGTTCGTGCATGCAAAAGACAGCATTTGGACGATCACCCAAAAACCAAAATTTCTATTTTGGTTCATTGGGTGACCCCGATAGCAAGTGAACAAGGGAAGAGAGGGAGATGTACATAGAAACGAAGGGGTTTTTTAGTTGACCTAAATAATTGATTAAATATTTTAATTAGGGTTTAAAAATTTTCAAATTATTAACATTTTAAGTTTTGGGTTTCAAAAACTAATTTAAATATAAATAATTCAGTTAATAAATTCTAATTTTAATTACACCATTTTTTTCGTAGGCAAAACAATACAAATAATATAACCTAGGTTATTAGGATACTCTTAAGTATATTATGTAATTAAAAAAAAATTAAAGAGATTTAACATTAAAATTTTCTTATGTGAATAAAAAAAATCACATAATCAAACTTTTGCTATGAAAATAATAAAAATATTGTAAATTTTTCTCTCTGACTGAGATGAGACCGAGAGTGAGACTGAGATTGAAATCATCAAAAAAAATTAATATAATTAAATTCTTTTCAAGAAATTAATATCCACTAATTAAAATTAATAAGTTTTGACCCTACAAAAGGTTGATCCTAATAATATAAGTTAGGACCATAGGGAAAAACAAACTCCCAAGAAGACCAATACAAAGTCTACAAGAAAAAAAAGCAAATAAACTATAGATTAGTAATCATAACATAAAAAGCTTCAACCATGTCAATGATGGAGGCAAAGGAAACAAATTTCCTAATTTATTTATTTCACAATCTCTACCAACTTTTGCTTTTTATCATTGTCATCATCCACATTAGAAACTACATTTTATAACCATTGATTGCGACTCATCATGGTTAAAAGTTTTTTCACATTTGCACCATTAACTATGAGTAATAGTGTTTCCTTTTCACTTTTCAAGCTTTATTTTTTTTTTTAAGGAAATGAATAAAAAGGTAAACTTTGAAAAACTTTTGGGAACAACTAAAATATCAAATTATGAAAAATAAAGAATGTAAACTTTACAATCATATTTTTTGTAAAACAAAATGCTGAGATAAACATTAGAATCACATTTTCCTCTTAGAAAATGCCAAGAATATCACTTGAACCTATAACGGATGTTCAATGATCAAGCTTAAACGTCATTCAATGGCGAGGGATGCCCAAAGCTGATCCACAAGGAGTCAAACGTCTGATGAGAATGAGTTTAACACTAATACCAAATGATACGAATAAGAATAACTTTGATTTCAAATGATGACCAACAGAATCAGCGACAAGCCGAACACTTGGATAATAGAAGTGAAAAATATGGATTTAGGAAAAAGAGAATCGGAATAGAGGGAGGTCAAACCCAAATAGGGTGGTCATCATATAAGAAGAAACAACGGAAGATCGGAGGGAAAATGATAAAGAAAGAAAAAAAAAAGAGATAATTGTTGGATTACATTAAGGGACGTCTAATACAGAAGACGAACATCCGACACAAGAGATGAACAACTGGGATGAAATAGTTTGAAGACCCTCGACTCAAGACAGATGTCTTTCATCCCACAACAGACGTCCCTTGACTTAAGAGGGTCGTCCCTCCACTTGCAATATTGTTTAGTATTGAGAGACGTTAAAAAATACTAGGGGACATCCATTGATGTTGAGAAACAATGTCATTTAGTATTGAGAGACGTCTATATTGACAAAAAACGTGACTGCAAGGTTAGTGTTATTCTTTTTCGATAGTTCAATATTTTTACTATCCACAAAATTTCTTTAAGATTTGGCGTAGTATTCTACAAACATAGTCAAATTGTAAGTATTTTAATTACAAAATCTCAAGCAATCTATCTAATAATAACTCCATAGAATAGAATTACCCGTTTTCATTTGATTTCACCACTTGATCATATTTCTTTATTAATAAAGTATACAACAAAATAAAAATAATTCAAATGAAAAAAAAAAGTTATATAAATGATAAGTCATAAGATAAATTTTAGATAATTTATATATTATTATTTAAATAAAAACAATATAAAATAATAGTATCAAAATTAGCATTTAAAAAAAAAATATAAAGACTATTTCTAAATTAGGAGATCTAAAATATATTTTACTAATTTCTTTTGGCACGGCAAGTATACAATGCATGTACTTCGTAAAAGCGCGTTAAGACATTGTCAGTACAGTCGGCAGGCTGGTAGGTGAAGTAAATTCTGGAGCGTGAACAACACTGTCCTGTTTCTGTCTTCCCATACTTATTGACTTAACCTAAATTCAGATATTTTTCGAATATCCTCCACCTGAAAGTCACAATATTTGTTTATTTTTTATTACTTAATTATTCATATAATTTCAAAACTGTATTACAATATTATTTTTTATTATTAAAATTATTAGTCCAATTAAAAGTGCCTCGCTTCTTCAAATTAAATAAATAAATCTTGCATTATTTATTATTATTTGAAGTTAAATAATAATGAAGAGAAAACATAATTTATACTGTATCTTCCATTTAGATATTATTATTAATTTATTTGTTAAAATTTTTTTTATTTAACTCGATTTTAATTTCATGAGAGATTAACAAAATTGAAAATTAAATTAAAAATTTTTTCAAGATTGAAAAATAGATTAAAATAATTAAATAAATATATATGCATGTATTAATTTAATAATTAATATGGTTTAAAATGTATTTTACATAAGTAATTATTATTAAAAGGGAAGCAACGCGCCTCCATTTGAGGCCTCTATTTTCTCTCTCTTCAAGGTTGGGAATTGGGTACGACCTCTTCTCCCATCAATCAACGGCGAGAAGAAAGGTGTGAAATCATCTTTCGTGTAGTTTACTCCGCCTGAAGCTTCCCCTTTGAGTTCTAATGGAAAAAGTTTGCTGTGCTGAACGAAGGATCTCTGTGTCAGTCCGACCCTTGTCTGTTTTTGATGGAGGCAAAAAGGAGAATCTTTAAGAATCAAAGGTAAAAATGACTGACAGAGAGAAGATAAATTCACTGTACGTAAATGAAACTACACTATGGAGTTTGTATGAATTCAACACTATGGAGTTTATCATATAACTTTGGCTACCATTTTGAACTTTTAATTGTACAGCAACGGAAACTCACGGAACTCGGAAGAAACATGTGAAAATACGAGAGCATCCTTAAAAGGGTATACATCTAGAAAGATTCTGCCCTGTTAGATTTCGGTGTGACCCAAATTCTATAAGGCATGGTCGGTGAACCCGCATTATAAATCTCATTTAGGGTTTTGTTTTCTCTATATATTGATGTAAGCTAGAGTCGCAAAACTTGTGATTGTATTTCGATTTTCATAGTAGATTATTCCTCTGCTCATGATTTTTTTCCTGAAAAAGATTTTTTCATATAAATCTGGTGTCTCACATCGTTTATGAAGATCTCTTTCCATTCTTCGATGGTCCAACATCAATTGCTCATTGAGCTAGATATTGATTTGCAGGATGTTTTCCCGCTCATCATATGCGAGGATTGTCGTAAGTATAATAATATGGCAGATATTTACTTCGAGACGATAAATTATTTAAGATATTACTTGAACATCAAAACAATGTTTTGATGTTTTTTCAAACAAATTATTCAAACATCAAAACTGAACATATTTCAGTTCTCAAACAATAATTATCCACTAACACTCGATTCTTATTCGATCGCGATCGCTTCTAATTTTTTTTACGAGGTCTTGGTTTTCGACGGTGGTGGAAGCAACTGCATCATCAAAACAACAAAGCCATTAGAGTCTAACTCATCTCAAAAGCTTAAACTCGATGGTTTTTTTTTTTTTTTTTTTAAATTACCGTTAAACATGAATTTATCGAGAACCCGAAAGCAGGATGAAGAATTGATGGTACCTGGTAGCAAGAGATGAGAGAGCTGACGAGTCCAAAAGCTCCGGTGACTCGAGGAGTGACTTTTTTCGGATACAATTGGAGCACACCAACTGCTACAACCAAATCCATGGCCGATTTCAGCAGTGCTAGGGACCTTTCATTCGATTTTTCATGTTTCGCTTTATATCCCTCAATCTGTATACATATTTAACGTATTCGTCATATAACTTGTTGAAAATCAAACGCTATTAGAAAAAAGAAAATACGCTGAAACAGAACATCGAGATTTACGTAGAAAACCTAGATAGATTCCGGATAAGAGTAGCAATTATCGAGTTTTTCAGATTAGGCAAGTTCTAAATAGATTCCGGATACTTCATTTTATTAGTTCAACTAAGCGAATCATAAATTATTCTAATTGATAAGATGATTCTGTATACCCTGTAAACAAAAAACGATTTTTTGAAAATGGTAGCGAAATGCGATTATGATTGTTCCGACCACAGTCGAATTTGGTGTATACATACTTGAAATTTATCAACCTCCTTGTGCTTCTTTGCCAGCTTTTTCATTGATGCAGATAGCCTACCAAGCTCTCCAAGCTAATAGCAGCAAATAAAGTCAGTTTTTTTCGATGATTTTCCGAACAACGATTAGGATGAATCGTTGGATCGAGTTTTGAAATTATTAGACAAGAAATCGACAGACCTCAATCAACACACTGCAACCAGAAGCGGCCATCCAACAATAGAGCGATATTCGACCAATCCGTTCAACGCGTTCCTTGTTCTACACAAAAAAACAAGAAGACATAATGTAATCTTATTTTCTCGTTAATTCTCACGATTTGAGTATAAAAAAATCCGTACCTTGTAGATACCCGTTCTACCGAGCCATATAAATTGATCGAGAAATAGAAAAGTCGATAATAACGCATTTTTTGACTGCAAAAAACATATCAAAAGTTAGAAATTGAATAAACAAAGATCGTTTAGAAAATAAAGCATTAGCAATTTGAACATTACCTTCCCCAACACAACTAGTGGGAGAGGAGTTCCGTGGGGAACCGGACTTATAAGCGCTCGCAGGTCGTTAAGGAACTGCAATTCGATCGGACAAATGCATTAATAAAACGAAAGAGAAGCATTAACCGAAGGACATAGTTTCTAAAAATCGAAACAAACTCGAACCTTGAAAAGACGGAAAACTTTTCGAGCTAGACTTGTTGATTTATCGACGTTTTGTGCAGGCCCCGGCTCTCCGTCGCTGACGAATTTCGAACCGTATTGAATGGCTCTACATATCTTGTCCCTTGCTTCAGCCTTGCTCAAATACAAAACAGCAAAAGCAAGCTCTGCCCTGGTTGCATCCAACATAGTCATCTTCACTTGACCACCAAATTCTGTAAACATCATTAAAAGTAACAATTCAAGAACATTCATCATTCGGATCGAACAAACAAACGGCCTTTTTACAGAAAATTATGAAGACAGACTATGAAGATCCGTGTTTTGATTAACTTGTTTCGCAAAATTCAAATAGATCAGATTAATGCCACAATTGAGTGAATGAATAAACGTGCGATCTATACGAATCGAAAAAGCTCAACAATCGAGCCTTTCTCGAAGGTGAAATTATCCATTACTACGAACAAGCTCGAAATAGGAAATCGAATTCGAATTCGAATTCAGGGCTAAAAACGGGAACAAAACGACCGGCATGGATTCTCGATTTGCTGGAATGACTTAAATCACTTCATTTGATTGAATAAATAAGCAAAGATCGAACAACTTGTACAATAACACTCCAACAAAAAGCTGAAACTAGATCATGAAGAGCACAATCATTCCCAGATTGAAGAACGTAAACAAACCAAGCAAAAGTATCGTGGGTAAGGCAGGAGAAGTAAAAAAAAAGCGTCGATCAAAGAAGGGCAAAAACAAAGGAAGATACCTGAATCACAGAGGCAGAGCTACAATCATAGAGGAGAGAGAGAGGGAGAGAGAGATTTATAGAGAGAGAGAGAGAGAGAGAGAGAGATGAGCCTCGAAAAGAGCAAATGGGTTTATGATTGAGAGGTTGTCACTGTCGAACATCGTTGGTTTCTTCACTCTCCTCTCCAAGTTTGGAAATTACCCTTTGATCATTGGCTACCTACGAGTACGCTTCCGACTACAAAGTCCACTTGCCTACTTTGACTAGTGGTCTCCGTTCGACAGACTGACTAGCTGAATTGGGCTAGGGTTAGATCTGAAAGAATCTCGGGAACGATAAGTCGTAAAGTAAGAGACACATCGTTCGAATTGGGTTTATTCACATTTTGCTTTCATTTCTTCAGTTTTGGTAGCTTCTCTCGCAACTTCTTGCTCCTTGGGGTTTGGCACTGCTCATATCATTTATGTACTGACTGTAAAACATTGACAGCTTCTGCTTGTCTTCAAGCTTGAAAACCCCACATGCCTGAATTACAAATCTTGGTTTTTTCTTGCCCAATTAGAAAACAAAAAAAACACAGTGAAAAGGAAAGACGAAGGAAGGAGCATGGGCCCGAGGAGGGAGGGGAGGTCGTATTTTCGTCTTCTCCAGATCAAGATCTGTAATTATTCTAAATTGTAATTTGACTCGGTTTGATCCGAGCCGAGTCAGAGAATCTAATTACTTGAACTCAACTCGTGAAATTCAACCAAACACAGCAGCTTGAGTCATGCAGTGCTTTAGTCCGCCCATCCATATGCCCCTCCTCGGTCTGCACTTTTTATAGTGTTTAATTTAGGAATAAATTGCATTGCCAATTTACAAGTATTGCACATACATAATAATAAATATTGTTATTTATGAAAAATTTGTTGCTTTTGAAGCACTAAATCAATTTAGTGTCATATATTTTTTTTATTATTATGGGGGGAATTAACAAAATATCTATTGTACTATGATGAGATGAGTAAACCACTGAATAATTTTCGCCAATAACTTAAACACTGAACTATAAGAAATGAACGAAGGTCTAACGTCTACCAACTGCTGCTAAATAAAAATCCAATCATGACTGGATTTAAGATTTGAATCCCAAGGATTGTTCTGATCTTTCTAAGGACATGTTCTACAAACAAGAACAGGTTTTTCGAGATCTATCCCCAAATATTCAGACCCTCCATTACCAAACTTCAGTGAAGTCTGTAATTCAAAATTAGATAAAATGTTCAAGCAGATCTTGAAATATAGACAAAGGGGTGTCATACCTCTCTCTTGCTCCCCACCTTAGACCCTACTCTGTTTCACGGAGGCGATGAAACGCGAATCTTCAAGAACGGACAATAAACGATAAAAGGGAACTTATTTTCTGCTAATTTCCACCCAACAAACTCCTTAGCTTGCCTCTTTCGAGCCTCTCGAGCAGCTTCTTTGAGCCTGGAATGTCCATTTCAGTAAGCTTCTTAAGATACCCTATTGCTCCATGAGAAATCATCAACTTCTTGCATTTTTCACTCGATGAGATCGATACAAGGCAAGAAACTGCATATTTTTTTGCCGTATTTTGAGGGCTCCAATCGAGTAATTGAACTAAATTCGGTACGCTTTTACTGTCCTTTTTAAGTTCTCGGCAGTTTTGAGAAAGGGCGACTAAGCTCGAAATTGCCTGTGCAGAAACCTCTCGAAGACTGTTCGATTTAGCCTCCAGCATCTTGACGAGGAGAGGGATGAACCCTAATTCACCAACCAGTTTCTTCATCTCTGCCGAGCAGGAAACTCGACAAATGGCGGAGGCAGCAGCCTGCTGTGCGCCTACCGAGCCATGTATCAACACACGGAGAAGCCGAGGAAGGAGGCCGAGAGAAATCAAATTTTCGGAAGGAACAGCGCCAGCCAAATTTCTCACTGCCCCAACCGCAGATTCTTGAGGTAGAGGGCAATCTAAATAGGAGAGTAAACTTTGAAGACCCCCTTCCGAAATGACCTGCTTTTGAATATTGTCATTTCCAGTGGTGATATTTTGTAAGCATTCGGCTGCATACTCTTTCGATCTCGATGAAATTCCGTAATCTAAAATGTTGATCATCACTTCAATCACACCTTCTTCGTATAGGGTCTGTCGGGTTTCATCTACAGCTGAAATATTCTTAATCGTGCTAGCTGAGGCCGCCTGCAATAGAGAATCATTAGCTCTACAAAGCTCAACCAGTGGCCTAACACCACCATGACCGACAATGGCAAGAGAAGTTTCATTCGAAATTGACAATCTCCGAAGCGAAATTGCAGCCTTTTCTCTACCCATTGCACTTCCAGACTCGATAAGCCGTATCAAAGGTGGGAGAACGCCCTCTGAAACCAGCCAATCTTCACAATTTCCGGACTCGGCAAGTGAGCAAATTACAGTCATGGCCTTCTCTTGAATGCAAGGAGAAGTTGCAGTGAGTAATTGAACCAATGAAGAAACATTACTTCGTCCTAATAAGGACAAAACAGTCTTTTCATCATCTTTCATGGCTTCCACCAGGCTATCGAGAGCTCTGTGCTTCGCTTCGAGGTGACCAATCTGAAGACGGGTAAGTAATTCCCTCATATTGCAATGGACGGTCGAGTCATATTCGGATAAACCAGTGGGGGCAGCTAGAGGAATTCCAGCCTCGCTAAGAACTCCAGTTTTGATCAAAAGCCCACAATCTCGCAAATTCAAATCCAACCTACCTAGCAACGTGTTGAGATCACTCTGCATCTGAAGCTTTCCCTCGCATTTGTCCTTCAAACAACGCTCTCCCAATCGAATGGCTTCTTTCAAAGTCTCAGAAACAGCCTGCAATTGTTCTTTACAAAGGGTGTTTTTGGAGAAGAATGGATGGCTCGATAGGTCTAATAAATGCAAAGGAATCAGTTCTAGCTTCGAAATTATCATCCTCCACCTGCTGGGAAACAACTTCACCTCCGCAGCCATAGCTACTGCCTGGGGAACAAGCTCCTGCACTTGAGATAACCAATCTTCAGCCGATCGGTTGTTGACCAAAACTTCATCATCACCTTCTTCCACCATGGTTTTTGATCTGAATTTTGAATTCGGAAACACACCCACCAAAGCTACATCAGTAGAAACGGAGAAGAACTCACAAGGGGAAAAGAAGAAAAGATAAACACATAAATTTTGAAAGGGAAGAGTACTGTAAACAAATGAACATCTAAAACGAAAAGGAGTAATCGACACTTACAATTCAAGATAGTTGGTGACAGTGGCACAAAATAACTTTTTCAAAGCTTAAAAAGTTGCGTCCATAAATGATTCCATCGACAAAAAAAAAATACCCTTTGGCATAAAAGCAATAAAGTGGGTGAAAATATAAGCCAGAAGTTTTGAGAAAATGATCTTCCATAAAGATCATCCAAATTCAATGATCATGATTTCGTGAGGACGAGGAGGAAAGGTGGATTCTTAGCTGTATTTCCAGATTTGTCCCCATTACATTAATGGAGTTAGCTGGTACATACGAGAGAGTGAAGAAGACTAGACTTTGAAGAGAAGGCAGAAGTCTCTATCTACAGCCATTTGGATATCGAGCTTTCCATAAATTTACAGGGATGGACGATCATTAAAAAAAAATCAAGATTATTCAAAGAAGTAAATGATATCGATCTCTAAACTACCTTAAATTAACTCAACTTCTCTCGACCTTCAATGGTTCCCACGATTTCAACAGTTTCTAATCACTGGGCCAACTCTTGTTTCACCTAAAAAATCACAGATAGAAATTACCCAAAAGTATTTTTGGTAGAAACTGGTAGGAAAAAGTAATTTTTTATTTATTTTTCTACCAAAAAAGTAAGAAAAAAAGAAGGTAAAGGAGTCACCTTTGAGACCCAGGAAGAGGGATTATTTCAGCTCTCTTCTTCTTCTACTTCTTTTTTTTTTTGGCTCAGAAAGCAAAGTAATTTAGCTTTATCTTCGAATTTGTCTGCAACAATCTTACGGGGCTTTCAAACTTCTTCTTCTTCATCCTCAACCATGACCAGTGCCTATAAATTAGAAACGCACAGAACCCACCTTTCAGCTCTGCTTCCCCAGAGAAGCAGACACAAACGGTCGAAAACGAGGCAAACAAAGTATTCAAGCCTCACCACAAACAGACAGAGAACGAGAGAGAGAGAGAGAGAGAGAGGAGAGAGAGAGAGCAGGACCAACTGAGCAAAATTCAAAAATCTAATTTCTCACTCTACTATCTCTCTCCCTCACTACGACTTTTTTACAGAAGAAAAATGACAGATCTGCCTTGGGGGGATTCTTTGTAAAAACTGAGAGAGAGAGAGCAGACGAACAAGAGAGAGAAAATGAAGCAAAGGTAGGCTCTGCTCTAGCCTCACTAAGTGGCAAAACATGATGCCACGCAATCAGGAGCGCCATAAATCATCCAACGGGTGGAAATGAGACGACATCATTGATTTTCGAAAATTTCCCACTTTTGAAGAACCTACCACGTGTGTGAATAAACTTCAGATCCAGCTACTGCTAAGAACTAGCGATAAATTTGAAAACTGACCCAAAAAAAATGAATTTGCCTAGTTTTCATATGCACATTTATTTATTTGCTAATTATATATTTTATTTAAAATATAACAAATTATAAATGAGTATCAAAGTGTTATATTAAAATAAAAAAAAAAGACAAATCTATTGTGGTTTTCTATTAATGATAAATCATTGAAGTATGTTTTCTAACAAAATAACCACCCACATATGATAAAATGACAAATTCATCATCGCTGTCCGTTAAAAAGTTGATGGGTCCCGCAATTTTTGGCTTGGACGTCAATTTGCCTCTACCCCACCCCATAGGGCACCAAATAAATATCTTCGTTAGACTTCAGCTCCTGCACCCCGAGACCCGAGTGTTTAGTTCCTGGCTTCACCCCTGCACCTTGACGTCGAACGGTGATCGCACTACGCAGTCTATACGCCGACAGCCCTCCTCGAAGTCGAACGGCGATCGCACTTCATTCTCTGCTTCTCTGTGTGTTCGAGTCTTCGAGATCTGTTGCGCTTCTCTGTGTTTCGAGATCTGTTGTGCGCCGGTAAATCCCAACTCCGAGCCTCCACTCCGGCCCTCCCAACCCGAACGGCTTCCGTTTGCATCCTCTGGTCAGTATTCCTATTTCCATTTTCTAGTTCTCGGTACTCGGCTAGTGTTGTCTCCTGTGACTTGTTGATTTTAACCGTTGAATGCAAATTGTTGAATCCGATCTGAGCCTCTAACATTGTTGAATCGGTTAATGAGTGTTAGTGATGTTGATTTTGTTGAATCGGTTAGTGTTAACCTGTTAGTGATGTTGATTCAGAAATTGGATTGCCTACCGAGTTGTGGATTGTTGATTATATTTTATTTTTATTTTTTTCTGGTGATTTGGTTTGTTGATTTTTGTTATTTTATTATTTTCAATTTTTGTTTGATTGCATTTTTTATTATCCTAGAGACGCTTTGAGGAAATACTCTTATGCTAACTTAGGCATGTTGTGTGGGTTATTATACTGCAGGTTAGCGAATTACTATCAACGATCATAATGCAATCCCGGAGTAAGAAATTGATCTCGAAGCGTGGGAAGGCAACGGTGGAGGTAGTTGAACCCGTTCAAACCGCGGCGTTGGAAGTCGAGGCAGTGGAAGATGTTCAACCCACGGCGGCGGTGGAAGACGAAGAAACCGCCGAGCCTGAAGAAGGAGAAGCCGGATGCTCATTGGTCCGGTTCCAACAGGTTAAAGCGGGTTCAAGGTCCAAACTATTCTTAAACGCGAAATGCAAAACACGGTATTTAGAAGATATACAAAGCGTAGAATTATTATGTCAAAAATAGTAGATTTGGACTCTTTCGCAAGAATGGGAATTGATCGTATGCTTGATGCTGCTGGATTAGCCGGGTTGTGCCAGATGAGGGGCAGTTACTTCGAGACAGTTATACGATTGTTTTGCGCAAATTTGAGAATGTCCACCCAACCATTAGAGGTGCGGACGTATGTTTTTGGAAGGGAGTTAAGGTTCACTTCCAACGATGTAAACATTATGCTTAGATATGTACTGGAGGAGCCAAACAATGAATATTATCATATGGCTCGGGAGCCACCATTCGTTAAACAAGGAGGTGGGTTAGCGGTGCTTAGATTGTTGCACTGGGATCCCGAGGTTGCCGAGTACAGCAAGCCAAAGGGCAAGGAGTTGAATGCCTCAGCCCAATTGATCCACCTGATCATAACGTACACAATTTTGCCTCGGAATGGGCATCGAGATCTTGTTACCAGCATGAATCTCTATATGCTAGAGAATGTGTTCACGGGAAAAAAGGTGGACATCGGATATATCATCGTGAGCCACATGCAAGAGGTGCTCAACAACTCAGCGAATTCCCTGCCATACAACTGGCTCATCCAGAGTATCGTTGAGCAGTTTAGGGTCCCCATCCCGGAGAAAGAGCCGAGAATTGAAGAGTCGGTCAATGACATGTACAACAATTCATTATTGGACCAAATGGGTATCACCAAAACTGGAGGGGAATGGTTCCACAAGTCCAAGAAGCAAGCAACACATCCACCCCTCTCAGAGCCTAGGCATTCAGTCCCTTCCCAAGAACAGCCGCCTCCTCCTCAGTCATCTCACTTTAGTTCGATGTCGGAGGAGACTTCCGCCTGGATGAGCAAGATGGAGGAGCTCCATCATATGTCGATGACCCAAATGCGAGTGATGGAGGAGCAGCTGCAAATGCAACAAGTCCAAATACAAAGCGCGGCCAAGTTCGCAGAAGAGAGGTGGGGCATAGCACAACAGTTGCATATACAAGCAACAAAGTGGTATCGTGAGGTGGTGGCAGCCCTTTAGATAGGTGAGAGGCGATCAGCCTTTTCAGCAACCGTGTCATCCTCCTCTGATGCACCAAATGCCACATTTCGCTTGTAAGTTAATTACATTGTACGCGAAGTCCACTTTTTACTTTATTTGTGTTTCATGTAATGACGTGTTGTTAATTTGCAGCGACCCTGTCAGAAGCCGCCATCTTGCTCCTCCAGCCGTGCCTCTCGAGCCTCCACCCCTTAAAACTGTGCGCGTGGTACGTCTTTTATTTCGTTATATATGTGTGTTCATTCATGTTTATGCTTTGTTAGGCTGACTTTTTTTGACATTTTTTGTTGCAGTCTCATGATTTGATACGTATGTTTAAGGAGTATGTCTGGACAAATACTCGAAAGAACATAGAGACATGCGCAGTTCTTGGGGGAAAGCTGACCGACAATGAATACGTCGTCTGTGATATCATCTTCTCGGATCAGCATGGAACGTTAGATACGGTGAGAGGCCTTCGTTGTGTGTTAGTGTATAAGAATTTATCTTAGTACTCTTCCGAACTTATATGTAGTGCTGTGCGACGGAAGAATCAGACGCAGTTGTTTTCCAGTATCAACAGGAACACGGTCTACTCACATTAGGATGGATGCACGTAAGTAACCATCTCGCTTCTCTGGGTTGTTGTTAATGTTTACTGAGATCATATAATGCGTTGTTTACATTGCATATACACCCGAAACATGATTGTTTTATGTCGTCCGTTGACTGCACACTCAATACGCTTACCAGCGATTGCTGCCGGAGTCAATCTCTATCATCATAGCTCCCACTGACAAACAGCGGTATGTATTTTCCCTTGCGTAAATTCTTAATATTGCTTTCCATGTATTTGACCGCCAATTGTTCCTTTTGCATTACAGGTCGTTCGGTGTCTTGTGGTGTACCCCTGAGGGGATGAGGGTGCTACGACAGTGCAATACTAAGGAACAATTCCACGAGCACGACCCTGCAACCTTTCAGTATAAGGGTCCGTTGTTCGCCCCAGCAGATAGAGTATTCCTTGACCCGAACTTATCGTTTGTGGTCAAGGATTTGCGCCCGAGCCGGTCCAGGAAGAAGACGGCGTAGTTTAGTTCAATGATTTACGTTGTAATTTGTGTTTAGTTGAATTTGTGTACATTTACGTTGTAATGTATGTGTAGTTTACATTTACTTTGCCAATGATATGTTTAGATGTTATGTGTAGTTTACATTTAGTGGATGAATGATATGTTTGGATGATACTGGAACTACTTGGGATTTTTGTGCAAGATGTACGAGAATAGCTTTGGGGGAGTAAAGAAACAAGGGATATTCTGTTAAAATTTTTATAAATTGGCAAGTCGGTCAAATGATAAGTAATCCAACTCTGAAGAGTAATTGAAAAATTACACACATCAAAAAATGAAAAGCATACAGTGGAAAAAAATGAAAAGCATGTATAACAAACAATTATCAAAAAGCAATTATCAAAAATGGCGTCCTCAACATCACAAAACAATGAGTTTAAGACGCTATTCGGCGCCCTAAGTCCTCCCCAACTGCTGGGAGACTCTCCAAACGTCCTTAAGTCTATATATCCATCATTTTTTTTCATATTTTCTTCTAAATCTTGCTCAAATTAAACGCCTACAAGGTTATACGTCGCAACATAACGTCCATAGTACGATGTATTACATAGATATTAAACCCATTTTATTCTCAATAAAACAATTACATCGTTTAACTGGAAAACTTAGGATCGGGTTGTTACAATTTGATTGTCATCTACATTTGTTACAAGCAAAAATGGTTGTATCACGGCATGTTAAGGTCCATATTTGTGTACGTTTGTGTGGGAGGACCTTCCGCATCAGACTCCTACAGGTCACATTGCAAAGGAAATGAACATAGTTCAAATAACAATTGAAGGCATAACGTGATAATGCACTGACCTGCGTCTCATGAACTCTATCGGGAAATGACTCAGATACTCGGGAAGGAATTGTCTCAAGGACTAGGGAAGGAATTGTCTCAGGGACTAGGGAACGAATTGTCTCGGGAGCTGTCTCGGGGACTCTGAACCCCATAAATGTGTCATCCGACCTTCCTCTGCCGCCTTTGCCTCTGGTTCTACCTCTCCCTCTGTTGCCTCTGCCAGCCCCTGCACTGGACTCGCCTCCCCCTTCGCATGTGCGGGCATTGTGCCCCACAACCCCACATCGGCCACAAGTGATGTTCAAATGTCTTCTAGTTAGCACTGTCCGGCTTGGGGCCTCATCCACATCCAGAATTCTGCGTACGCGCGGCCTTCCTGGAAGCCTTTTAAATGGCGGTGGGCTAATTGGATCAAGATTCGTCACATGAGGCCACTTAATTGGTCCATTGAGGGGGCGGAGAAAGTGGGAGTACATCACCATGTATGCTTCCCAGTGATAGCACCAATGCACAAAATCCTCAGGAGATCTCCTCATGAAGTGAATGCACGAGATTGCGTGGACACACGGGATGCCGGTCAACTCCCACCGGTAACATGTACAAGTACACCTGTCCAAATTGACAGTGTACATGTCGGTACCGTTGCTGACCTCAAACTGGGCAGCTCCTGCAAACTGGGGACTCAAATTTCAACTGGCAAGTTGGACTTTGGCGAGCCGTTTGCTGATCATTGGACACAACAGATCGGTAGAGCGAGCCATTTTTTCAATTTTTTTCACGATCCTACCCATGATGCCCTTTCGAATGATCTCGAACATACTTAGAATTGGTTTGTCTTGGGCGGGTAGGATGCAGGCATTGAAGGACTCGTTGAAGTTGTTGATGCTTATGTCGCACTTTGGGATGGAAGAGAAGGCATGTTTGGCCCAGCATGTCACCTCTATTCCACGTAAATAGTCGTGGGCCGCCGGGTCAAGGACAAATAACTTGGCCATCTCTTTCTCAAATTGTCTCACTGTTGTGGCTCTTGATGCAGACCACATTGCATCCTTCAACAACCTGCCTTTAAATTGTTTTTGAAAATTGGCATACAGGTGTCGAATGCAAAATCGCTGGTCTGCTTGCCATACCACCTCTCTCACAGCTGGCACTAGTCCCTGCAAAGATTCATAATATGAGACAGACATTGGTAAAAAATGCATAACATAAACACATAATGCAAAAGCAATGAACAACACCTTTTGTAGATCAGAAATAATTGTCCATCTATTGCCAGATGAGGTGTTTAGATCGTCGAGCAACAATTCTAGAAACCACCTCCATGAAGTCCTATTTTCTGCTTCAACAACTGCTACAGCAATAGGATACATACCATCGTTCCCGTCGATGATGACAACAGTAAGCAGTTGGCCCGGAGTCACTCCCTTCAAGTGGCAGCCATCTAAACAAATAAAAGGTCTACCACAGTTCACCACAGCCCTCTTGCATGCATCCAAGCACATGTACATCCTTTTAAATACATTCATATGAAGGTCAACACGCAGTGAACTTCTGGGATTCGACCTCCGAATCTCCTCAGCATAGGACCATATGAGCTTGTATTGCTCATTGCCATCCCATTCGTTAATTTTCTTGGCCGCATTTCTTGCCCTTCTAGCAAGGCTGGGTGTGATGTTGACGTTGAAGTCCTTCCTGACAGTCTCAATTATGGAAGATATGTCCCAGTCGGCCTGACTTTTAAATCTGTCTAAGTAATGCGTTGCCACCCATTTGGTAGTGGCATGACGACTTTCCATCTTTCTGGAGCATGTGTGAACATCGTAGTAAAACTTTATTTGAAACTTCATTTCACGTTGCACTTTTGACAAGTGCATCCGCCACGTGCATCCTTCCTGGCACGCAGACCTCAACCGATGAACATCACTATGGGTGAATTTTATGCCGTACTTATTCTTCAATGCATGATCAACAATTTCTTCTCTAATTTTATTCAATGAACTGTACTTTTTGCCAAGACCCATACCAACGAAGCTGCATTGTGCTTCTGCTTGGCGTCTAGGCCTACTTTCCGCCATGTCAATGTCTTCATCACTAGTGGATTGACACGCTGATTGGAGGTCATCACTGTCCTCTTCATTTAGACTTGCAGAGACAAAATGCAACACAATTGCAACTTTATTTTCAATTCCACGTACCTCGTTCTCATTGGCCAATAATGTCTTTGAAGGACCCACTTGAGCTTCACGGTTAATAACAGATTCTTCAACACTCCAAGATGCCATTTTCTTGTCAACAAATTTTTCAACTTTGCCAAAATTTCTTTCTCTTCTCGCTTCAGCTCTCGGACTTCTCTAGGGTTAGCTAATCTATGAAAAAATGCGTGCGAATATTGCAGACCGCGGGGAGTTCCCAGTTATATATTCTGCTGAATTAACAGAGGGACGCCAAGGCGTCCAGGCCAAAAATTGCTGGGCCCGTCGGCTTTTTAACGGACAGCGATGGTGGATTTGTCATTTTACCATATATGGGTGGTTATCTTGTTAGAACATATACCACAGTGGTTGATTTATCATTAATCAAAAATTACGATGGTTGATTTGTCATTTTTCCAATAAAATAAATTTTAAAGTATAATATTTTTTTAATGGTAAGTACTACAATTTTAAATAATTTTGCATTGTTAAAATAGTTTTTAATATTTGAGGAGCTAGGCTAGAGTGGAAGGTACAAATGTCGAGATAATCCCACAAGAGAATCCAATATAAAAATAAAAAATAATATATTTATTTATAATTTTTTACATTATAATATTATATGATGTAAAAGTGAAATAAATTATTAATAATTAAAATAATTTATTAATTACATTAATTAATTAATTAACGATATGATAAAAAATAAGATTATAAGGTAGAATTAAAGGCAAATCTAGCATTATCTATAGAAAAGTAAAGTATAAAATCAATGCTGAACTTTGAGGGTTGTTATACTCAAACTTAGAATCAACAAATTGAGTTTTAAATTTTGAGATCTGTTTAACTTAAATTAAAATATTTTTTTAATAAAATAAATCTTAAACTTTGCACTAAAAATAAAATAAACATTGAATTAATTTTTTCTTTTTTGCCCAGTTTAGTTCATGTTGATTTTCAATTTTAGATTTTTTGTAGTTTGGACTCGATTTTAGTTTGATTATGCTTGATTTGGGTCTATTTTAGTCAGTTTACTTTTTTTTTTTTTGTAATTTATAAAATTAAAATTAAAAAAATATATAAATATTATTATATTAGCTCAGTATGATTCTAATAGGAGCAAAACAAAATAAGGTTCAAGTTTAAGTTGAATGAGCTTTAAAATTTAAAGGTTATTTTATTAAAAAAAAATTTTAAGTTTAACTTGAATGGACTCCTAAACTTTAAGGTTTAATAAGTAACTTATCATAAAAAATAGTAAAATTCAATTTAATAGTGATTTTAGAGGTTACTTACATTTGAAGCTTTCAATTATTTAACAAATTGAATATCGACCTTTTCTAGAGAATTGTCTAAAACTATGATTAATATACTCTTTCATAAAAATTTCATATAATTCGCTATCGAACATAGATAAAAGTATCTTGGATTGTGATACATATTTTCCTACTCCTTCTCTTATTCTATTATATGAATATATAAAATTGTCACTACCACTAGCATTTAAGAATGTTTATGTAGGGTCTCTTACTTGCTTGTTCAAGTGACATTTTATATAATGCCTACCAATTGTGCTTATAGAACTACCTGATTCATATGCCTAATGTTTAATTCAATATTTGCATTGTGCTATTCTTTCTATTTTTCCCCCAATATTAATATCTTTCATTTCAAAATGATTCCATACAGTCAACATTTTGCTTTTTTTTTTTCTAGGTGAAGACATGGATGTTTGTGCAAATGATTGGCTTAATGAAAATGCAGGATTATCTCCAGTAATTTGCTCAATATCATCATCAATAAATGTCAATAAGAAAATCACGTAGATCCATAATTATAAAAATTGACTATTGCGACGTAGATTCATAATTATAAAAATTGATTATTGCGAAACAATTAAACAAATAGAATGATATCGTACACCAATTACTCAACAATGACTTGTACGTGGTATGAATTTGTGATCACCTCCATGAATACGAGTCCTACAAAAAAAAAATTGTTAGTTCGTAATACACATTAAATTAAAAATAATAAAAATAAAAAATTGTAAACCTAACTTGTTGAATGAATGGAAAGAGTTTAAAATAAGAAATAATAAGAGAGAATGTATTAGTACAAGTGGAACTATATTAGAAATTGAGAAATTGAGAGAAAGTTTGGTGAAAAATTTTGTGAGAATATGAGTGGTATTCATAGAGGAAGAGGAGAGAGAGAGCGAAAGAAAGAGAGGGAGAGATGGCGGGCTCGCGGGCCCTAAAATTTAGGCTCGCAGGCCCAAAAATTCGAGCTCAGTAGCCTAAGCCTGGCCTGCTTAGTTACTGTAGCGGGCTGAGCGGACAGACTGACTGTCTAAGCTAGAGTGGAGGGTTCAACGTTGAGTTAATCCCACTAGAGAATCCAATATAAAAATAAAATAATAATAGATTTATTTTTTAATTTTGCGTTATAATCTTATTCTATTATGTGATTCTGACGTGTAGTTGGTTAATAATTAAAATAAATTATTAATAATTAAAATAATTTATTAGTTACAATAATTAATGGCGATATGACAGAAAATGCGATGATAGTATAGAATTAAAGGTAAATCTAGTATTACCTGTAAAAAGTAAAGTACAAATTAAGCGCTGAACTTTGAGGGTTGTAAAACTTAAACCTAGAATCAATAAATTGAAATTTGAACTTTAAGATATGTTTAATTTAAATCTTGAATTTTTTTAATAAAATAAATATCAAATTTTTTTAATTAAATAAATCTCCAACTTTGCACTGTGAATAAAATGATTATCGAACTAATTTTTTCGCTTTTGTTCAGTTTAGTTTCTGTTCATTTTCAGTTTTAGATTTTTTGTAGTTTGGACTCTATTTTAGTTTGATTATGCTCGATTTGGGTCTATTTTGGTCAATTTAGTTTGGTTTTTTTTTTTTTGTGATTTTTAAAATTAAAATTAAGAAAATGTATAAATACTATTATATTAGCTCAGTTTAATTCTAATGGGAGCAAAACTGAATAAGGTCAAGTTTAGGTTGAATGAACTCTAAAATTTCGAAGTTTATTTTATTAAAAAAAAGTTAAGGTTTAAGTTGAACAGACTCCTATGATTTAAGGTTAATATATAACTTATAATAAAAAATAGTAAAATTCAATTTAATCGTGATTTTAGAAGTTATTTACATTTGAAGCTTTCAATTTTAAAAAAAAATTGAATATCATCTTTTTGATGCGAACAAATTAATCATTGTCATAAGTCAATAACGTGCAAAACATGGAATAGATTTAAAATTTTGAAATCGGTTTAACTTAAATTTAATTTTTTTTAATAAAATAAATCTTGAACTTTGTACTGTAAATAAAATGAACACTAAACTAATTTTTTCTCTTTTGCTCGGTTTAGTTTATGTTGATTTTCAATTTTAGATTTTTTGTAGTTTCGACTTGATTTTAGTTTGATTATGCTTGATTTGGGTCTATTTTGGACAGTATAGTTCCTTTTTTTTTTTTTTTTTTTAATTTATAAAATTAAAATTTAAAAAATATATAAATATTATTATATTAGCTCAGTATGATTCTAATCGGAGCAAAACTAAATAAGGTTTAATTTTAAGTTGAATGAACTCTAAAATTTAAAGGTTATTTTATTAAAAAAAAATTTACAGTTTAACTTGAATGGACTCCTAAACTTTAAGGTTCAATACGTAACTTATGATAAAAAATAGTAAAATTCAATTTGAGGTTACTTACATTTGAAGCTTTCAATTATTTAATGAATTGAATATCGACCTCTTCGATGTGAGCAAATTAATCATTGTCATAACTCAATATCGTGCAAATAATATGATAGTCTTGAAGAGATCAAGACTATCATTATTTACGAAAATAAGTTTGTATTTTCCTTTGTCCCTATCCTTCTTAGATTAGAAGAAGCAATTCTAGTTAGCTAAAGCTCAACTCACCAAATCCATTTGTGAGCTTCTTAAGTTCACCCTCGAACCTACTATCTCCGCCATTACACCACAGTCGACTCCACCTTGAATATTCTTATCTCATAAACTTTTGGTTTGACATAATATCACCGACCACATCAAAAACAAATCACCAAATCTATCGAAATTCTCTTCTTCACTCGTCGTGGTTTGAGAAGTTGTGGAAGCCAAATACAAGAGCGAGCTTTTTTTTTTTAGAGTTGGTTTGAATAAGGAGGGGTGGTGTGGAAATGGGAGGAAGAAAGAAGAGAAGTGTTTGATTAGAAGAAAGAGCTTAGAAGGAGATTGACATCCAAAAGATTCAAATGCATCCCTCAGCGCAAATTGAAGATCTTGGTAATGAGAGTTGTGTATCTAATAAACAAATTTGAAAGAATATTGTTGTCTAATAAAGTTTCTTGATTATTTATTTAAATTTACCTATATATATTATTATTATATATATATATATATGTGTGTGTGGAAATGGGAGGAAGAAAGAAGAGAAGTGTTTGATTAGAAGAAAGAGCTTAGAAGGAGATTGACATCCAAAAGATTCAAATGCATCCCTCAGCGCAAATTGAAGATCTTGGTAATGAGAGTTGTGTATCTAATAAACAAATTTGAAAGAATATTGTTGTCTAATAAAGTTTATTGATTATTTATTTAAATTTACCTATATATATATATATTATATATATATGTGTGTGTGTGAGATAAGATTTAAATAGAGATAACCAAAATAAGTCAATAACTTATATGTAAAATATGTAGTCTTTGAATAAAATAAAGTTATAAATACAGTTCAATTTATTGAGAATGTATGGTCTAATCTCAATTATATATGTCATGATATAAAATAAATATGTTTTATATTAGTTATAATGTATACCGCTTGCATTTTAATACTAAATTAATAAAATAGTTGAGAATGATGAGATTTTTATAATTAAATTTAGGGAAATTAATATCGCAAATTTTATAGTTTGCAGTCAATGACAAGTCAAACCCTGAAGAAATTTTGTTAACAATTAAAACCCTGAACTATAGAAAATTTTCACTAGCGACCTTGCAGTCACGTTTCCCGTCCAAATCCGTCTACTTTAACATCTCGATTTCGTTGACGCCAAGAACCGTTGAACGGAGATGAAGGACGTCAATTATCAGGGGTCGAGGGACGTTCTTCTTGCCCGTTGGAAGACAGACAATCGTTGGAACGATTATTGAGTGATGATGGACGATCTTCATTGGCCGTTTGATCGAGAGAGGGACGTCCCTTATAGGGATTGACGGTCCGGATTGAATCTGCCATTTTCCAAAGGCTAGAGACGTCCGTTTCTCGACGACTGACGTTTGACATAGATTGAGAGACGTCCATTATGGAAGATGGACGTTCGTCTTAATTGAGGGAATTCGCGCATTTTAAAAGCGCATGTGCCTTGCACGTGACCCTTCAACTAAAAAGAATTTGAAGTCCATTATGATCGTCCATTTCGATCCAGGGACGTCCCTCGCTCGATTCAACGACCATGGATTGTCGTCCGCAATCGCCTTTGGAAAATGACATTCAATCCTGGTCGTCAATCTCTATGAGGGACGTTCCTCACTCGATCTAACGGCCATGGAATGTCATCCAACGTCGCCTTTGGAAAATGGCAGATTCAATCATGGCCGTCAATCTCGATAAGGGACGTCCCTCGCTTGATCCAACGGCCATAGAACGTCGTCCGCCATCACATTTGGAAATTGATAGATTCAATCATGTCCATTGGATCGAGCAAGAGACGTCCCTGGATCTATTTTGGATGTCCCTCGACCTATTTCCAACGTCTCTCATCGAGAAACAAACGTCCCTCGACCAAGACTATGTTGTTCTGCCCGCAATGGACGTCTCTCGTCTTAAGACGTTGTCATTCGATATGAAATAGATGTCCGTCTTAATACGAGGGACACCCGTTTTCGACCGAATGTCATTCTCTGAATGCTAAACAACAGCGTTTCTCTTATCGACGGACGACGCAAATCTGCATATATAATCGCGAAGGACATCTTGTGTTCTAGATATTGCAAAGAGAAATTTCGACTTCCTCCATCCAACTCGAACTTTCAATATCTATTGTCCGCCATTGCCCGATAATCATTCCGACGCCCAATAACTGGCAGGAGGGATGTCCCTCGTCTGTCGATAATTGACGTCCTTCGTCTCTATTTGACGGTTCTTGGTGTCAACAAAATGGAGGTGTTAATATTGATAGATTTGGACGGAAAATGTGATTGCAAAGTCTCCGGCGAGAATTTTTCATAGTTCAGGATTTTAGTTGTTAATAAAATTTCTTTAGGGTTTGATTTATAATTGATCTCAAATTATAGGGTATGCAATGTTAATTTTTCATAAATCTATTATTAAAGATTTTCTTATTTGATACTTCAGATATCTAAGTAATTAGTGCGAAAATTCATGTTTATTCAATAAAACACTAATTGCAGTTAAGAAATTTACGTAGAGAATTAATACATTCGTGGATAGCTGTTATATAAATGCACATAACTTTAAATAAATATATTCTATAATTTGAAGATTTTAATTGCAGGTATCTACTCGAATTACTATGTCATAAAGATTTCTAATAAGATTCAACAACGGAAATAAAAAAAATTCAAACTTGAAAACATGTCACCTCCTGAATCTCGTCGATAATTCATTGATTTCGCATTCAAATCTCCCTGAACATTACAGATTTAAACCTGAATCCTCTCCTTTCTTTCTTTTCTCTCTCTTTGATTCTCCTTTTGCGGTCCTCATGTAAGCATAATCCATTCAACTTTTCGACTTTAATCCCATTTTTATTTACTTTACATGCTTGCAATACTTTAATTCCCATGTAACGAATTTGATTTAACCATTCGAGTTTAAAGAAGATACCAACCTTGGTCCATGATACAAAATGCTTTTGATGACGATGTTGAGTTCCGTTTATCTCCTTAAAACCTTTTCTTTAATTCGTTTCTTTCGATGATGCAGAAACGTCGTATACCGTAATTTGATTTGAGAGAGAATTCGTGAGAGAGAGAGTTCGTATGAATTCTGTAATTCTCCCTCTATGTGATTGAAAAGAGACACCGTACAAAAGACAACTTTCCATACATGCCCTTTCGTTCGTGCCTTTTCAATCACGTCTCTTCAACGATACGTTATATGCTTTTAATAAGGTTAAGGTGAGGGAATTAAAATCCAATTAACTTAATGTTTTAATGCTTAACAACCATCACATTAAGCACTATAATATTAAGTCAATGTAACTTTAATTAACATGGACCACATTTACATAGATTATAATTAAATAATCTAACAATCTCCCACTTGGGCCATGTTATGAACTTTAATATCAATTGATATACAGCTAGTACTTTTCAGCTGATTCAGCTAACACTTTTCAGCTGACATAACTTGAATTTACAATCTATTTCTATAATGTACTTTAATGTGAATTATATCAAGTTAACCTTTCATAATGAATTGTATAATCAAATCATGGCAGACACATGTGTGAATTATGTCAATATGATTCTTTCCATGTATCACAACTATCCAATTCACTAATTCTGTAATTGAGGAACACTATAAACCTATCATGTATTATTCATAACCAATCATTGTACATAGCCATAATATGAATAATAAATAGACATACAAAAACATTTTCTTTCATTGAATTCATAAGTGTTATAAGATACAAGCTACGCTTTTTCAATCACATAGACTTGTCACCTAAATCCATCTTTACAACATGTTCTTTAAAGGTTTTAGGTGGCAATCCTTTCGTCAACGGATCAGCTATCATTGAGCTTGTACTTATATGCTCAATGCACACCCTTTGTTTTTGTATTTCTTCTTTGACTGCCAAGTACTTTAAGTCCATATATTTTGCTCCTTTCGAGTACTTGTCATTCTTTGAGAAGAACACAGTTGCGGAGTTGTCACAATATATTTTCAGCGGTCTCTCTATACTTTCGACCATGCTAAGACCCTGAATAAAGTTCCGCAGCCACAATGCTTGAATTGTAGCTTCAAAACAAGCTACAAATTCAGCTTCCATAGTGGAAGTGGCAATTGTAGATTGCTTTCCACTTTTCCATGATACGGCTCCTCCAGCTAATAGGAACACGTAGCCAAATGTAGATTTCCTCGAGTCTACACAATCGGCGTAATCAGAATCTGAGTATCCAATGACTTCGAGTTGATTCTATTTTCTATACATGAGCATGAAGTCTTTTGTTCCTTGCAAGTACCTGAGTACTTTCTTTGCAGCTTTCCAATGATCCAATCCTGGATTACTTTGATAACGGCCGAACATCCCTACTGCAAAACTTATATCTGGCCGAGTACATGTCTGGGCATACATCAAACTTCCTACTGATGATGCATATGGAACAAGTTCCATTTCCTTACGTTCCAAATCATTTTTCGGACATTGCGTCAAACTAAATTTGTCCCCTTTCTGAATTGGAGCAACACCAGCGGAACACTTATCCATTCTAAATCTCTCAAGAATTTTCTCGATATAACCTTTCTGAGACAATCCTAGCAATCCTTCCTTTCTATCACGGAATATTTCTATTCCAATAACATAGGATGCCTCACCCATATCTTTCATTTCGAAATTCTTTGAGAGAAAATCCTTAACATCACGTAACATCCCTTTATTGTTTGCAACAAGCAGAATATCATCAACGTACAATACTAAGATACAAAACTTACTCCCACTGACCTTCATATAGATACACCGATCAACGGTGTTCTCTATGAAATCGTATGACAAAATGGTATCATTAAATTTAATGTACCATTGTCTAGAAGCTTGTTTCAATCCATAGATTGACTTATTTAGCTTACATACCATCTTTTCATTTCCGGAAAGAAAAATCCCAAAGGTTGATCCATATAAACCTCTTCCTCTAAGTCACCGTTAAGAAAGGCGGTCTTTACGTCCATTTGGTGAAGCTCCAAATCATAATGAGCCACCAAAGCCATAACTATTCTTAAAGAGTCTTTCTTCGAAACCTGAGAGAAAGTCTCTTTATAGTTAATGCCGTCTTTCTGAGTGTAACCTTTGGCGACAAGTCTGGCCTTATACCTTTCGATGTTACCTTTCGAATCGCGTTTGGTTTTGTAAATCCATTTACAACCAACGCATTTCTTTCCTTCAGGTAACTCGACAAGTTCCCAAACTTTGTTGTCATCCATAGATTTCAACTCTTCCTTCATAGCATTAAACCATTTCTCGGAATCATTACATTCCATGGCTTTATTGAATGATTTTGGATCCTTATCGATGCTCAAGTCACATTCTTCTTCTAGTGAATAAACCACATAGTCATCAGAAATTGCTAGTCTTCTCTCCCTTACAGACCTTCGCAATTCTGTTGCTTGTGGTTGATCACTTACGACTTGATCAACGTTAACATGCTCATCATTAACTCGTTCTCCTTGCGTGGGTTAAATATTCATGTGTTGTTCCGGTATGTTGTTAGACTGTGATACAACATATGACACAACAATTTGATGAGAATTATTGGGTGTCATTTCCGTCACCCGATTCTCTTGGATATTCACATTTCGTGAATCATCACTCCCATTGAACATGCCATTCTCAATGAATCGAGCATTTCCAGATTCTAAAATCCTTGTACTATGTTTTAGACAATAGAAAATGTACCCCTTAGACTTTTCCGGATAACCGATGAAGAAACCACTAATGGTTCTTTCATCGAGCTTCTTTTCATGTGGGTTATAGATCCTAACTTCTGCTGGACATCCCCAAATGTGTAGATATCTCATACTAGGTTTCCTTCCTGTCCACAGTTCATAAGGAGTCTTAGGAACTGCCTTACTAGGAACCCTATTCAGCTGATATGCAGCGGTTTTTAAACCGTGCATCCACAACGATATAGGTACATTACTATTATTAATCATACTTCTTACCATTTCGATAAGAGTACGATTCCGCCTTTCAGCTACACCATTTTGTTGTGGTGTACCCGGCATTCTATACTGTGCACAAATGCCTCGACTTTCGAGAAACCTTGCAAATGGACCTTTGTTTTGTCCACTTTCATCGAATTTTC
This sequence comes from Begonia loranthoides, assembly GCA_022433065.1. Taxonomy (NCBI): domain Eukaryota; kingdom Viridiplantae; phylum Streptophyta; class Magnoliopsida; order Cucurbitales; family Begoniaceae; genus Begonia; species Begonia loranthoides. The sequence goes on along the minus strand of CM039468.1, from coordinate 52,117 downwards.
CATAGTACTCACCACCTCTATCCGATCTCACTACTTTTACTTTTCTATCTAGCTGCCTTTCAACCTCATTGATGAACACTTCTATAACGTTCATCGCTTGAGATTTTTCATGCAGTAAATAAACATAACTATAACGTGAGAAATCGTCTATAAAGGTAATGAAATACTTTTCTCCATTCCATGAAGGAATGTCGAATGGACCACAAATATCGGTATGTATCAATTCTAAAAGTTCTTTGCTTCTTGTGGCATGATACTTTGATGTGTGTTTAGTTTGCTTTCCTTTAATGCAATCTATACACACGTCCCAGTCATCAAAATCTAATTGAGGTAAAATTTCATTTTTCGTTAACCTCATTAACCTTTCTTTAGATATGTGACCTAGGCGTTTATGCCATAAGAAAGCCGAACTTTCGTTCGTTGCACCGCGCTTTAAGCCAATTATTTGATCAACGTTAAACAGAGATTCTTTAAATTTAATATCAAGATTGAAGGAGTACAAACCATCTTTCATAATACCACTTCCATAACAGTATTTATGTTTGTACATTGCAAAATTACCATCACCAATCTTGAAATAAAAACCTTTACAATCCAACCTAGCAACAGAAATTAAATTCTTAGCACACTTAGGAACATAAAGACATTCTTCTAGATCCAGGTGGTATCCGGTATCCAGGATCAGTTTATACGTTCCAATTCCTTCAATGCGTGCCTTCATTCTGTTCCCCATACAGGAACTTTTCAGTTCCGTTCATGGGATGGATCGAAAGAAATCCCTGTGTAACATGAGAAACATGAGTAGTAGCACCAGAATCTAACCACCAAGTATTATTAGGTACTTCTATAATATTTAATTCAAAACATATTGAAACAAATAATTTACCTTTCTTTTCGAACCAAGCCTTTCTTTTAGGACAATCTTTCTTTACATGTCCGGCTTTGTTACAGAAGAAGCATTTAATTTACTTACGGATCTGACCATCATTAACCTTTAATTGGTCATTTCCCTTCTTCTTGTTCTTTTTACTCGGTTGCTTTGATGTGCTACCTTTGGCATCCTTCTGCATAGCTAAGTTGACGGTATGGTACTTTAACTTCTTCAATCTCCCTTCCTCTTGAATGAGCATGGCCTTTATCTCCTGAAAGTTCCACTTTTCCTTAATGGTGTTATAGTTCACCTGGAACTGGCCAAACTCAACTGGAAGTGAGTTGATTATGAATTGAACCAAGAATGATTCATTCACATCCATATCCAACGTCTTAAGCTTTGCAGTCAAATTGGCCATGCTCGTTACGTGGTCATGAATGGGTTGAGACCAATCAAATTTCTTGGTTGTCAACTCACTCATTAAGCTTCTCACAACAGACTTATCAGTAATGTCTGATTGGGAGTATGCCTTTATCTTTAACATGAATTCTTTTGCATCATTTACTTTAGGCATCGATGGCTTAACATTTTCAGCCATCGTCATCCTCATTAAGGCCAAACACAGCCTGTTAGACCGCTCCTAAGCCTCATAATAAGACTTGTCAGCTTCCGAAGTGGTCTCAGTAATGGCTGGTGGTCTATCATTAACTAGTGCCAGGTCTAAATTCAATACACCCAGTTGAAACTGGATTTGTTCGGACCAGTCAGCATAGTTAAGACCATTGAACTTAATGGACGAATTGTCAGAAGCAAACAAATTCATAGTAGCTGCAAATAACAACAATACTCATATATCAATACATTGAATAATCTATCCTAACCAGATCCCAAATAAAGCATATAAAATTTCATTAAGTTTACCTTTGGGTAATACTTAAAGAAATACAGAATTCATGATATTATAATCTTTAGTGTCCGTGGCGTCCGCATTTCGGACGCAAATTGTAGTGTCCGTGGCGTCCTCATTATATCGTCCTGGTGAATCGTTTTACAGATTCAATGCGGACGATACTTGCATGCGTCCGCATCGTCCGCACCCTTTCACATATGCGTCCGCATACGCATTTTAACATGAATCTTGTGTCCGACCACATTTCAGGTCGACCGCACCTCGATACCCATCATCCGCACGACGAACAGTTCGATGAAAATTCAACAGAAAACATATATTTCTATCATCCTATTCTTGATTTCATCTATACATCCATACATACATGGTATTACAAAATATAAACTATCATTTCTCATGCATATTACTCGTTTTCATGGTAAATCAAATCGTATATTTTAACCGTGCTCTGATACCAATTGTAAGCACAATCCATTCAACTTTTTGACTTTAATCCCATTTTTATTTACTTTACATGCTTGCAATACTTTAATTCTCATTTAACGAATTTGATTTAACCATTCGAGTTTAAAGAAGATACCAACCTTGGTCCATGATACAAAATGCTTTTGATGACGATGTTGAGTTTCGTTTATCTCCTTAAAACCTTTTCTTTAATTCGTTTCTTTCGATGATGCAAAAACGTCATATACCGTTATTTGATTTGAGAGAAAATTCGTGAGAGAGAGAGTTCGTATGAATTCTGTAATTCTCCCTCTATGTGATTGAAAAGAGACACCCGTACAAAAGGCAACTTTCTATACATGCCCTTTCGTTCGTGCCTTTTCAATGACGTCTCTTCAACTATACGTTATATGCTTTTAATAAGGTTAAGGTGAGGGAATTAAAACCCAATTAACTTAATGTCTTTAATGCTTAACAACCATCACATTAAGCACTATAATATCAAGTCAATGTAACTTTAATTAACATGGACCACATTTACATGGATAATAATTAAATAATCTAACACCTCAGGTTTCACACTCTCACCAGCGTACCCTTCACAGTTTATTCGTAAAAGGAATATTATACTATTATTGTACATAAATAATATATAATATAATCTTACCCATATTTCTGTCATTGAAGTCTCTCTGTAAAATCTATGGGGTGGGGTGGGGTGACTTGCAATCTTGTGAGCCCGATCAAGGTGACTCATCTCTATTTAAAGTCGTTGAAAAATTCTAATAATTTCTCCTTTACTTCAGTTGAGTGTCTCCCTCTCATTTAGGTTGAAGCTTTTATTTCTCGCTTTTAAATAAACAACGACCTCCTCTTCTTTGTCTTTACATTTTCGGTGTTTTAGTGAATGAACTCTGAGGCCGAGTGAGAAAATTTTGGTGGTGACATTAGGTGAGCAAATTCAGATTGTTAATCGGTTGGGCTATTGGAGTTAGAGACTTGGAATTTCGGAGGTCTCTATGAGGTAATCCTTAATTCCAGTTAAGTCCGTTGTAAATGTTAGAAATGCCTTGAGTTTAGAAGTTTAGTTTTTGTTTGAATAATTGTGTTGAATCGATTGTGTTGAATCAATTGTTGAAATGTTGAATTCTTGGCAGAACAGTCGATAAATCGTTGGGAAGAAATCTGAACTTTTGGGTTGAAAGAGTGTAACTCTCAGCACTTTGGTGAGGTAAAAATCTAAACTCAAGTTCCGTTTGTTGAGTAATTGGGATTGGTTGTGTTGAATTTTAAAGTTTGGAATAATGAACAGAAAATTTGTAATTTTGTACAAAAGCAAATTAAATTTATTCTTTAGAATGTTTTGGGTGGTTAAAATTGGAATTTTGCTTGAAGAGATGGAATTTTTTATGTCTCTAGTTTATCCAGACTCACCAAAAATCGTCTGTAGAAGCATGAGCTTCAAGAATGATGTGGAGGTAAGTGTTTTTAGAGGTCTACGCAGAAGACATGTGTTCACAAGAATATTCGCTTGCGGAAGCATTTGTTGCCACAGGGAGAGTAAACGCGTCTCGGAGGAAGACACGTGTTCGTGGATGTAATAGTCTCCGTAGAAGCATTCCCTATGCTTCCGTTGGAGCGAGCGAATGTGTTTGGGCATGTGAGTGACACGTGAGCAGAGCTAGAGAAGTTCAGTGGAAGCAAATGCTTATGCTATGAACAATGCACTAGAGAAATAAAGCACGCACTTTGTTTCGTAGATAATAGTTCTAGTGTGATAAGTAGGAGACACGTGTAGCGGACTTCTAGACTTGGATCTGCAGATGTCCAATATAGTTTTAAAATTCTTAATATTTTTTAGGATTGTTTCGAAAGTTCCCCAATATGGTTCGTATCTTGGTTATGGGTTCCAATGCGGTTTAAAAGGATATTTTAGAGAAGAATAAATTGTTAATCTATATATTTTGTTAGGTTCGTTGGATTAACATGGAATTTAGACCGATTATTTTCCCATTCGATTTAGCATTTTCTGGTTGTTGGTAGATCATTGAGGTAGAAGTTTTATTTTATGTCCAGCATGACATTGTTTTGAAAATGATTATTTTGGGAGGTGTTCTCATATAAAATGACGGGTCCGTTATGACCGTTCGTTTTTTCAATATTATATGTAAGATTTTCGCTGGACACGTTTTATTTTGAGCATGCACATAAATTGTTAATCATCTTGGTTGAGTAAATCAAGTTTGATATACTTGCGAAGGGATCCTGTTTTCTATACGCATATTTGACTGTTAGAAGATATGTTTATTGTGTTAAATAGAGTAATAAGACAGCTGAACGTGTCGTGTTCTAGGATGCAAATCACTAAACTTGATCAGGATATTAGTTTGTGGATTTAGCGATAGCTGAGTATTGCCTTGTTTTATATGCCTATGACATCTGTATGCCTGGAGTCCATGAGTGACTTCATTTTTTTTTAAGATTATGTGGGGCATATTTTACGTACATGCCACATTATAGTGGACGTTTTCTACTTTTGCCTCATTAGTTGATTTCTACTCAATTTTAATCACAAATTTTATTCATGTTATACTCCCCCATTTATTCTATGAAATTTTAATTGTTGTATATAAAATCTTACCCCTATTGAGTTCAGTTGACTCATCTCTACAATATTCTTTCGGGTAATAATTTGGATGATTATCAGTTGCCATTGTAGGATTGAGTTGGCATTTCCTTGATTATTTTAGTTTTTTTTTTTTTTCAGAGAGTTTGTTGAGGTTGGAATAAATTGTTAAATTCTATAATAATATTTATATTAAATTCTTGTATTTGTGACACTTATATTTCAGACTTATATTATCACTTTATTTTGATGTTACTATTGGACTTTCTGTATAGTCCAATTGGTAGGGCCCTACTATGTTGGAACTTACTAAAAACTCACGCTGCTTAAATAAGTAATTTAAAAGTAAAAGAGTTGGTAATATGGTTTGGGTTCGAGTCAGGTCGCTCCCTATTCTGTGTCGAGCCCCCTCCAGGAGGTGACACTCTCAATATTATCTGCCCAAATTTTTACAATATTATCTCCAATATTATATCGTTGGATTACACACTTCATTATAATTTTTCACCCAATTAATCATCTCCTTTATTTACATAAAATTGTCCCCTTCTACCTAAGCAGCAATGGACCTAGAAAAACACTTTAGAATGGGTTATATAGATTATGAAAGAGTTGGTTGCTCGAATTTTGTTGGAACAAGTCCTAAAACTCATGGTTTATTAAAATGATTATGTAATTTAATTTAACTTAGTGAATTGATCTCTTTTGCATGTACTTTCAATATTAGTTTTTTGTTTTTTCCTTTTGTGATTCTCATTTAATTGTAGCAGATCCTATTGTTATCAAAACTATAGTTCAATTGTTCATAAGTTTGGATATAGGAATAACTTTCCATAATTCTAACTGGATAATGAGTTGCTCTATGATACATACACTTCAGGAACAACCTTAAAAATCAACTGTTTTTTAGCATGGCTTCTCATTGCTTTGCCAGCAAACTCCTTAGCAATGACAATTAGCATTGTATAGAGGATTCTCATTCCCATCACTGGACCACCCACTAAAAGTTGGAGGAACTAGGATTGAAGATGAAACCTTGAGCCTCTTGCTTCTCCAAGCTTCTTCACAATCATGCAACCCCTCCTCGGGAAGATCCATCCACCCAGCAACTGGCGTTTGATTGCTCATTTTTTCTCCGATGTCGGACCCACAGGAATCACCCCCGAGATTCCGAAATTCCTGCCACTCAGCCTGCTCCGTCTCCACGTGAGGCACAACTATGCTTGGTTGAACCACTTTGTCTATGTTTTTCAAGTCAATTGAGGTTTGATATTGATAGCTTCTAAAGTTGAAAATATTTGCAAAAGTGAAATGGTCGCTAACCCTATTTGTTGCTGGCTTGTTTGCACTTGATCTAGCCATTACACTCTGAAGATTCTTCCTAAGCTTGGCCTTCAATGAAGAGAAGCTTATCAGACTTTGGTTTCCATCCCCATATTTGTCATACCCCGAATCTAAACCAACGTATAGCGACTCATTGTTCGAAGAGACTACGAAGTTAGTCCGAGCATTGTCACCTCGTAGGGCTCGAGCGGCTTCGTCGTAAGCACGAGCAGCTTCTTCCGGAGTGTCGTAGGTTCCCAACCAAAGCCGAACGCTCTGAGAGGAGTCTTTGATCTCCGCAACCCATCGCCCTGACGGTCGTTGCCTAACCCCGATGAACCTCCGAGCTCCTCCCAATCTGCTTGGTTTTCCCATTTTCTTCACTTCATTTAACCCTGCAGCCATTAGCATTAGAAGAGGATAGAAATTTTTCTTTTCTTGATTTAGTTTTGCAGTAGAAGCAATTTATAGGGAGGATATTATATGTAGTAATAATGCAGTTCCAAGACGTTATGAATCTGGGCATATGCCATCTCCATTATTTGTTTGTTTTTTTCCTTTATTTTTTTGCACAAGCCTTTCAATATTAAACTCCTGAAAGTTGTACTTGAAAAGCTTTGGCTCAGCTTTGCCTTCGAAAAGCCTCTTAGCTTAGCTTCAACAACAATTACTTCACAGCCAACGACTCTGATATAATTAAAAACATTTTCTAATAATGTTGAAGAATATGGAGAAGTGGATGTACTCGGTTGTTGAGAGAGCTTTCACGCTCCCGACCCCAAAAGTGACTACTGTCGAACTCGATATGCATAGAGATACCCTTGATTACACATAGTTTAACTTGCTAATCTACCATTAAGTTTACGATTCCTGTAAAAGTAAGAGAGAAGAATAATACAAATATTTTATCGAAGAATCACAAGTGGAAAGCTTGGAGCCGATGAGCTCAAAAAACAAATAAGCAAATTGAGAAGGAAGGAGACAAAGCTGTGGGCGGTCGGGGTTTGTAAGGTAGCCAAAGAAGACATACAAGAGAATGGAATTAATTAAATAATTAATATAATCCGGCGATTAATTAAATATTATTAATAAAACTGATCAAATGAGAAATTAAGTTTTTTACACTTGACATTTAGTCATTGGACATGGAATTGTTTGTGGTCGCCATTGTCTCTTCTCTTGGTCTTATTTCGTGATTTCATTCCTTTGTTCAATATAGTTTGTGTTTAAGTAGTAATATTCATTGAATAATAATAATAATAATAATAATCATTAGTTAGGCAATTATAAGCTGAATAAAATATTTTATATTTTGGGAACATATGGTTAGGAGTGTTGGAGAATTCTTATAAAATGACTGGTTCAACGACTTAAGTTATATTTTCATTGTTATGTGATTTTATATTTACAATAATGATTACAATTTTTTTATTACAAAGTACTTCAAAATTCGAACACATGGAGCTCATCGTAATGTAGATACAATAATTATATGTGACACATACAATCATCCCAAAACATATGATCATAAGTATATAACACCAACCTTGAGCTTTTGTTCATGTAAATTATGATCAAACCCTTTTGGGGGATCGGATTGTGGTTGACAGGCAACTTGTCTTTGTGTCTCGATAGAGGGGCCGTACCGCATGGTGGAAAGGAAAGACTTGTCCATTTGCAATTACAGATTTTCATTTTATATAACTTCCTTCGCCTTACTACCAACTTTGCATCTTATCTCCTCTCTCTCTCTCTCTCTCTCTCTCTCTCTCTCTATATATATATATATAGATATACTTTGCATCTTATCTCCTTCTCTCTCTTTCTCTCTCTCTCTCTCTCTATATATATATACTTTGCATCTTATCTCTCTCTCCCTCTCTCTCTCTCTCTCTATATATATATATGAATGCATTATGTATTTGTATTTTTATGTGTATATGTATTACTATAAATGCATCTATGCATCTACGTATGCATCCATAAGTGCGTATGTGTATGTATGCATAAATGTAGACACACAAATATATATATATTACAAATTAAACGATAACAAAAAAAAAAGTAGAATACATAAATTTATGTGAAAAAATTCTTTCGAAAAAAAACACAGAGCAGATGATAATATTACTATAAATATCGAAGTATAACAGCAAGTTTCGCGACTTTATCTCACATGAATTTTGTCACATCCCAGAGAGGACTAGTGACAGAACGGGGAGTGATCTGACCTGAAAATCGGACTGAACCGCCCAATCCTTTTTACTTTTTGTTTATTTACTTATTTATTTATGCAGTGGAAGTTTTTAGGGAATTCTAATATTTGCCAGGGCCCGACCAAATGGGCTATACCAAAGGTCCAAAAGTGACATCGAGATATAGTGATAATATAAATCCGAAATAAAAGTGCTGAAAATCCATACAAACATTATTACAACTTTTAAATAAAGAGGTTTATCCTCACACGCACTCTTGAAATAAAATACTAGAATATTAAAAGGAATGTCGGCTCAATCCTTCGACGGGAACCAGTAATCGTCTAAATTAACACCTGAACATATATGTCATTTATGGTGAGTCGACTAAACTCAATAGGGGTAGCATTTTATATTCAACAATTAGAATAAAAATAAATGAGAGAGCATGTTATGAATAAAACATTTATTTAAAACGGAATAAAATTGACTAGTAAGGCAAAATGTGTCAAACGTCCACTATATTGTGGTATGTACAAAAATTAGGTCCCACACAATCTCAGCGAAAAGGGAGTCACTCACAAGCTCCGAACATAGAATAAGGCGATACTCGGTGATCACAAAAGCCAAATAATTTACCTTGATCGGGTTTAGGGTTTCGCACCTAGGGACACGACACAGTAAGCTGCCCCATTATTCTATTTAAAACAACAAAACACATCCTCGAACTGTCAAATGTGCATATATAAAAATAGGACCATATCACGGTCAATAAAGTGCATGCTTAAAATAAAACATGTCTAGTGAAAATAATAAATATAATATCGTAAAAAGAGACGGTAAAAAATGGACCCGCCGTTTTTATATGAGAACGCGTCTCAAAATAGTCATTTGGAAAACGATGAAATGTTGGACATAAAAGAAAACCCCTACCTCAGTTGGCTTACCAATAATCGGGAAATGCTTAATCGTACGAGAAAATAATCGGTCCAAATCCCACGTTAACTCGACGAACTTATCACCATATAGGGATACCCAATTAATTTTTCTTAGAATAATAATAAGAATAATAATAATTTTTAAAACTGTTTTGAATGTCCTTTGTAGGAACGGATGTCCTTCCATCTGCTTCCAACGATCAAGAATTTATTAGAGTCTTCATGAATCTCATCCGACAGTTATTACTTCATCTATTAGTGTCGGACGTCCAATCCGTTCACGTAAAACAATTTATCTAGTTATCAAACTTTTAATCTAATTATCCCACAAAATCTCCAACTTTAACCAATCAAAATATTCCAATTTACAAACTAAATTTATTTCAAGGCCAGATTTCCATTTCATAATTCAAAGCTTTAAATTTTCACCAAATATGCACAACTAAACCGGGACCAATGAAACATTAAATCCAACAATTTCTTCATTGGACATTTCCAACAATTGTACTCATTTTGTTCACTTACAAATTTACCATTCAATATTTAAATTGAATTTCAACCACTTCGACTCCAATATCAATAATCCAAATTTTTATACTCAACAAAGCCTTCAAATTATTTTCACGAATCCAACTTTACTTTAATGGTTTACTTCCAAATATTTACAGATTAAATCAACCAATTTAACTTTATAATCAATTTAAATTTCCAACATCAATATCGAACGGAATTTAATTTTCAAAACGAACAGAATTCTAACAAAAATCTTTCAGTAAATCCAATATTACCTTACTGAGAAATTTGAAATATCACTCCTTCCAGACTTTGTCTGACAGCTCGATGAAGCTCCCTGAATTACACTCTTAAATTCTCTGCTCTTCTCTCGGTATTCTTTCTCAAACCTTGTAGAGGATATCCTCTTTTCTCTGATACTATCACTACGCAGCAATTTATGAAGAAAACGTTGTTTTTAAAGGAGAAAAAGGGGAAGTAGTGGGGTTGCTTTGTTGAAAAAAAATGGTGAAGTGTGTGGAGTGTGGGGTGTAAGGTGGTGAGAAGGAGACAAACGTCTCATTCTTTTCAAAATCATTAACCACCTAATACCCCACACACCCACCTACTGTCACAAATTTATAGAAAAAACAAAACCCTAAATGAAATTCACAACGCAGATTCACTAGCTCGACCCAAATAGAATTTGGGTTACACCGAATTTAATAATCTCCACTATGACACGAATTCCATAAAGGAGATCCAAAACATGGACTTATCAAAATGAAGTCTGGTGTAATGAACAAATTTTCAAATTCTTCTCGTTCACACCCTTGAAGAAGATCTGCAATGCAGGTCCACCTGTCTGTCTCAAAGAAAGATATATATCACCAAATTATAAAGGTTCTCCAGAGTAAATTTAGCAACTGATGCTAACCAGGTTTAAGAAACACTTAAAGCATAATGATGACATCTTCAAATCCCACAAAGTGTTATCCAAATCCAGGAAACCATATCTCGCATATTGATCTGCCATATCAAATCTGTCATTTAAAACTATTTACAATTCCACTATTATTATAATTCTATAACGAAAATATTGACTCTCGATCCAAAAATGGCATACTATAATTTCAAAGATCTCATCGCTTTCAAAACATAGCTTTCAACAAAAATATTTGATCTCAAAACCACTGGTTTCGATAAAATATTTTGCACCAAAAAATTGAAGCCCAAAATCACAGATATTGTGAAATTCTAAAAGATTTCCAAAAATTATAACAAATCAACTCCAAAATCTAACTAAATCATCCAAAATAATCAAATTAGGTTTGAATTTTAAAAGATAAATATTCTTAAGATTGAGATATTTCTGTGTTTACAAATATGCTCCAAACTATCAAATCAAATCTGCTCCAAAAATTCTCAAAACTTCTAAAAATTTGAACAGATAAAGTTGGAATTTTTAATCAAAATATTCCAAAAAAATCTCAAATATTTCTAGGAAAATCATAATTTTTCCAAAAAAAATCTCTTGTGCAAGACGAAAACTATGAATATGATATTGGCATTAAAGATAAAAAAAAACTTTAGAAACAAAATTCTGGTCAAAATCTGCAATATACTAGAGGTGCATAATCTATGGCCACACTGATGGGTTTCTTCTCCACGAAGAAGATGACATGCAAAAAGAAAGCATTGATCGGAGATGACGTATAATCGACTAGGGGGAGTCGATCTTCTCTGGGTGAATAGATGACTTAGACGATTAGCGACAAGGTAGAAAACCCTAGTCTTCTTCTGACGCGAAGAAGACAAATGGCAGGGAGAAGAATTTTCCTTATTGTTTTTGTTCTTTTTTCTTTTCCCAAAAATTGTAATTTTTTTAAAAATTACAAAAACCTTGTTTGATGCGGAAGACTAGAGAAAATATATGTACGACAAATCTTGAAACCTAGATTCTATAATCTCTCCCAACCATACTCTAATACTAATTATTAGAAATCCAACAATAACCAAAAAATAAAATGAAAGTGGAACTCACAACTTTACTCTATTACAAAACTTTGATACTATATTTCACTCTATATTTTGGTACATTCGACATGTATCAAATTGTTAGAGAAATATATTTTGTTTTGCTCGAGGACGAGCAAAAGATAAGTGTAAGGAGATTTAATAAGTGTTACATACTTCATATTTTTATTCCCTTTATATTTCATTATTTGAATGCTTTTATGCCAAAAAGATCTATTTTGAATTGATTTTGTGATTTAGGTGATTTAGAAGAACGAAAGATATTTGTTAGAAAGGAATTATAATAGAGTGGAAAATGGTTTAGCAATAGACTTTGCTTCTATTAGATTTCGATGTGACCCAAATTCTATTGGGTTGGGCAGTAAGCATGCATTGTAGATCTTATTTAGGGTTTTGTTTCTCTATAAATTCATGTAAGCTAGAGTTACAAATTTCGAGGTTGTGTTCATAGTAGATTTATTCCTCTGCTTGTGGTTTTTTTCCCGAAAGGGTTATTCCACGTAAATCTGGTGTCCCACATCGTATTTTCTTTTTCCAGTTATCGTTCAATCTCTAACAATGGTATCCAAGCTTTGGTTTCAAGAGTTTGTGTTTCCAAGTGTGCTGAAACAGATTCTATTCGGTCCTTCCGCATCGAACAAGGTTTGTGTAATTTTTCAGAAAATTACAAATTTTTGGAAAAAAAAGAGAAAAGGAAGAAAAAAAGAAAAATTGTTTCTTCTACCATTTGTCTTCTTTATGAAGATTTGTTTTTCTCTGCCCTCTAACTTCCATTAGTAACAGTTGCCCTGCCCATCATGAAAGCTTCAATCTTTATCTGCTTTAGAGTTTTTCAGAGGCGTTGTACCTCCAAACAACATGTTTGTCATTGGAGGGTACATATTTATCGTCAGTCACCATAGATTTGCATTGACGTTCTCCATCCTCACTGCCAAGTTGTTTCGATTTGGACTGTCGCGAGAGTGTCCTCAGCAAAGTTAAATTTTTTGCTAGAGATAAAAATTGTTGAAAATCCTTAAGATTTTTGGATGATTTTTGGGAGATTAATGATTTATGGTCGATTTAGAATACCAGGAATATCTCAATATTGGAGATTGTTTTTAGTTGAAATTCAAATAAGGTTTGAATTTTGTAATACTTGCGATTATTTGGAGATTTGATTTTGAGGTTGATTAATTATTATAGAAATATATGAATTTTGGAGATATCTTTTGGAATCTTGTGATATCCGTGATTTTTCGCTTCAATTTTGGGAAAATATTTTATTGAAGCTAGCGATTTTAGGATTTTGTTTATGAAAGAGATCATATTGATGTTCAACCCTCTAAACCAAGTGAAAGATTGATTGTTGTTCATAATGTTAGCCTAATAGACTTTAGACTTATTTGTTTTAATGATGAGTGATTTAACTGATATTAAGTTGTTTATAAATTGTATTGTATGTGCTTAATGTTGGATCGATATGCACGCCTATAGCATTCAAATTGCTCTTGGGAGG
>CM039468.1:0-37879 GCA_022433065.1 Begonia loranthoides | reverse complement strand
GGGAAGGGGAAGGGGAAGGGGAAGGGGAGGGGGGTGAGAGTGAATTAGGTGTGCTAAACTTTTTCGTGCAATATTTATTTTTCTAACCCTAAATGATTTATCAATAACGAATAAGCAAGCAATAAAAAAATATAAGAGTTAAAGAATAGAGAAAATGCAAACCAAGTTTGTTCACGCGGTTCAGCAACTCCGGCCTACGTTTACTATTTGGAGATCCTTAATCGCCTAACTCCCCAGTTAGTGATAATTGACTTAACTGGTGTCAATCAAACATTTACAATGACTAATTCTCAGGGCGTCACCCTTAGCTTGACTATTCACAGGGTGTCACCCTCAATTTGAGTACAGTGAAAATAAAAGGAAAATAGAAACAAGAACCTAACTCTCCCAAATATTAAATCTCAAGTTTGGGAGTGAGGAGAGTTAGGTTTAACACTCAATTTATTGAGAGAACTCGAGTATAATTTGAGCTTCAGAGTGTCTTTATTTATAGAATTATGCTAAACTGGTCGACCACCTCCATTTCAGTCGACCTCCTTCTGACTGTTGGAATATAGCCACAGTCAAATGCAATCGGGCAGTCGACCAAATTGTCCCCGGTTGATCGCTTTTAGACATAGCAGAAAACTGACTCGAATCTGTCTTATTTTGCAGTAGACCACTTCTTCATCAGTAGACTACTTCTTCACCGGTTGACTGCTTCTTCAGCAGTTTCAGAATGTCAAGCAATCTGTCTTTGTGGTTGGTCGACCACCTTCAAACTGGTCAACCGCCTCCATTGTTTTGGCTCTTTTTATAGCCAATTGGTCTACTGCCTCCATTGTTTTGGCTCTTTTTACAGCCAACTGGCCGACTAGCTCTTCTCCAAAGTCAACATGTACTTCGTGTTTTGCTCTTTTGAATCTTCTACATCTTAATAATCAATATATAAGCTACATAGACTTAGGTAAAATATTAATAAACATTAATACTCATATTAATGATATTTCAAATAAAGATTAATAACATATTTACTCGATTTAATAAATACATAATAAATAACTTATTAATCAAATAAACAATCATCATCAAAATAAATAATCAAATGTTTATTAGGCTAACACTTAATATGTGGCATCTTTATATGTATATTGATCTTTATTGGTAATACCCTCTAACAAGGGTATTTAGATGTATTAATATCTTTGTTTAAGACGATGTAGCTAAAGAATACATTATTTAGACTTAGAAGCCTCAAAGAGTGTAATACACGGAGTATAAGTCAACTAAATCACTGTGGGCGGTCGACCAGTTTGAAGCAGTGACAAAACTGCAAAGAGGCGGTCAACCTGTTGTAAAGAGGTGGTCGATTAGAATAAGGCAGAGAGCTTGGATTTTCCCGAATGCTGAAAAGCAGTCGATTGGTGCATAGGTGGTTCACCAAAATCGAACAGATTTGAGCCAATTTTCTTTTATGCCTAAATGCTGTCGACCTGGGATAAAGTAGTCGATCAATCCGACAATACAACGCAATGACTATATTCCAACGGTCGGGAGGCAGTCGACCAGGCTGAAGGTGGTCGACCGGTCGAGCAAATTTCTATATATTATAGCACTATGAATTGAAGATCAACAAAGCGAGAACTATTCTGAAACGCTGCTGAAATTACTACCTGAGTTCTCTCAGCAACTTGAGTGTCAAACCTAACTCTTCAATTCTCAAACTTGAGAATTGATGATAATAATCCAGGAGATCGAATTCTTGAAGAAGTTCTAGAAATTGTTGATCAATCAGTTGAACAACAAATTTCTCAAGAAAATGTTGGAACAACACTAAAGAGATCTACTAGAGAAAGAAAATCAGCTATTCTTAGTGACTATGTGACATATCTACAAGAATTGGACTATAATGTTGGAGCCGAAAATGATTCTGAGACATTTTCACAAGATATAAGTTGTAGTGAATCAAGTTTATGGTATGATGCCATAAAAGATTAAATGAATTCTACGAATTCAAATGGAGTCTAGAATCTTGTCGAATTTCCTGATGGTGTAAAAGCTATTGGATGTAAATGGGTCTTTAAGACTAAAAAAGACTCATTGGGCAACATCAAAAGATATAAAGCAAAACTTGTTGCTAAAGAATTCACTCAAAAGGAAGGAATTGATTACAATGAGACTTTTTCTCTTATATCTAAGAAAAACTCTCTTTGCATTATTTTGGCATTGGTTGCACATTTTGATTTTGAGTTGCAACAAATGGATGTGAAAATAATTTTTCTCAATGGAGAGCTGGAGGAAGAGGTTTATATGAAACAACTTGAAGAATTCTCTTTTAGTGATGGTTAGCATTTAGTGTGCAAGCTTAAGAAATCCCATATATGAATTGAAATAAGCCTCTCGTCAGTGGTATTTAAAGTTTCATGATGTTATCTCTTCATTCAATTTTGTTGAGAACATTATGAATCAATGTATATACCAGAAGGTTAGTGGAAGTAAAATTTGTTTATTAGTTCTATATGTGGATGATATTTTACTTGCAACTAATGATAAAAGTTTATTGCATGAGGTAAAACAATTTCTCTCTAAAAACTTTGATATTAAGGACATACTGACGTCTCTTTTGTCATCAGTATTAAGATTAATCGAGACAGATTTCGAGGCATTTTGGGTTTGTCTCAAGAAACTTATATCAGTAAAGTTTTAGAGAGATTTTGGATGAAACATTGTTCACCTAATATTGCTCCAATTGTGAAGGGTGACAGGTTCCATGAGAACCTGTAACGATCCAGATTTTCATCTTTTCTTAAAAATGTTGAAAAATTTAAAATTTTGATAAATGACTAAAATCTTCATTGAAATCTTTCCAATTTAAAATCAGAGTGCCTTAAAATCCGATTGTCACTAACTCAGTAGAACAGTCAATTAAATCATAGTAAACTTTAGTTATAAAATTAGCGGAAACGTTTTATATAAGGGTGGAAACATTTTACATAGCGGAAACGTTTTATAAAATTAGTCATAACATATAAATATTCAAAATAAGGGCAGTAGTTAATGTTTTATAAAACACGTTTGTCGTTAAACCCTTTACAAAATAGATACTTATTCTTTTTTTTTTTTCAGCTATACTCTTACTCTAGTCGTGTTTCATCCGAATACCCCGCAGGCTCCATGGGTAAGGCCTCCTCCTCTACTCTCGGTACAATCACCTCGTTTCCTACACCACAGGTAAGGACGTGAGCCTAATGGCCCAGTAAGGAAGTGGTTTTATGCTTTTATGCTTATGCCTCTCTTTAGTTCTTTTGGAATGGGGGCCACCCAAACCAATCTTTTCTTACGTTCTTTCTTTTGTTCGTTCTTTACTCGTACTTCAAGCTGAAGATTAAAGGACCCATATGGGATGATATAGTTGGTCAGATCTAACCTCCTATGGGCAAAAAGGTCATATTCCCAACAAGGTAGGGGCATTTCCTAGCTGCTAGACTAGAACCGCTACCCATCTGGCCCCCAACACTCATTCATTCATTCATTCTTTCATTCATTCCTTCACATCATGCATGTGAGTACCAACTTGAGGTGGCACTCCCTACTTGTTTCTATTATCATGATACATATTGACACAACATAAAGAAAGATAACAAACAACGAATATCAAGAATAGCATCAATAGTAAACACGAAACATAACAGCAATTAAATCATGCTAACATACTTAGAATTCGTCGAAAATTAATTACAACCTAACATCGAATTTAACAGCAAATAAAACATGCTAATATACTTCAGAGTTGACAGAAATTAACGATAACATAGCAGCGTATTTCACAGCGAATAACACACACCAACATGCTTCTTAATTGAAAATATTCAACAATGTTTAATCAATTAATAGAACATGCTGAATAATTAACTAACGTTTGACTTATCACTACAAAGTAATCAACTAAGGCTAACTATGCATACTCATCTAAACCCAATAGAACTTAAACAAGTTTAACAAACAATAGAAAATGGTAACATGCTTAATAATCGAATACAATTGATTTGTGCTAATAAGTTGAGTGAGCTAATAATGGAAGCATGCTTATAAACACCCAAGAAAACATACTTTAGATAATGAACATGACAGCAGTGTACAACGAACAGAATATAGGTTAATTATGCTTTTAACATTCGAATTAAAACGAACATGCTATTGAACGACGAACATTCAACAGTGTATAATGAACGAAGTAGAGCTGCAGAGTATGCTTATAAACAACGAATAAAATAGCAGCGTACTGCGAACGAAATAGAACTACAGATCATGCTTTTCCAACGGTGAATAACAGTGAATATCCAGTAAACGAAATATTACCATGCTGACTTTTTTGGCATAACATAACAGCACATAACCGCGAGTTAATAACGACTTATAACAGCAAATTAGAAGCGGACATACATGCTGAATATCTTGGCAGCGAATACAAATTATGACAGCAACGAAAACGAACTAGTATGCTTTACAACTTGACAGTAAGTACTAAGTATGGCAGGAAATAAACATACGTGCTCTTAATAATGAACGTAACAACAACGAGAGTATTGAGATGAACATGCTTACAGGGAATGAATGACGAACAATATAGAGAGTAAATTATCCGAATGTAAAGTGACGTACATTTTAGAACAAATCCCAGAATAGAATTAATTTGCAGAACAATATCAACCTATAGTAATATCAGAACGAATATCAACAGCACAATACATGTATAGGCTAGTTACAACAAGTAAGCACTAAAAGCATTCAAAAAACAGAATCATCGCTAATGAAGTTCATAATGCATTCATGCTTATCGTATTATCCTAGAACTTTTATTCGTCATCCATTGCTTCTCTGATCATTTGACTTCAGCATTCGCAGTAGCGAATTTGCAGGAACAAACTACACAGGAGGATGTAATTTACAGAACTAAACCACATAGCAGTAATTAACTTAGCACAACACACACACATACACACTACTTGTGGGTAAGACTTTGACGGCCAGACACACCCAATCCTTACTTTGGTTGAAGAAATGACAGCAAACAATAGCAACAAAAGCCTTAGTTTACAGAACCCCCAATTGTATACTTCCTTCACGTATCAATTTAAAGAAATTCACGCATCTCACTTAACTCTTCTTCACTCTTGGTTTCTCACGCACAGGGAGAATTCTTATTATCGAGAATAATTTAAAATGAACCAAGCGTACAAATTAGGTCGATTAATGTATGATAAGTATAGTATATCATAAATGAATAAAAGATAAATACAATAAATAGTTAAATTTAGAGTAAAAATATAAAAAAGAAATTGAATAAATATTATAAATAAGAAAATTACTATTGTATCTAACTATTACCAAGTGGATGCATCTCAACCATCAATTCACTATTGTACCTAACTATTACCAAGTGGATGCATCTTAACCATCCATTTACTATTGTACAACCATTCATTTACTATTGTACAACCATCCATTTACTACTGCACCTAACTATTACCAAGTGGATGCATCTCAACCATCCATTTACTATTGCACCTAACTATTACCAATGGATGCATCTCAACCATCCATCAATTTCCATTCATGCCTATTAATAGGTTCCAAATCTTCATCCAATCCACACCAATTTGAAGAGAAGAGTTAGAGAGAAAGTGAGGGAGTGTTGAGAAGGAGAAAGGGTGAAGAAATAGTGAAATTTTGTGGGAATTTCGGAGTAGTATAGTTCAGGGGTAGATTTGTCACTTTGGTCATAAGTGGAGTTTTTGAAGGAACGAAATTACGCGGTCGGTCTAGAAACTTCGGTAACGATTCCCGACCCTCCTTAAGTTAGTTATTTGTTAGTTATATTATTGGCATATTATTTTAGAAATATTGAATTAAATATATTACCGTTATTATCGCCAAAATATTGAAATGTTTAGTTCAATATATTACCGTTATTATCGCCAAAATTATATTGAAATGTTTAGTTCCATATATTACCGTTATTATCGCCAAAAATTATAGTGAAATGTTAAATTCAATATACCGTTATTATCGCCAAAAGTGTATTGAAATGTTAAATTCAATATATTAGCGTTATTATCACCAAAATAAATTAGGAATGATCAATTAAAATATAATAGTGTTATTATCACCATGTTGCTTAGAAATAAATATATACTATTATTATCACAAATAATATTAGTGGTATAATTGTACTGTGCAAATAAGTTCTGTCTAAGGAGATTGGTATTTAAGAGGATCCGTTGTGACCCACCAATGTGTCCTGGGAATTTATTTGGAACGAATATTCTGTCTAAGGAGACTGGTTCTAAGTGATCTGTCAAGAACCGCCAGTCTTTCCTGGGAATATTCTGATCGGTACTATCCACGATTTATGAAATAAACAAATTAATATATAATGGATTCTAATTAATAAATGTTATTGTGAAGGTATTAACGAGGAAAAGGGTAACGATCTAAACACGCTAAGGAATCCAAGTAAGTTGATACCTACTGTGCTTTGGTCTTCGGACCCTACACCACAAGAATTAGGAGTTGTATGCTGATTGTTATTGCTTTTATAGAATATTTAGGTGGTTTACAGTTTTACCATAAATTGAGCATGTTCCATATATTGTGTTATTATTTGATGGATGTTTACTAGATTTAGGTTCTTTTAATGATATGTTTTATAGATGAACATGTTTAAGATTATAATAGGACTATATGAACATCATGTATCATGGTTTGTTTTTTTTTTTTTAATGATATGAAAATGGATTTTTATGAATGGATTTGAAAGAGAATGAAAATGAATAATGGTAAAAGTTAACGTAAATAAAGAGTGAGCCCGAGGTTCTCTCTGGGGCACTCGATAAAGTAAAGGATGAGCCCGATGTTCTTTCCGGGGCATTCTGGTATTAATGTCTAGAATGAGTCCGAGGTTCTTTCCGGAGCATTCTGAGACTAAGGCCTAGAGTAAGCCTGAGGTTCTTTCCGGGGTACTCTGGGACCAATGCTATAAAGTTCAGGGTAAGCCCGAGGGTCTTGCCGGGGTATTCTGGATAGAAAAGAAAAGTGAAATATGGAAAAAGAAAAGAAATGGGAAAGAAATGAAAATGGAAAACGAAAAATGATTTTAAAATGCATTGCATGTTTATTTTATTTTCTATCACTTACTGAGCAATAGGCTCATTAGTTAAGTCTTGTTGGTGTAGGTGATACAAGTGTTGATATACCAGCAGAGGAGGAGATATTTCAGGAGGATCCCTTGGGTTATCAGCCGGGTTCGACCTGATTGGTTATGGCTCATAATATAATGAGTAATTTAAATAAATGTTTTGTAATCTTAAACTTTTATTGGAAGACATGAAATATGTTCTAATATCTATTTCCGCTTGACTAACTCTGATTTATATTGTTATAAAAAAAATTAAGAGAAATAAAACGGGTCGTCACAGGAGCTCACTCTCGTCTCGTAGGAACTGAATAGAAATGCATAGGGAGGAGTATTAAAGGTGAAGACTTACCTGGATGGAGAGGGACAGATTGGACTCCTAAGGGGACAAGCGTGCGCATAGGGGAGGGAAGAGGGCATCTCAGCATGGGGAAAGGTGTGGGAGGCAGTCCTCCATGTCTCCACGGAAAGGCGTGGGAAGGGGCAACTTTTCCTCGCCGAAAGAGGGTGCATTTACTCGTTAAGCGACGAGTTGTCTGATTTTAAATTCCTTAATTTACGCAGATCTGGGCACTTTCAGACGAGTGCGGATGTGATAGTCTTGTCCGCGTTCGTCTGCATGTGTAAAATTTCAAAGGCAGAATTGCCTTCACGGATGAGAGTTTGCATCCTCACCTTGTCCGTACCGTTCGAAAGTGACATTCAGACGCAAAACAGTGTCCACATGTATCGTCTGCATGCATTTGAATGTGTCCAAAAATTGGACAGATTCAAATTGGACACATGCCCTATGCGTCTGGACTCGTCTGGACTCGTCCAAACCTTCATAGTGCCAATAGGTTAGGACACAAAATCGCGTCCTGAGTCTTCCCAAGGTTCAGGGTGACGTGAAATGTGTTCACGGACAACACCTCTTGTCTGCATGTGTCCAAACGTCGACTTTGGGGAAGAATTTTCTTGTCCTGATGCGTCCTAAAGTGCATGGGCACCATGCAATGCACTTGCGGATGACTCGTCCGAATCACCATAATCCAGTTTTTCTCTTTAATTTTTCAACTTAACTTTCATCCCTATTATTTCTCCCATAATTATACGTCACATTTTGACACATATAGATATGAAATGTAATATCTTAACTGTCCCAACATTTAATTACATCACGTATACGGGAAAAATAGTATCGGGGTATTACATACTACCCCCCTTATAAAAATTTTGGTCCCCAAAATTTAGCTACTAAATAATTCAGGGTACATGGCCCGCATATCGTCATCCTTTTCCCAAGTGGCCTCTTCGTGGGTATGATTTTGCCATAAGACTTTGACTTGTGGAATTCGCTTGTGTCGTAGTTCTTTTACTCTTGAGTCAAGAATCTGGATAGGCCTTTCATTATAGCTCAAATTGGACTGTACTGCGATATCATCGGAAGGGCTCAATATAGTTGCATCGCCCAAACACTTTTTGAGCATAGACACGTGGAAGACGGTGTGTACGCCCGCCATAGAGTCTGGCAACTGTAGTTGATAAGCGATAGGACCTATCCTCTTAGTGATTACATAGGGCCCCACATATCTTGAGTTGAGTTTTTCCCTCCTTCTGAACTGAACAACGCCTTTGAAAGGAGATATCTTCAAGAACACACTGTCTCCTTCATTAAATTCTAGGGCTTGTCGTCGATTATCTGCGTAGCCCTTTTGACGGCTCTGGGCGCCTAACATCCTTTGCTTAATTAGGGCCACAGACTCGGCCGTTGTCTGTACTATCTCGGGGCCGTAGAACGTAGCTTCACCTGCTTCGTCCTTGTGTAAGGGAGATCTACACTTTCTTCCGTACAGAGCTTTGTAAGGTGTCATGCCTATAGTAGCCTAGAAGCTGTTATTATATGCAAATTCATCCAAAGGCAACATCTTACTCCATCCAACTTGAAACTCCAATATACAAGCCCGAAGCATGTCTTCAAGAATTTGGATTGTCCTTTCACTTTGGCCATCCATCTGGGGGTGAAATGTTGTGCTATACTTTAATTCTGTGCCTAGGACTTATTTGAGACTTTTCTAGAATACTGACGTAAATCGCGGGTCCCGATCTGATATGATAGAAACTAGAACACCGTGAAGTTGGATAATCTCTTTGACATATAAATCAGCAAACTGGTTTATCATATATGTCATGGCTACTGGCAAAAAATTTGATACCTTAGTCAATCGGTCCACGATCACCCAGATTGTATCGTGACCTCTAGCTATTTTGGGTAACCCGGTGACAAAATCCATGGTGATGTGCTCCCATTTCTATTCTGAAATTTTCTATGGTTGGAAAAGTCCACTAGGTTGTTGGTGTTTAGCCTTCACCCGTTGGCACACATGGCATGAAGCCACGTAGTCGGCGATGTCGTACTTCATCTTTGGCCAGTAATAGTGAATCTTGAGATCCCAGTACATTTTGTTACAACCAGGATGGATTGAAAAATTAGAAGTATGGGCTTTACGTAGGATTTTTGTTCGCAGGGTTACATCGCTCGGTACATACCACCGATTATCATATTTGATCATGCCATCAGCAGTCATATAGTAGTTCCGATATATAGGCAAGGTAGGATTTAGTTTGAAATTCGCACATACAAAGTCACCTTGTTGAGCTTCCTTAATCTGCTCAAGAATAGATGACATCAAAGTCAGCTTCGCTAATATCACATTTAATTGAGTTGGAACCATCTGCACATCGTGCTCTTGAAAGTCTTACTGAAGTTCAGAAGACATTTCTTCACATATTATGCTCATCACTGCCTCCTTGCGGCTAAGAGCATCCGCAATAACATTGGCTTTCCCTGGATGGTACTTGATTTCATAGTCGTAGTCTTTAACGAACTCAAGTCATCGTCGTTGATGCATGTTTAATTCCTTCTGGGTGAAGATATATTTGAGACTCTTGTGGTTCGAGTGGATCTCACAGTGTTGTCCATATAAATAGTGTCTCCACACTTTGAGAGCGAAGACAACAGTTGCGAGCTCCAAGTCATGAGTGGGGTAATTCCATTCGTGGGGTTTGAGCTGTCGAAAGGCATAGGCAATAATTTTTTTGTGCTGCATAAGAACTCCACTGAGTCCTTTCTTTGACGCGTCACAGTAAATACAAAAATCACTGTCCTCTATTGGTAACGCCGACACCAGGGCAGTTGTCAATCTGCGCTTTAACTCCTGAAAACTATTCTCGCAATCGTTGGACCACCAAAATCGGACGTTCTTCTTGGTCAAACTAGTAAGTGGTAGAGCGATTTTTGAAAATCCATCAATAAAGTGCCTGTAATACCCTGCCAAGCCCAGAAAACTCCTTACATCTCTGACATTCTTCGGCTGTGACAAATTCATCACTACTTGTACTTTTGCCGGATCCACCGATATACCATCTTTGGAGATCAAGTGGCCAAGAAAGCCGACTTTTCTTAGCCAGAAATCGCATTTAGAAAACTTTGCATATAATTGATGTTGGCTAAGAATAGATAGGGCCATCCAGAGATGTTCACGGTGTTCTGCTTCTGATCGGGAATAGACCAAAATATTGTCAATGAAGACAATAATAAACTTATCCAGATACTCCCAGAAGATTCTGTTCATTAGATCCATGAAGGCTGCCGGGCATTGGTCAACCCGAAAGACATAACTAGGAATTCATAATGCCCATATCGGGTGCGAAATGCCGTCTTCGGTATATCATCAGTTTGAACCTTCAACTGATAATAGCCTGATCGAAGGTCAATTTTCAAGAATACCCTAGCCCTGCTCAATTGGTCAAACAGATCGTCGATCCTTGGCAGAGGATACTTATTCTTAATCATTACTTTGTTCAGCTCCCTGTAATCGACGTACATTCTCAGGGTTCCATCATTCTTTTTGACGAATAACACTGGTGCGCCCCAAGGGGAGTAACTTGGTTGAATAAATCCCTTAGTGATCAGTTCCTTCAATTGTACTTTCAACTCTCACAGTTCGGCCGGTTCCATACGATACAGATGTTTAGAAATAGGTTCCGTATCGGGCTGTAAGTTGATCTCGAATTCGATTTCGCGGTCTGGGGGTAAACCGGGAAGATCGTCTAGAAAAATATTTGGGAAGTCACGTACTACCGCAACATCCTCCAGCTTAGTCTCCGTAATTGCAGTAGTATCGATTACATTGATCAGGAATGCTTCACATCCGTTCCTCAGCAACTTGTCTGCCTTGAGTGCAGAGATAATAGTGCATTTTCTTTTCTCCTTGGTTCCATGGAAGGTGTGCAGCTCACCACCCGGAGGACCAAAGCAGACCTCCTTTTTCTTGCAATCGATGAACGCATGGTGTGTAGATAGCCAATCCATTCTGATAATGATATCACATCTTTTAAATTCATAATGATTAAATTGGCCCTAAATAAACGGTCGTTAATGTTCACTGCATAGGCCTTGAACATTCCGTCGATGATCAAACGATCACCGGAAGGCAACAGAACGTGATGCGTGTAGCTCATGCTACTGGAGAAGCAATTTGCTTGCTCATAATACTTTGTGGAAATAAACGAGTGCATAGCACCCGAATCGAAAAGGACGTAAGCATCACACTTATTTACATAGATTGTTCCTGCTAGGGTTAGGTAAGTTATTTATTCTAAGGTAAAATTTCCTACGTCTTCTAGGGAAGGAAGCAATCTTAAACATATGCATAATTATTATTTAATGAAGCGTACCTGCTACCATTGATGGTTGATTGTCGTCCTGGTCAGGTACGTACATCACAAAAACTCGCGGGGGTAGTATTCCTTGTCTCCTGTGTCAGATTGGGGAGTTTCTGACTACATGACCCGGCTTCCCACAAACAATGCACTTCTCCGAACCAGCCAGACATTCACCTCGATGCACCTTCTGGCATTTCAGACAGGCTTTTTGTTGGGGGATGTTAAAGGTTTGAGGGATGTTAGGTGGTGCTAGTATCATCGGCCTTTTGTCCAGCCTTTGTTGTGCTTCGGTTTCAGCTGGGCGTTTGACTCCCTGGCTTGCGGGAGGACCACCCTGTGGTTGTTGGGTGGGATTAGCTTTCCACGCTCTTTGGTTAGCTTCTCTTTGTCTCTTGACCCCTTCCATAGCCAACGCTCTTGACACCATTTTTGAATAAATGACACCCTCGGTTCCAGCCCCGATGACTCTTTCTTGGACTTCAAATTTTAGTCCTTTCACAAAATGTTGGACCTTATGCTCCTCAGTCGCCACCAAATGCAGAACATAATGGGATAGGGCTTCAAACCGCTAGACGTACTCTGCCACAGTTCCCAACTGGCGTATGCGCATGAATTCTGTCAATTTCTGGGCACAGACGGTGTGGTTGAAGTATTTTTCATTGAACAAATCTTTAAAATCCTTCCAAGTGAAAGCTACCACATCATGGGAGGCCTTGATCGTGTCCTACCAAAAACGGGCCTCGTGCGTCAGGTAGTACGGGGCACACTTAACTTTTTCAGCCTCGAGAATCTCTGCGTAAACAAACTTGTCTTCCACGGAGCGTATCCACTCCTCGGCCCCGAAAATATTAGAGCCATCCCCATTGAAACAAGGAGGCTTGAGTTTTTAGAATTTCTCCCACCCAGCTTCCCTTTGAACCAGCGGAATCTGTATTGGCTGTTGATTTCCGTTACCCCCATGGTTCATAAAATTTTGTCCCATAAATCCCTCAATGTATTGGAAATGCTACTCCATGAATTTGGATTGTCGCTCCATAAACTGAGCCATATGCTGAGACTGCTACTCCACCGCTGCGGCTATACGATCATACGCCTCATCACGGCCAGTTTGCTCATGCTGAACGGTTGCTCGTAGTTCCTCCTCGCATGGTACATTCACATTACCCCGTCCTCTTCTTGCCATCTATAATCTCCTACGAGTCCACGTCACAAGGTAGAGTAATGAGCCTTAGGATTATTTAATTATTATTATTATTATTATTATTATTTTTTCATCAATCCCATTTTGACACTATAGCATATTTATTTCAAAAGAACAAGAACAATTCAATAACACAAGGAAAAACTTACAGTCAGAGGGGCACTACTCGTTGAGTCTAGGTTATTCGCAGTGAAACGCACGAGAGTGGCATGACTCTGATACCAACTGTAACGACCCGGATTTTCATCTTTTCTTAAAAATGAAGAAAATTTTAAAATTTTGATAAATGACTAAAATCTTCATTGAAATCTTTCCAATTTAAAATCAGAGTGCCATAAAATCCGATCGTCACTAACTCAATAGAATAGTCAATTAAATCATAGAAAACTTTAGTTATAAAATTAGTGGAAACGTAACTGAAAATATTATTTAAAACATTCAAAGTTTAGGGTTCAAAGCATAACATATAAATATTCAAAATAAGGGCAGTAGTTAATGTTTTACAAAACACGTTTGTCGTTAAACCCTTTACAAAATAGATACTTTATTCTTTTTCTTCAGCCATACAGAATCATCGCTAATGAAGTTCATAACGCATTCATGCTTATCGTGTTATCCTAAAACTTCTATTCGTCATTCATTGCTTCTCTAATCATTTCACTTCAGCATTCGCAGTAGAGAATTTACAGGAACAAACTACATAGGAGGAAGTAATTTACAGAACTAAACCACATAGCAATAATTAACTTAGCACAACAAACACACTCTACTTGTGAGTAGGGCTTTGACGGCCAGACACACCCAATCCTTACCTTGGTTGAAGAAACGACAACAAAGAATAGCAGCAAAAGTCTTAGTTTACAAAACCCCCAATTGTATACTTCCTTCATGTATCAATTTAAAGAAATTCACACAGCTCACTTAACTCTTCTTCAATCTCAGTTTCTCACGCACAGGGAGAATTCTTGCTCTCCTCTCTCACTGGAGCTCACTCTCGTCTCATAGGAACTTAATGGAAATGCATAGGGAGGAGTATTAAAAGTGAAGACTTACCTGGATGGAGAGAGACAAATTGGAATCCTAAGGGGACAAGCGTGCGCATAGGGGAGGGAGGAGGGCGGCTCAGCGTGGGGAAAGGTGTGGGAGGCAATCCTCCATGTCTCTAAGGAAAGGCGTGGGAAGAGGTGACTTTTCCTCACCGAAAGAGGGTGCATTTACTCGTTAAGCGACGAGTTGTCTGATTTTAAATTCCTTAATTTGCGAAGATCTGGGCACTTTTGTCCACATGTGTAAAATTTCAAAGGCAGAATTGTCTTCACGGATGAGAGTTTACGTCCTCGCCTTGTCTGTACCGTCCGAAATTGACATTCGGACGCAAAACGGTATCCACATGTATCGTCCGAATGTGTCCAAAAATTGGACAGATTCAAATATGACGCATGCACTATGCGTCCGCACTCGTCTGGACCTTCACAATGCTAATAGATTAGGACGCAAAATCGCGTCCTGAGTCATTCCAAGGTTCAGGGTGACGTGAAATGTGTTTGCGGACGACACCTCTCGTCCACATGCATTCGAAAGTCGACTTTGGGGACGTATTTTCTCATCTTGATGCGTCCCAAAGTGCATGGGCGTCATGCAATGCACTTGCGGATGACTTACTACATCCTCACATCGTCCGCAGTCGTCCTAATCACCATAATCTAGCTTTTCTCTTTAATTTTCCAACTTAACTTTCATCCCTATTATTTCTCTCATAATTATACATCACATTTTGACACATATAGATATGAAATGTAATAACTTAATGATCCCAACATTTAATTACATCATGTATATGGGAAAAATAGTATCGAGGTATTACAGAACTAGTGCCTAAAGAATGACTTTGAAAGGGAGCAAATGAAGAACATTCCATATGCTTCAGTTGTTGAAAGCCTAATTTATGCTCAGGTTTGCACAAGACCTGATATTGCATTTGTTGTTAGGATGTTAGGAAGATAATAGAGTAATTCAGGAAAGGACCACTGGACAGCTGGAAAGAAAGTGTTGTGGTACCTGACGGACCGTATGCACGTCTATAAAGGGGGGAGGGTGAATTAGGCATTTTAAACTTTTTCGTGTGATATTAATATTTCTATTTCTAAGTGATTTATTACAACTATAAATAGATAAAAAAAATAATAAATATAAAGAGTAGGGATAGATAGATAACACCAATATGTTCACGCGGTTCGACAAACTTGCCTACGTCCGCGCTCTAGGTTTCCAACTTGGAAATCCTTAATTGTCCAATCTCCTCGGTTGATGATGTTTGACTTAACAGATGTCAAACAAACCTTTGCAGACTATTCATAGGGCGTCACCCTCTGGATTAATCTTCTCGGGCGTCAATCTAGCCTTTGACTATGGCGGGGCGTCACCCTTGATGTAGCATTTATAAATAGCAGAAATGTGAAATACAAATTAGAACTTAACACTCGAATATGAAATCTCAAGTTGAGGATTGAAAGAGTTAAGTGTCGGATCGATATACGCCTATAGAGGGGGGTGAATATAGCGTTTTAACTTTTTCGTGCGATATTTTAATCCCTAATTACCCTAAGTGGTTTAATGCATATAATTAAAATATCGATAACAAATATATGCAATAATATAAAAAGTAAGGGTTAGAGAAACGCACACAATATTTGTTTACGCGGTTCGGCAAACTAGCCTACGTCCGCGCTCCAAGTTGCACTTGGAGATACACTATGTAATTGGCTTGCGGGTGCCAATAAACCGTTTACAAATTGACTATTAGATGGGGGGTCACCCTTGACTAATTCTTAGGTCGTCAACCTTAGACTCTTACGAGTCGTTACCCTAAATTGACTATTGCGGGGTGTCACCCAAGTATGATGAATTCTAAGGGAATCACCCTTTACAATCAAGCACAATACTAAACTCGGAAACTTAAGCTTAAATCTAGCTAATCCGAATTCTCCCAAAATATAACTCACAAGTTCGGAATAGGGAGAATTGGATTTACAACACAATTAGAAGCTCACAGAGTAGTATTCGAGTATTAATTTTGCCAGGGCTTCGCCTCGAATATTCGATTCGTTCCTTGTGGAGAGCATAGAGTGATCCTATATTTATACACACTGCCACTGCAGCTTCCGGACAACCTCAGTGTCCGTACCTATCGTCCGCACGACCGTTGCAAAAATGCCCGTTGATAATATAGCCGTTGGACAGAAAATTCTGCACTTGCGGACGCCAATTCCATCGTCTGCTTCGTCCGCACAACTCGTCCGCACAAATCCAGAACTGGACAGATTCAAAGCGAATGCCAATATATGCGTCCGTACAGTCCGCACCTACTGGGTCCATCGTCCGTGACTGCACAAATTTGAAGGGGACGTCAAACCATCGTCCTCTTCTTCTTTTCCATCCGCACACCTGAAGATCTGCGGACACCATTTCACGTCCGCCTCGTCCGCGACCATTGTCCGCTTCTCACTGAATTGGACAGAGGCAAATCGGACGCCTACGCCTCGCGTCCGCCTCATCCGCATCGTCCTCAACTGCACAAACAACTTCATACTTTCACAAAATGTTTCCTCTAAGTCATACGAACCTTCCATTCTCATGCAAAGACTTAGAGAAACACATTAAACATTTCCAATACCCTTAATCAAGGGTATTCTCAATTTAATCGATAAATATGATATATAAGAATTCAATGTATAAACAACTTTTGCACTTTATTAAATTTCACATCATCTTTATCACATAGTCTAAACAATCTCTCTTATTGATGATGTCCAAAACATATAAAGTTGTTTATATCCAAACCTAAGCATGTGCCACAAATATTGCATATTTCATTTGCTCAATTAAGTTATGCAATTTATCCACCAATTAATCCAAGCAACATGCTACTAAAATACAACTTATTGATCAACTAAATTAACACACAATTTAGTCATCATCAAAATAAAATTTAGCCTACCAAAAAGGCTAACATTAAGTTCATGCACTCAAATATAGAGAGAAAGAATAAGTATGAAGTTTGACAGCGTTTCTTCTCGGTTGGATAGTGTTAAAATGCAATTTGGAGTGCCTTTATTTATAGAAAACTGCTCAGAGATCAACCACCTCTTTTTTAGTCAACCGCTTTTTAGCCGTTGGAGTTTCTAGCTGTTGGAATTTGATTGTTGGATGATTTTGGTGAAACGGCACTACGGTGATTGACTGGTCCTCTATGTGCGGTCGACCACTACGGCATATCCTTCCTGAGTATTGCCGCAAATGCTCTAGCGGTCGACCGCTGCTGCAGTACAGTCAACCGCTCCCTTCAGTTTTTTGATTCTGAGATTTTCTGCCATTTTTCGGTAGACTGATTTGACCTTGCTCGACCAAAAAACTGGGAGCAATCTGTAATATCAAGCGGTCGACCATTTTTGCCTTGCTCAACCGCCTGCTCGATTGAAAAACCCTGGAACACTTTGTTTTGACTTTCGGTCTATCCACTAGTTGACCAGATCTTCCGCCATACTATTTTGGTCGACCGATTTGCCTGTTTTAGTCGACCTCTTGCCATCAATTGTCATCTTTGATATTTTTAAGTCCCAAAATGATACGTATTCACTACATGAACTTAGATAGACATGTAAGCACAACTTTAATACCCTAATCAAGGGTATTTCTAATGAATATAAATATAAATATAATGATTATCCAATTAAGAACAAAAACTGATAAACAACTTATAATTACAATCAAAACATTCATCATCAAAATAATTAAGTCTAACACCATTTAAGCTAACAGGACCTTCAAATAAACAAAGACTACATGCTTATGAAAAGACGAGTTGATTGCTTGGATGTGATTGACTACTCTGATCCAAACTTTGCTGGTTATGTTGATTCACGTAAATCAACATTTAAATATATTTTTATGTTTGCCGATAGAACTATATTTTGGAAAAGTACAAAACAAAACTTGACTGCCACATCTACTATGGAGGCTGAATTCGTATCATGTTTTGAGGCTACTTCAGATGGTGTATGGATGAAGAGTCTTATTTCAAGGCTTATAACCATGAATTCTATTTTTAGGCCATTGAAGATATATTGTGACAATTCAGCTGCAATTTTTATGGCTAAAAACAACAAAAGTGGTAGTTGAAATAAGGACATCGACATTAAGTATTTAGCCATAAGGGAACATGTTAAGAATGCCACAATTGTCATCAAACACCTTTGCACTGAATTGATGATAGCTGATCCTTTGACTAAAGACATGTCATCATCAAAATTTAAGGACCATGTACAAAAAATGAGACTTGGTTCATCTATATAATTTTTTGTTGTAAGAATGAATGTTGATATAACTATTCTTATGATATTTCTCATATGCATACTTGTTGTGTAATATCCCGTAACTTTTTCCGTATAAAAATTTTCTTTCTTTTAAAAACACTCGTGAGGGAAAACTAAAGTAAACATACAGCGAAAGTCTTAACCATAAACATATAGCGGAAGTCTTTTATATTTAAATACTACAAATCAATAGTTTAAAAACTATTAAATAAACACAAGTAAACCAGTGACTTAAAACAGTTTGAAGTCATAAAATACTTAAAAGCTTTTAAAATATTTAAATACATTTATTTCATTTCTGTGAGCCATAACCCAAGGTCAATGTCGCCAACAACACAAATGCCCAACCCGGTAATACTCCATCGTCATTTAACAACTTTATCCAATCATCGGCTCCTTACCTACATCAACGGGACCTATCTATGAGTTAAATGCTCAGTAAGCGGTATAAACGTAAAACATGAAATACACACATAATTTTTGTATATTGTATACATTTTTTAGTTTTGCTTATCTATTACTGTTCATGTCTTTTACTGTTATTTATTCTGTTTCTGTGCCGGGCGTATCCAATCGGACCATAGTTATTTACTTATCTTTGGTTTCTGTGTCGGGCGTATTCAACCAGACCACAAAAATGACTATTTACGTTTATTCCATTTTCATGTACTTTAGGATTCCAAGTCTTAACATTGTCGTGCACATACAATCCTATCTAATGTGTTCCTCGATTGTATCTTTAAAACGCAATCCGTCCTAACTAAGGAACTAAACCTAAATCTAATAAACATACAATTCATAACAAGCAATTATACGAACAATAAACACCCTCTAATTCCCATGATATAGGCCCTTTCGGACAAAACACATGTAGTACCATTTACCTGGAGTCCTTAGCTTTAAAGAGTTATCACTTTAAGTCTCTTCTCAAAACCTAGTTATTAACAACATGATATTAACTATTAGCAATTCATTGCCTAACATATCTCTTTAATTCAACTTAACAATTACTCCAACAAGGTATAGCTTAACAATATGTCCAACAATGACAACCTTCAATCCAATAATTATCTTCTCTAAAATCCTACATAATAAAACTCATTAATCATTTATGCCACAGTCTAATAATTCTTCATGGTCAGGATCAATAATAATATGATTGAAATAATCCCACTTAACAACAAACCAGAATCAACTATCCTGCGTAACAGTGATGAAACCCATATCACCAACCAATTCTATATATATCACACGCAGAAACCAACCTGAATATAAATAATAACTCATGCTTGTTGTGCAATATCCAAGAATAACTAATGCATACCTTCAGCACTTCACGACCTTTTCCTTAACAATCCTCACAAACTAACCTCTAGAAGCTCAAGGTTTCATCATTTTCCTCTAGACTCAGTCACGGTTTCTCACTATCCAAACACATAAAATATCCTCTCACTCTTATTCCTCCCGTTTTCCTCACAACCTTCACTCTGCTATTTACACAAAACCAACATAGCTTCTCTCCAAAATCCAGCAGAGTAACCCCACCTTTTCTTTTCTGTCCATTCACGCTTCCACTCCTCTTTATTTATAGGCAACACACAACGACCCTTCATCAACCAAATGAAGACAGAAAGCCAAAAGATTTGAAACCCTTCGACGTCCAAATGCTTCAGACGTCGATTCATTTTGTCTTCATGTCAATTAAAACCTCTCCAGATGACCTTCATAAATGGCGGTCAATTGAATTTTTCAGTAGCCGATCGACCACCATGTAATCAATCGACCTCGAAAATCCTTCATTAAAATTAAGCGGTCAATCGCGCAGGTCGATCGACACCTCGCCGATCTACTGCCCGGAATGACCGCGAGCTCTCTTCTTCATATATACGTATTTCCTCCAGATTACTTCCTTAACATGATATTTATATTCATATGTATATTCTATATATATGAATATCCTCATTAAACTATATACATTATATGACCTTATAACCTCATTATTAACTACTTCCAATATTACTTATTTTAACTCTAACTATCATCTTCTAATCCTCCAATTCATTCTTGTATTACTTAAACAAACCTTATATCCAAGACCAACATGCACTAAATCCATAAATATATATTTGAACATCGATATCAATTAAACCAACTTATAGTATATGTTCCACCATTCTTTCTTCACCTTTGTCTAAGTCAAATTCCAATAACTGATAAAAACCTTATTATTTTTAAGCTTTTAGTTCTTACAATATCCATACAATATCCAAATATGTCCAAATGTATTTTCTCTTACTAATTTCACCGACTGTCAATTACTAACCCAATCCTGATATCATCCTTCTAACTCCAAATATCATCAACTCATTCTCCAATAACCTTAATCATTCCCATAAGCTAATTATGAACATAACGGGGTATTATAATTCCCGTATTCCAATTACATTTCTCTTAACCAATATCTTAAATTGTCCAATGCGGCTCATATCATCCCAAAATTATCACATAAGCCTTGTGTTTAGCTCCACGAAAATTCAAGATATTACATGTTGTTCACACATTTAGTTTGAGAAATAAACTTAAGTAATGAACCTAGAATAAACATAGGGTTTATGCATAAAGATTATGAACAATTAAGAAGGAACATAATGGATAGTGATACATGGAAGATAATACTCGAATTTATTATAAGGTCATATCGCCATAATTCGTGTGTTGTGATTTTTTAATACAAAAATAACGTAAAACTCATACCAAGTGGGAGAATGTTGGCAGTTTGCCATTGTCAATTTGGTTTGGTTTTATTTTCATTTTCGGTTTGGTTTACTTGACAGTTTCTGTCAAGTAACCACCCACTCCTACCCATTCTTTTTTATAAAACTTCTTGATGGAAGAAGTTTTTAACATGGAAATTGAAGAAAACAGAGAGGTTCCCTAAGCCAAATGTGTTCTTTAGAAAATACACCTTCATATTGAGATTGATAAGGTTTGAAAGAGATTTCTAGTAGGAAAGTAGCAGTCCTTGATTTACACATCAATGGCTAGAGGTCTTTCAAATTTATTCTGCATTGATCTAAATACTTCTGTTTGGTTGTAAAAATATGTTTAGATCATTAAGAAATATCTAACAAGAATGTCTCTAACAGCTGAGATATTAGCGAAGATTTGAGCACGAGAATTTTCCTAAATTTTTGGATTTCGACGTATGAGTTCTTTTTATATTTTTTATTTTCATATTTCAGTACCAAGGATCTTCGACGAAACATTTATTCAACACAACATAACATTAGACGTATGCAACAAAAAACACTTCTTAATTTGGGTAAAGAATTTAGATTCGGGCTCTCGACATGGCAAGAGCAAGATTCATACGTGTTCCAAGATATCAACGACCATTTCAGGTCGGATCCTAGAATAGTGCTATAGGGTTTCCTTTGGAGAAACAACCATGAAATGCCCAATATCGGCTAAGTTTTGAACAGGAGAATTTGCATTGTTAATTATGTTTCATGCGAAGTGGATATTGGCAAAAAGTGTATAAACATTAATGAAGAGTCGAGAGAGAGGAAGATGAAGTTTAATTAGACAGTTGAAATTATAAAGACTACATTGAAATTATAAGGATAAATAACATATTTTACTCTTAATATATCTTATGGTATAGCATGTGACATAGGTCATTTTTTGTTTTATAGAATATTAGCTCCAATAAATTAAAGTATTTAGAATAAAGTTTGATCCAAAGAGATGGGCCATGCCACTAATTATTGGCAAGTGTTGTAAAGAATCCAACGCGTAGGAATGTATCCTTTTCTTTGTGCTCTTTTTCTGGTGTACTTCCTTTTCTTTTTCTCTTATTTTTATCATTTGTTTTCTTATTCCTAATTAATTTGCTTTTCTTTCCCAAGATTTGTCACCCACTAGCAAATTATTTAAAAATATAATATAAAATAAAGTTATATATGGTGTCATTTTCTTTGCATTATTTATGTAGCAGGTTACAATATAATCTTAGCGGTACTTATTATCAAATTAGAATATTTAATGAAAAATATGTTTTGTTATGGGCAAATAACAAAGTGAGCCTCTATGTGTTCATTTGCATGTATTTATTCTAAGCATGTTTTGGTCATCTTTTTTGCTTGTAAACGCCTTGTAGGAGAATTTATTGAAAACCAAATAATTAAAAAAGAGATCGAGAAACTTTAAAATGATTTATGACTGATTATGAAACAAGTTGTATCAAGAAAAAATTATTATGTTATCTTAAACATTCTTTTTTAAAGTAAGAGAAACACGATGAACAACTAAAGTAAATCAAGTGAATAATGATGTCAGCTAAGAGATTAATTAGCCTAATCTCCTCTATGTGTACAAGTAAGGATTCAATTTGTAATAAATAATACAATATAGTCTACTTTACATTTATGACTTTGTCGCTTGAATATTATCTCAAAAGCTTTTTCTAGTTAAAAATTAAACTTTACTAAAGAAATATTATTGTTCATCTTTTTCAAGCACCGTGAGATTGCTGTGCACGGAGATTGCTTGTCACAATCATTCCTATTGGAGTATAAGGTCCCTTTCAGCTAGACTTGTTTGATTTCAATTCATACACCATTTGTACGACCTAATCTCTAGAATGTGGTTCAATATCCTCCACTTCATGGCTTTGTTTCGAACTTGGTCTTGTCTTAGTTGGATATAAAACATTAAAATGTAATTTAGAGTCTAAAGTTACAGGTTCAAAGTAGCTTATACTTCAAATATTTTTTGCTTAACCTGGTAAGTAAAGGAAATCTTGATAATATTTGACATGTGAGTGGCACATTATTGGACAATTGGCTTAACTTGATGATGACTTTAACAAGTGTCACTTGTTAATTGATACAGAACTTTGACACGATACCTCTCTCATTCTTTCTTCTTTGATTTACAAATCACTCCCCACCTTTCTTGATGTGAAATAAGACCATTCTATTATTGATCAAGCCTGAAAGATTATCATGGGTAAATGCAACGTCAAGCATAGGTGAAAATTCAAGAGAATAATTAAAGGACTTTCCAAAATTGTCCTCCTTTTAACCTCCGATGCGTATTTGATTATTTTGGCATTCCAAACGATGTCATTTCAAAATGTGTTCTTCATGAAGATTGTAACTGACGTTTTAAGCTTTCTAACGGATATTAGAACGTTCAATTTGGAGTTCATTTGCTATGGTAAAATCCTAACAAACATAGAGCAAAAGTTTAAAGGAAGCCTGAGTTTCCAAACTTGGAGAACAAGAAACTCAAGATGTGGAAGCCATTCAAGTGGACGGCTTCAACAAGGCCCAATGACAAGAGTAAAGACCCAAAATCATGAAGATCAAGTGAAGCCCATTCACTTAATACAATGGAAAGAAGCCCAAGAAGACATGCTTGAAAGACAAGAAAGTCAATCAAAAGCTATCAAGCCGAAGATCAAGGAAACTTTTTAAATCGGCCTAGAATCGCAACTAAAATATCCACTTATCTAGGAGATCTAGATCCATTTACTAGGTTATCTTTTATTTAGTTTTTTTAATTTATGTTCGTAAAAGGCTATATAAAGCCACCAAATTTTATGTTTTAGATAGTTGAGAATTGAATACAAATTAAAGCTTTGCTTTGATTCGAAAATTGGAGTCATCCTTTTTCTTCCTTTGGTGAGTGAAATCTAAAGACCCTTTGATACGTAATATCCAAAGTCCATTTCATATGAGTTATATCACGAAAAAACCTTGCATCCACATTCTTATCCAAGGAGGTGAAAAGTGGTGCATTCATCCATAGTTCATCCGTCAGCATTACATGTGCGCATCACTTCTTCTACCTCTCTCTTTCTTTTTCATCCTCTTCTTTGATCTACAATCTCCTCCTATCGTCTTCTGCAACCCCTCTCCCCTCTTATTCTTCTTCCTATTCTCCCTTGTTCCTTGTCAACAACCAACCTTTCCCCTCTTCATTTTCTGCAACCTCCATCGTTTGTCTAATGCAACCAACTACCCCTCTATTCGTCTTCTACTACCTCCCCCAATCTTCCTCCCCCCACATGCAATTCACTTGAAGTGATTGTACAAAGAAAATTAACTGTATAGATGATTGTGCAGATTCAACAGATTTTCTAATAGTAAAATTGATTTTGTTAAATGTGTCAAATTTAAAGGTTTATTAAGTAAAAAAAAGGTTAAGATATCAATTGTTTAGTCTGTTTAAGTTTTGTGTTCAAAGTACACTTTATCTTAAATATTACTTATTAACTTATTGATATTTATCTTTGACAAAGTGACGTGAGATTGCACCGGCCAGTGTCTCTCGGCCTCCTAGCCCATGGCATTGATTGTCATTTCATCTTTGAGTTTACAAAAAACAAAGTATCAAGTGACCATAACCAAGCCATGTTGAGAACTAATACAAGGTAATGTCATTTTTATGCTTGTGCAATTGAATGTAAATCCAGCAAAAACCAATTGAGCAATAAAGATTTGAATGGAAGTGACGACAAGAACACAATTGAAATAAATTGTCAAGTTTTTTGGCCTTTGACAACTTTGAGGTCCACTACTCTTTAGACACGTTGATAGCCTTTCTCTCTCTCTCAAGTAGAAGATTGACCCTCGTACCAATTTGTTGGAGCATAATAAGAGTAATTTAAATAAAAAGAAAATGGTGTGTTTTGTACCTCTATCTCCATCATTCCTCTCTTTCCTGAGAAAGTGGACGGGGTTGGGAAGTGGAAGTGCATTGTTCTCCATCGTCTACTGCATATTAGGCAAGAACCCTATAACGGAAAGATCTTAGAGGAAACTACCTCTAATGGCGAATGACCGGAGAGAGTAACAAGTTTGACTAAAGTGTAGATCTTACCCAAAATGGGTATGGGAATGTTTGTTGTGAGATCCTCTTTTTAACCTAAAAGAAAGACAAAATCATTCACAAGATTCTCACAAAATCCACCTTTTCACCGTTGGTTTTCTGCCGCCAAAGTTGTCAGGCTGTTCCTCCGCCGTCGGATCTTGATGACGCTCTTAATTTTGTGGGTCCCGCTGATTGAAATGGACCCACCGTGAAAGGCCTTCCAAGGAGCAAGAGAACGAACTGTCTCCCTCTTTCCTCAACGCTATCCTCTCATCCTCACCATTCATTCAATCCACTGATCGTTTTTCTATTTCACTTCTCAGTCCACCCAGACCGACTAGACATCCATGGTTTTTTGGTTTAGTTAATTAATTGGTCTTTTGACGACTTTGCTTGTAGTTGCAGAGCTTCTTCTTCTCTTCCCATTTCTTGAAGATTCCTGATCTGGATTTCAACCCACTCCTTCTGTTCTTCTTCTTCTTTTTCATTTCTTTTCTGATTTTTTATCCTTTTTTTGTGGGTGTTCTTCCTTTGAGTTTCTAGAGCGATTTTGAAGATGATAGGAGAAGGAATGAACTTGATTACTACTGTTATTGGGTTTGGTTTAAGCGCAACGTTTATTGTTTTTGTTTGCACTAGAATCATTTGTGGAAGACTTCGTGGAGGTGAATCCGGGCCCATTTTCGAGATTGAATCCAGGATTGATCTTGAGCAGGTAGATCCCCTTTCCTTCCTCGATTGCATTTTTTTGGAGCTTCTTCTTCATGTTGGCTAAACATACAGTTACTCCGGCGTTCTTCGCCGGTCTGACAAATAAATTGCATATCTCTGATAGTAATTTCTCTCAAATTTCTCAGTTTCAGTCATGAATTGTTGCTGTTCTTTTGTTCTCAGCTCTGTCTTATCTCTTTTGTCTCTGAATTCGAAGTAAGCAGAACTGAACTAGTGGGTGACGTTCAAAAATTGATTTAGACACTCATTGCTTAAGTTGGTTTTGAACTTTGAAGGGTAACATTTATCTGCCTGATTGTCGGCACGGCAGTGGTATGAACAAATTTTGTGGGTTTCAGGATGGTTAAGAGGTATAAAGTCAGCATGCAAATTTAAGAAAAGAGTAATGTTATGATTAAGTTCTAATCTCATATATTAACGTGGTGATTAAGTGTTATTGACTCATATAAATATTTAAAATAATAAATTATGTGAATCAATCAATAAATGACATGTTATTGACTCATCAAGATTAAAGTGTAAAATTACAATATAAATATAGCATTATTCTTAATGAAATTTAGTTGAAGGTTATGTGTAAACTTATCACAACTTTGGTTCCGGTCGAATCCGACATTAGTTGTTACCGTAGGGATCGAATTCAACCCGTAAATTCTTTGTCTTCTTGCATGGGGAAATTGCTTTTTTCAGTTGTGTATTT
Source organism: Begonia loranthoides (assembly GCA_022433065.1). Lineage (NCBI taxonomy): Eukaryota > Viridiplantae > Streptophyta > Magnoliopsida > Cucurbitales > Begoniaceae > Begonia > Begonia loranthoides. Next base: position 11,114 of record CM039468.1, on the reverse strand, counting down.
TCTGTGTTATGAGCTGCATAAGAACGGCTGAGCTATTGGGATTGATTGAATTAACTTAAGCTTTTAGGATAGAGTTGTAGTTTTCCAAAAATCTACATTCTTACTGACAGCCAGAGAATCAAACTAGAGGCCTTGAACCGGTTTTCGTAGCCAGGATTCCAACGATGAAGTTCGATCGGGATGCTTTCCGTTCGATCGAGGATGCTCAGTGAGTTCAAATCATGCTCTTTTTTTTTTCACTGCATCTGTATTTGCATTTGATCCATTGTCTCTCAATCTCTCTCTTTTTCTCTCTCTAGGTGCTCAATCTGTCTGGGAGAGTATCAAGAGAAGGAAATGCTGAGAATAATGCCCAAATGTGGGCATAATTTCCACCTCTCTTGCATTGATGAGTGGCTGAGAAAACAGCCGACTTGTCCGGTTTGTCGTCTGCCATTACACGAAATGCCCAAGACAAAACACGATACGGCCGACCAATCACACAACTCCGAGACTTCAATTGCCGATCATTCTCGTCAATGGCTTCTTCCCCAGCCCGTTTCGACCAACTCCTTGGAGGTTAGAGCCTCAGGAGAGGCAGCGTTGAGGTGATGGAACAAAATTTGGTTCTCCTCCCTGGCTTGTTCAAATGTTTAAATATTGTTTGTGTTTTATAGTACCATGTCTAAAACATTCTCATTTTTGTAGATTCAACCCTTGTCTTCAAACCACAAAAAATCTTTCAAAAGTTTTCTAATCCTCGACTTTTTCGAATTATTCAATTTACCGCAATCTAGATCTAATTTTTTCCGTAGGAATTGCACGAGCTGGGTATTTTTTTATTAAAATGCGCCAAAATTGATCATATTACTTAACAAATTCAAGTACATGAAGAAAATTTGTTATGAATTTTTGTAAAAATTTGAAAGAATATATGTTTTTTTTTAAACATTTGCTGACAATGTTAACTTCAACCCCGCAGCATCATATCGAAAAGATCAATCAATAATTAAAGTTTGGAAATCAGTTCATCCAAACAAAATTAATCTTTCTGTTTATACGTTTAGAGTATCTAATTTAGGATGAAATTGAATTAACAATAAGAAGAAATTGGAAAAAAAAAAAGAGAAGAGAATGGAAGAAATTGAAGTTTCAGGTGAACAAAGAAGAAAAGAAGATGAAGAAGATGGTTAAGTCGCTGCCATTTGATTAAAAGATGAAGCAGGTGCTCAGCAAGATGGGATATCGAGATCAATATAAAGCAAACAGTGGCTGCAGCTTGTTATGGTGGAGTCATTTCTATCTACGTGGAGCTCATCCCACCGTCAATGTGGCACTAATAAGAGGAGAGAGATACTGAAGATAAAAGGGGTAGAGGTGGGGAAAGTAGGGCGTCGAAGATTGAATTTGTTTTCTGTATTTTGTTTATGTTTCTTTCCATTTCTCTGCAAATCTTTCTTTCCTTATTTCCATTCTTAGCCTGGAATCATTTTTACTTGTTGAAACCCTCAATATAAATGGAGTATTGCTTTTCAAGAAACTATTTTCCTTCTTCTTGGTCGACATTTGGTCAAGTTGTGGTCTAACCACAACAAATTGGTATCATGGCCACTACGGTCGGCATGGCGGACTTTTGCTCTGAAATGAATGAAGACCACAGACAACGAATGGAATGATATGAGGCTGTGCATAACGGGATTATGTGGGCGTTGAATCATCTGTTACAACGGCAAGCGGATACGAGTCAAAAACAACCTTGTGTTCTAGAGTGCAGCACTACGGACGGTGAAACGAAAGTTGACGAACAGGAGATTGTTGCTCCTAATTTCACATCCGCAGCAACGGATGTTGAAGAACTGGAGGTTGTTGCTCCATATTTCACATCCACGGAAACAGACGATGAAGAATTGGAGATTAACAATGTGAATGCTAGAGAGGAAAACACTGTCAACACTGATCGACATATAAGGGAGTCGCCCACAGAATGTAGGAATACATCAGATAGGTATTGTCCTCTTACAGAGTTTCCAGCCCAAGTAGAAATATATAATTCAATTTTAGAGAATGATTCAGTTGCTCAAGATGTGGATTTGAGACTCTCTGGCTTGGACGATGTTGGACTGAATTCAAAGTCTGACTTGGATTTTGGAGAACATTTCAAAGCCAATTTTGATTTGTATTATAGAGAAGACATTGAGAACAATGTTACTAGTTTAATCGATTACAAGTTGTTATTTGATCTTGGAGGAGAGAACTTATTCTTGGACAATTTGCATGGTAGCCAATTGGTAGATGATCAAGCCAGGCAAGAGCTTATTCATGGTCCTTTTAGTGAGGTTTTAAAAACTGCACAAGAAGCCATAGTTCTGCCTCCTTTTGTGGCAATAGCAGTTCGTCCTAGCTCTGGTGTGTGGGAATATGTCCGGCTTCATATATATGAACTTCATATCGAGCAATTGAGCATAGCTGAATATCTTGGTTTTAAAGAGCAACTTGTTGATGAAAAATGTACTGAAAAATATATGCTTGAGCTTGATTTTGAACTTTTCAACGTAACATTTCCCCGACCCAGTCGATCGGCATCAATTGGCAATGGAGTTCAATTTCTCAACCGTCATCTTTCTTCTAATATGTTTCGTCATAAGGACTGTTTGAAACCCTTGCTTGATTTCCTTTGAGTTCATAAATATAAAGGGTGTGGATTAATGTTGAATGATTGAATAAAGAGCATTGCTAAACTTGAAACTGCACTATCAAAATTCGAGGATTATCTTACCAAGCAACCATCTGATGCACTTTATTCCGAGTTTGTATATATGTTACAAGGATTGGGGTTTGAGAGGGGGTGGGGTGATACAGCTACAAGGGTCCTAGGGATGAAGCATCTTCTGTTGGACATTCTTCAGGCTCCTTATCCCTCCACATTAGAAACCTTTTTTGGAAGAGTCCCAATGGTGTTTAACGTTGTCGTCTTGTCTTCCCATGAGTACTTTGGACAGGCAAATGTCATCGGTCTGCCAAACATTGGTGGACATGTTGTTTATATATTAGATCAAGTGAGTGCGCTGGAGAATGAAATGCTTCTTAGGATAAGCATCAAGGTTTAAACATAACTCCCAAAATTCTAATTATAACAAGACTAATCCCCGATGCAAAAGGAATAACATGCAACCAACGTTTGGAAAGAGTCAAGGGAGCAGAACACACCCATATGATAGAAACTAATTCTCTATTTCATGGATTATCAAAGAACAACGTAGAAAGTAGGACACTTCTTTACAATCTAGGCATTCGAGTCCCTAGTGACTCCCCACAACTACTTTCACATTCAATATATCCCCCATCTCGACTACCCCAAGTCTTCATATATAGACTTGACTAACTAAGTAACTTTCCTATTATAACCCTCCTAACCTATAATTACTCCCGCCCTAAAAAGACACATTGTCCTCAAGGTGAAAAAAATGAAAAATACATTTTTTATCTACATTGTTAATATTCTTAAGAGAAAATAGGCTAGAATTAAGCTAAAAAATTTTCTCTTCTTTCTCTGCAAATTCTATCCAATTTCTTAGCCCAATAATCTGGATTAAAAGACTATATGTCTTTAAACCCAAATTTTTATCCAAATGGACCTTGGTTGGAGTTGGCCCATCAACTCCATCACACCACCACATTAGGGCTTCTAGAAAGGTTGACCCATTATCTCTTGTGCATTGCATTTGGGCTTTTGGAGATTTTATTTTCTCCTTCATTGATTTTCTCTTCGTTGCCAACTCATCCATGTCTACCCTTACAATTTTTTTCTCTGCCAGCTCAATCTCCACCATGAGGCAGTTTACTCCATCGATATTTTCCCGCTCATCCATTTCCAAGCAGTTTTCTCCATCAATATTTGCCAGCTCATCCATTTCCAAGCAGTTTTCTCCATGACTGGCGGTGTCTCCGTTTCCACTGTCGTCGGTCCTTCCACTCTCATCGTCGCCAGCCCTTCCATACCCATCATTGCCGGCTTCTCCTCTCCTGCAATCGCAACTTATCTGAATTTTTTTCGTAACCAATTCGTCGCGAACGTCTGTTTGCTCGCAAACAGAATTCCTCGACCGCTGAATCTCCTTTTCCTTCCTCGACTGACTCTTCTTCTTCTGCCGCTTTCTGCAACAGGTCAAAAATTATTTCCGATTCTTCAAGCTTCTTCGTTGTGGCCTAGAAATCGTTTCTCTTCTGTTCTTGTTTATCGTAGTCCCGATGAAAGTATGCTTTTTGAAAAGTGACATATTCCTTTTTAACCCAGGTTTCGTGAACATCCTCTACTCTCTTTTCTTGCGAACCTAAACCAGAAAACATTCTTCTATCGGCGTTAAATCTTTCCTCCACCATAATTCTTCTCTGTCCGTCAGTTTTCAACAACTCATTCCGGTCTTCAACAACCTGAGAGAAGTGCATCAGATCATACAATCCCATCGGTCTCATTAATCGTACCTCCATTTTGATTTCATTCTTTAAACCATTGTAGAAAGCATCGAACAAATCTTTATCCGAAACACTAAACAATTTTGAAACCACAGATTCGAATTCTGTTCTATAATCTTCTATCGAGCCCTCTTGTCTCAGGGACAATAATCTTTCACAGCCAAAACCCATTATTGAAAAGGCAAATCTTTCCAAAAGACCTTGCTTTAAAACCTTCCAATTCAGAAACGAATGCTTTTTGTGTTCCCACTAAAACCATGCAAGAGCCGAGCCTTCAAAAGAAACCAACGCCGATTCAATTTTTTCCTCTTCTGTAAGCCGATTGACATTGAAGCAGCATTTTTCCCTAGATACCCATCCTTTCAGATCCATTCCACTGAAAATGGGTAACCCTAGTCTTCGAAGAAAAAATTCTTGGTTCTGAAATTTTTTTTATTGCGTCAACATCTCCTCTCCAGAAAAGAACTGCTCTGATAGCAAATTGATAGAAACTAATTCTCTATTTCATGGATTATCAAAGAACAACGTAAAAAGTAGGACACTTCCTTACAATTTAGGCATTCGAGTCCCTAGTTACTCCCCACAACTACTCTCACATTCAATATATCCCCCATCTCGACTACCCCAAGTCTTTATATATAGACTTGACTAACTAAGTAACTTTCCTATTATAACCCTCATAATCTATCACCATATTCTGCAATTTCCTTTTAGATCTGATAAAGGAATTCTTCGTATGGCCTTATTTGGAGACCTTTGAAGAAGACGTCGCAGGCGAAATTGTAGTTGAGTTACAGACTATTCCGGATTTCATTATCGGGAATTACAGCGATGGGAATCTTGTTGCATCTTTACTATCTTATAAAATGGGAGTTACACAGTGCACGATAGCTCATGCATTGGAACGAACTAAGTATCCAGATTCTGATATCTATTGGAGAAAGTTTGAGGAGAAATATCACTTCTCATGCCAATTCAGAGCTGACCTTATAGCCATGAACAATGCAGCTTTTATCATCACCAGTACGTACCAAGAGATTGCCAGAACAAAGAATACCATTGGTCAGTATGAGAGCCACAATGCTTTTACTCTCCCAGGGTTGTACCGAGTTGTCCATGGTATCGATGTCTTTGACTCAACATTTAATATAGTCTCCCTTGGAGTTGATATGAGCATATATTTCCCATTCTCAAAAAAGAATAACAGACTTACATCTCTCCCTGATTCCTTAGAAAAGTTGTTATATGATCCTGAGCAAAACGATGAACACTTTGGTACAATACGTGATCTGTCAAAATCGTTGATCTTTACAATGATGAGGTTATATCGGGTCAAGAACATTACAGGGTTGGTTGAGTTGTATGGAAAGAACACAAAACTGTGGGAACTAGTTAACCTAGTTGTAGTTGGGGGCTACTTTGATGTGAGAAAGTCCAAAGCTAGAGCAGAAATTGAGAAGATACACTCCCTTATGAAGAACCATAAGTTGGATGGTCAATCTCGTTGGATTGTTGCTCAAATGAACCAAGCATGTAATGGTGAGCTCTATCGTTATATAGCCGACACAAAAGGTGCTTTCATTCAGCCTGCCTTTTACGAGGCGTTTGGACTTACGGTCATCGAGGCCATGACTTGTGGCCTGTCGACATTTGCCACCTGGTGACCCTGTCGAGATCATCGAACATGGTATATGAATTTGGAATTCAATGTTGTGGCTAAAATTTATATCCTTAGGCACAAAAATATTATAAGGGTGGAGGACTGTTACGGTGGAGTCATTACTATCTACGTGAAGCTCATCCCACGTCAATGTAATACTCTTACAAATTAGAGGAGAGAGATGCTAAAGGTAAAGAGGCGTCAATGTAATACTAATTGAAGATAAAAGAGGCAGAGGTGGGAAAAGTAGGGCGTCGAAGATTGAATCTATTTTCTGCATTTTGTTTATGTTTCTTTCTATTTCTCTGCAAATCTCCCTCTCCTTATTTCCTTTCTTAGTCTGGTAATCCTTTTTACTCGTTGAAACCTCAATAAAAATGGAGTATTGCTTCTCAAGGAACTGTTTTCCTTCTCCTTGGTCGACATTAGGTCAAGTTGTGGTCCAACCACAACACAGCCCATGTCGGCGTGGTTTCCAGTGTTCTTTCTGCCCCCGCTTCAGCCATGAAAACTTTCTCCAGCCACTAAGTATGGCGGTGGATATATATAATATAATACTTGGTCTTGCCATAGCTGCTACGGTTTCCATGACGTATTACAAGAGAGGAGGAAATACTGGAAAAGAGGTCCCGTCTCCATAAAATGATAAATCAAGAAAAAAAAAAAGCTTACTTTTTTCCGACAATGGTGGCGCGACATCCATCAACAGAGATGGTTGGACGAGGAATGACTAGAATCATAGTATGATGTCAATCAAACCCACAAAAACATAAAAGGTGACAAATTATCAATAATGTCAAAACCTTAAGCTTGTGGGTTGAAGTATAATTTAATCATTTATATTTTTTTTAACATTCTCCTTCATATGTAGGCCAATTTCTTTTTTATTGGTCCTTACATGTGGGTATTTTTTTTAATGGGATTAATTTTTGACTTTGATGATATTTGAATTTGGGATCTTTAGCTCTGATACCATGACAAATTACCAACAATCTCAAAAATTTAATCTTATAGGTTGAAGTATAATTTAATCATTTATATTTTTTTTAATAAAAGGTAAAATATTAGTTTAATGAGAGCCCGAGAGAGGGAGTGGGATGCAAGATTCCGGCATCAATGGAAGTGATCGTAACTCTGGGGAGAGAAATCGTGAGTTACTTTTCATTTCAGTTTGTTAGGCTTCTCAGACTCATCGGAAATCATGGGTTCATTCCCATCTGTCATGGGTTTATGATCCTCTGTGAATACGACATTAACGAAACTTAATTTAAAGTTGAAATCGTCCAAAATTGAAGTTTAAGACTGTGGTTACAACTTGTCTGTTCATGGGACTAAAGTTAATATGCAGTGAAAACTTTTAGTTTTGTACCAGCAAAAGTTCTCCTTAATGACTACTAAAATCAGCATCATCAACCCAGGATCCAAGCCTTGGTAGTTCACTACACCCTCTACAGGAAAATTTAAAAAATAATACTAAATTTATGACGCAAGCAAGAGTTGCATACATAGGACTGCGTGATGAGCAGAAGCAGTGGCAGTTTTAGGCTTTTAGCGAGATCTTCTTCTGCGTCAGTTTCAAGTGAAGAGATTGGCCTGAGCCAGCACACCGACGTTACTCTCCATAGGTCTGTTTCTTCGGCTCACCACCTTTGTCGAGCTTGTTTATGTTTCCATATTTTCACGAGTCATTGCTGGCTCTGGCTCTCTCACTCGTTTGCTGCTGTTTTCTGTCTATTCCTCTTCCAGGGTAGGAGTCGGCTCTGAGAAAAAACGAAGGCGGCGCAAAATTGTTTCTGGGTATTGTAAATTAGCGAATTCCCAGTTTGAAATCTTTGCATTTCTTCGTTTTTTTCCTATTTCTGTACGAGTTCCGTCATGCCAAGCTTCATTTTTTACATTTTTTACTGAAAGATTGTTTCGTTTCAATCTGTTTTGTTTTCGGGTTAAATGGAAAAACAAGAATAAAAGAGAATCCATGGGAATTGAAGTTCTTAATTCTTAAAATAATTCTTTTGAATCGACTGGTGCGGCTACACCAAAAGGGAAGAAAAAGGACGGCATATGCTCTTTTTAGGGTTAAATTGAGTTATATTTTTCCCTTACAGCACTTCTTTTCTGTTTATTTGGGATTCAAGATTGGTTCATGGTTACAGACTTTGGGCTTTTCCGTTTGCGCAAATGTCGATTATTGGGCACAGAGGTGTTCATTGCTTGCAGAAACTAAACGTTGCAAACATCCATACTGCTTTAATTGAAAAGGGTCAAAGGCGTGTTATTGATGCTTCTCTTACCCTCATCCGGGAGAGGGCAAAGCTTAAGGTATTGTGTGTTGGGGAAAATAATGTGGCAGTATTTTTCACTGACCGTTGTGCACACCTTGCTTATTTTTCATTCATATTGTGCTCATTATGAGTTGAATATTTCCTACTATGGTCGATACAAACGATAGTGTTAGTCATTGTTTTTGTTTTGGCAGGCGGAGCTTTTGCGCGCTTTAGGAGGTGCTACGGCATCGACATCTCTTCTTGGGGTGCCATTGGGACATAATTCCTCATTTCTACAGGGGCCAGCTTTTGCGCCTCCACGCATTAGAGAAGCTATCTGGTGTGGTAGCACAAATTCAACTACGGAAGAAGGTACTTCCATTGTTTATATTCAGATAGACTGCCTTTATTACTTTTGCCAGATTACTCGTTTTTCTTTTTCATATTCACATTTGATTATTACAGCTTGTGATAAGCCCCTGTGGACTTGAATCTTGTTCCTACATGACCCAATCAATTCGATTAGGCACTCGCCATCTATTTTTATTGTTCAACTCTTTGACAACACAAAAAAACCATTGTTCAACTCTTTGACAACATGAAAAAACCAAAAAAAGCTCTGCCCTCCCTCTCTAGCTATCCAAGGGATGGAAGGGTAGAGGTCTTTGGTTTTCCCTCCATTCAAGAATTTGGGTCTCATAATAACTAGCCAATATGCTTTTCTCTCATGCCTGTCTTCGTTCATGGTTTGATATTCTAGTGTCCTAGGCGTAGAGGAACCACACCAATCCATCCCGAACTTGGTGGTTAAACTCTACTGTGGTGACAATACTGAAGGGGTGGTCCTGCGGAATAATAGCTCGACGCTTGGATGATAAAAAGCTTATATTCGGCTGACTTATACGAGGAGGAAGAAAAGAGAGGGAATGTAGTTTTGTTAGTTGGAAAAGGCAGTGGGGGAGCGCGGGAATTTAGTTAGAAATGTTAGGGAGTACAGTAGAGGGAAAACAGAGAATAAAGGTGAGAAAATAGTAGAAGGAAATAGATCTCTCAAATCTGCTACTTCAATGGAGATTTCATTTTGGGCCAATATCTTGCTAGAAATCGTAGTTAGTTGATTTTTCTGGTGTTCCTGGTTTAGTTGCAGGTCGGAGGCTATCAGTACCTATCCGTTCGCTAGTTTATTAAACAACGTTGTAATTTGTTGAATGCCTCTGATCTATAATATAGTGTTTGCATGTTAAAGATTTGACATATGATTGTTTATTATGCTTGACGATGCAGGGAAAGATTTAAATGACCCTCGTGTGCTGACAGATGTCGGTGATGTCCCTGTTCAAGAGATTCGGGATTGTGGTGTAGATGATGACCGACTGATGGAAGTCATATCTGAGTCAGTTAAGCTCGTAATGGAAGAGGTAAATCCCCTAAAATGTCCATGCAATTCTCGACTTTCCTCTTTTTCGTGATTGTCACTTGAAATGTTGTTCCTTAAATATAGCTATTCGATAAGTTGCCGGAACATACATAAGATCTTGTCTAGTTATCTACTTGTCTCTTTGTTTATTGTAATCTACGTTTCTTCTTTTATTTACCTCAAAGTATTTTAAGAATTTCATTATTCTCCTGTCGTGTTTCATTCTCTTGATTCTTGTGTTCATTGTACTGATAAAAGCAGTGCGACGCGTTATTTGCGCATATAAACGTGTATAAGAAAAACTCGGAGAAAACGTTTTGAACATTCAAATTAGTAGTGCAATTACGGGAATGTATTGTCAAGCGATGGGAAATTGTTCTTCTCATGAATATTAAACTGAGATGACTACCTCGATCTCTCAGGATCCGTTAAGGCCTTTAGTCTTAGGTGGTGACCACTCCATTTCCTTTCCTGTCGTAAGAGCAGTTTCCGAGAAGCTCGGGGGACCCGTTGATATTCTTCACCTGGATGCTCACCCAGATATATATCATGCCTTTGAAGGAAATAAGTATTCGCATGCATCGTCTTTTGCTCGAATTATGGAGGGTGGTTATGCCCGAAGACTTTTACAGGTAATTGCTGATTTTTCACTTTAGAAAATTTTATCGTCTTTATTGTTGATTTTCAACTCCTCTTTACAGTGCCATAGTCACTGGATGTGTATCTTGGTAGAGGAGTTTTAGTGATATTATTAGAGTTTTGAACTGGATTCAGGTTGGTATTAGATCGATAACGCGTGAAGGGCGAGAACAGGCCAAAAGATTTGGAGTTGAACAATTTGAGATGCGAACCTTCTCATGAGATTGTCAAATTCTGGAAAACTCGGTCTCTCCCTCTCTCTCTATCTCTATCTCTATCTCTCACTCCCACTTGCTCCACAACAATATGCGAGCTCTGTGTTCATACGAGACACTTATTTTACTTGGTTTTATCCAATGAAATTCTACATAAACATAGAAAATAGATGTTTTGAAAATTAATGTCTCACAAGAGTGATCACAGCCTCATTCAAACATTGCAAATATTACACATCTGCTATATGGACATGGGATATCTATGTAAACTTTGCAATTGTATTCTTTGTTTTTTGTTTAGAAACTGGGGGAGGGAGTGAAGGATGTGATAATAAAATAGTAACAAGAGTAATGCAAAAGAATTGAAGGTTTTTCTATTTGTGTATATTACATTACGACTAAAGCCTATTTATAGGCTACTACAAAATAAAAGACAAAACAAAAAAGAACACATCCACAAAACATGC